>CAUYUJ010014294.1:983551-1058551 GCA_963575745.1 Prorocentrum cordatum
ACAACCCTCCATCGTCTGCCTCTTCCTGGCGCTCGACATTTTCGCGGGTGATCCAGCCCCAGGCAGGTTGGAACATCATAACCCTCGCTCCTCATCCTGCTGTCACCCTCCGCCTCCCCGCCCGTCCTCCACGGACGAGGAGCAGTGCAGAGCGGGGCGTTCCGCCTTCGGGGAAGCCTGCCCAGGGACGGCCAGAGAGCTCGCACGGCCATCGCGCTGCCGTCAGGGACGCCAGATGAGGAATGCGTACATACGCGAGTGTGGCAGGAAGACGCACACAGGTGCGAACATGTCGGCAGGGACATGCACCATGGCCATCACATGCGCCCAGATGCCACGCGCACGCCACCAACGTAGGCCGGAGAGGGCACACGGATGTCCCAGAGGAGGGGCAAGCGGCGGGCACAGGAGGAGCAGGCACGAGGAAGGCAGGCCCGTGCGACCAGAACGGCATGCCGAGAGCACCGAGCAGGCATCCGCGACCGCGCAGCGGCAGCGGAGATGCACAGATTCACACACCTATGACACGCGGCGGGCTCAAGGAACCCTGATGCCCCCGCCCCCCCAAAATAGGGGCAAAACAAACCTACCTCGCTTTTGACCACCCTCGCTTCCAAGAGATACCAAGCGATGCCAAACCACGGCCTGTACTGGTCAGGCCGCTTGACGAGGAGGCGCGTGGTATGACTTGGTTTTGCCTGGAAGCGAAAGCGGGGTAGGTAATTCACGCTCTGACAAAACAAAGTACTATCTGTTCGGGGGGCGCGGGGTTGGAGGCCTCCTAGATGGGGTCCGAGTAGATGGGGTCGGGAGATTGCGTCGGCGATGCATCGGCGATGCGACGCGATCCTCCGACCCGATCCGCTCGGACTCCATTTGGGAGACCTAGAGCTGGGTCGGGCATGTCCTCCTGCAGGGGGGCTTCGGACGAAGAGTTAAACTTATGCCAAGAAGACACCAACATTGACAACGATGGTGAATGAAAAATCGTCCCCCGACTATTTCTTGACTACTTTGGGTTACTCCTCCTGTAGAGGAGCAAGCACGACTTTTAAGCCTCGAAGGGGAAAGAACCTCTCTCCTCCGCCAGCTTCCGCCAGCCACCCGCCGGCTTCCGCCGCCAGAGAGCCGCCCTCCCCGAGGTCTGACGTCGTGCTTCCTTCAACACACGGCGTCCCCAAAAAGCCCCGATCCTCTCCCAGGACCCGTTTCTCATCCCGAGTCGTGCTCGGACGGCCCTCGAGGGGCCGGCGATCCCGAGTTGCTTTTTGGACGGCCCCCGGGCCCGGCGAGGGCCCCCCGAGGCCAAAGACACAGGAGGGCCTCCTCCCGAGCTGTCTTTTGACGGTCCCTGGGGCCCGGCGAGGGCCCCTTGGGGCCAAAAAACAGGAAAAAAAAAGAGCCTTGATGTTCTCGATGCGTTGAACCTCAGGGGGCCCCGATGCTCTCTCGCTCTTGGCGCCCCGCCGGCCCTCGGCCCCCCGGGGGTGGGCCCTTCCGGGGCCCGCGCCCCTCGAGCCGCCGCTCGGGGCTCCCACGCCTGGCCTGCCGCGCTGCCCCCCGGGGTGCTCCCCGCAGCACTGGCCCGGCCCCCACGCAGCGCGCCCCGCGCGCGCCCCGGGCCCGGCGCGGCCCCCGAGAGGCCCCTGGACCTACATTTAGGTCGGGCCTGTCCCCCTGCAGGCAGAAACTTGGGCGAAAAATGATATATATATATATATATATATATATATATATAAATGGTCAAACAACTGTTCAAGGAGTAGTTCCCGGACTATGTTTTCACTGTTTTTGAAGATCCCCCCTGTAGTGGGACAGGCCCGACTTAAACCTTCATGGCGGGATGGGCCGAAGGCCAACCCACACAGGTGCCAACGTGCGCTTGCGGGCGGGCAAGTGTGCGTTTTCTTGTTATTCGGCGTTTCGACGTTGGGCGGCAGCGGGGGGGAAGGGACGGGGGGTCCGGCTCCGGACCTCTGCTTGGCGCGACTGCCTGCAACAGTCCGCCCGAGGGGGGGGGACTCCACCCGCTGGAAACGGGCGCCGACAAACAGCCAGGATCTGCTCCATGCGGGGGGGGGAAGAGAGGGGGGGGGGGGGGGCGAGGGCCCGCGCCGATCGGCAAAACAAGGAATCAGAAAACGATCACCGAGGGCCGCGATGTTGAGCAGGGACCGACCGTCCCGGCATTCCTATAGTCCTACCACGAAGTGTTCTTGGAACCCAAACGAATTCGAAGAGCAAAAACAATGTTCTTAGAGCATAAGCCCGATGTGTTACAGCAAGACCTCCGCCAGAAATGCTCTGAGACAATCTTCGTGGAAACCACAGAAAAGGTTCTTATAATATTGCATGGTAGTGCTGTAGGCGAGCCAGGACGCCTCGCCACTGCTTGACGATGGGCGACGCTGCGCGTGTTTCGGGAGCGGCCAAGAGGGGGGTGTCCAAGAGGGGGGGGTGCAAATCATGACCGGCGGCATGTGCGCGGCCCAGCGCGGGGGGCACGGGACGTAATAAAATAAGAAGAGGCACCATGAAATCTGGGGAAATATCATGGCCCGCGCCATGATATCCACCCCCCCCTAGTCATCACCCCCCTCTTTTCCGCCCCCGACTTGACGATGGGCGACGCTGCGCGTGTTTCGGCGCTGTGCGGAAGCCGGGCGCAGGGCAAGCCGCCGAAGGGCGCGCGCACTGGCGGGTCGCGGGGCGGCGCGGCGCGGCGCGGGGTCAGCCCGCGCCCGGCACGAATTCGGGCGCCTCGGCGCGGAGGTTCGGCGGGATGGCGGGGCCTCCGGCCTGCTGGGCAGTCCACGGGTGCCGATACTGCTGGCGCGAGCCCCAGGACGGGAGAAAGAAAACTTAAGCTTAAGTCGGGCGTGTCCCCCTACAGGAGGATTTTAGACGAAGAATGGAAAGACAAACAAACAACCAAATGCTGAAAATATTATGCGTATCTATAGACTAATTTTATGTTTGAATATCCCCCCTGTAGAGGGACAGGCCCGACTTAACAATAATGTTTGGGCGGCCCATGTAGAGGGCATAAAATACACCCCCACGATATTCCCCCCGGCAGGCGGAGCAGATTAGGAAACGCACCCAAGAGGAAGGAATCGAACAGGGCAGGGCTGCTTAGTAAACGCCCAGGGCCGTTTAGAGGACGTCAATTGTCGGGTCTGGGCGCCTTGTCCTCCCTTGGCAAAGATCGCAGGAGCCGCGACTCCCGACATCACATAAAGCCGTGGCGAGGACCAAAAACTGCAACGCTGGCCCGAGGTCACATTGCCAAGGTGGGAATAATCATCAATCTTCCGCCGCCGGGAACGCTCTTAGGGAAACTAGCAATGACATGAGCGTAACAACTCGGAGGTCCGCGCGGACTGCGCCGCCCCTGGCGCGCGGAGCGCGCCAGGGAAGGGGGGGCAAGCGACGAGCCGAGGAATCCGCGCGGAGAAACGAAGGGGGAAATCATCCCCGTACAGCTCCGGGGCCAACAAGACTCCCCACACCTCTCCCTGGTTCCATTCGATGATCCTCAGAACGTGTGTTAGCTCCAACGTGCGCTTGCCCATCGAAGCCCTCCAGTACGACGCAGGCAACGTAACTGACGAGGGCCAGCACAGGCTGCGTGCTACCAGTGACGCTGAACTGGGCAAACACACAGTGTTAGGTCGGGCGTGTCCCCCTACAGGCGGGATTTTACCGAAATGCTCAAACTATCAAACAACTATTCAAACATTCGACATACCCCAACATAGTCAAAACATCGTGCCGGACTATGTTTTGCTTATTCTTGAGCATTCCTCCTGTGGAGGGACCGGCCAGACTTGGACACCGTGGGCTAACACACGTCCCGAAGACCATCGACCCGCTCGACACGAGGCAGTCCTGGGCGACCCCTGCCGTGGAACCCATGGCCTCCGAGGCCCAACAGGGCGACGACGAGGCAAGGGTAGCGTTCGGTCGGGCATGCCCCCCTGCAGGGGGGTTCTGGACGAAAAATTGGAAAGTGTCTAAAATGCCCCAAAATTATCAAAAAGGTTGGCACCGAATCGTCCCCGGACTATTGTTTGACTATTTTTGGACATTCCTTCCGTGGAAGGACAGACCCGACTTCATTTCAGGGTAGCGGTATCGGTTGTAACCTCCCCAGGCCCCCGGCACGACTTCTTCCACAACGCCGACCCCCGGAGGCCTCGACCCCTTCCCCGGGACCGGCTTCTCTTCCTGCGAGTCGTTCTTGGACGGCCCCGGGGCCCAGCACGGGCCCCCAGAGCCCGAAAATAGAGGGAAACCTCCCGTCGCGATTTCTTCACAGCGCGAAGAAGGGGGTCTGGTAGGGGATCGAACTCTATACACCGATGCTCCGGCCCTGCATTGGAAGTTGTACTGGAGAACGGATCCTGGTGTATGCGGGACCCTGGTGTATATATGTTTCGTTGTTTCCCCGGGACCTCGGGGAAAAAGTATACTCCACCCCACCCCAGCGTAGTCCTCGACCCTCAAGACGTCCTGGGATTGAAGATCAGCCCGCCACTGGTACTGTACATGTTACATGTTCCAGTTTCCGATCTGGGCAATACGGGGTCCCAGTTTCAGATCCGACGTCGAGTTTTTGTCAATACACGGGGTCCCCGGAAGTCTCGACCCACTCCCCAGGACCGGCTTTTCGTCTCGAGTCGTTTCTTGACGGCCCCCCTGGCCTGGCGAGGGCCCCCCCAGGGGCCGAAAACAGCGAAAGAAACTTCCCGCCCTGCTTCTTTTTACGACGCGATCATGCCTGGGTTCACAGCGCGAAGGTCGGCTACACGCAAGAGTGACCCTGGGTAAGCGTGACCTTTGGTGCGCGGCTTTGGGGGGCCGCGGGGGGACCAAACCTGGGCGCGCAAGCCGCTGATCCTGCTTCGCTTTCCGCCATCTGGGGACCCATCTGTGCCCGCACCAAAGGTCACTCAGGCGAAAGGTCACTCTTACGACTAGTCGAGAAGGGGCTCTGGGCTTCGTCCTCCCCGGACCTTCGGCACCTTCCCGGCCTTCGGGGCCTTCCTCTGCGGGGCCTTCTTGGCCGCTGCGCCGGCCGCCGGCCGGGGGGCCCCGGCCCCGGCCGCGGCCAGGAAGGCGGCCCCCGGGGCGGACCAGCCCCCCACGCCGGCGGCGAGCTGCTGCTGCACGACGGAGACCCGCTGCAGGAGCTGGTCTATCTGCTGCTCCTCTCGGCGACTCCAGAGGGGGGCGGGTTGCAAAGGGTGTGGCTTGCAATCGGCACCCTGGGGGGCACCATGGGGGGCGGGCGGGTGCCTCGATAGAGCTCTCTGCCGCGCCCCGAGGAGGCCCGACGAGGACAGTGTCGTGCCCTCCAGGCCCCCACGGCGCCGATCGCAAAGCACACCCTGGCGTAACCGCACCCTTTGCAGTCGCCGATCCTTGGCGTGCTCCCGCTGCATGACCTTATCTACCTCAGGATCCCCAGACATGGTCACGTCGTAAAACAATCAGGGCGGAGGGCTCTTGGGGCCCTCGCTGGGCCCTTGGGACCGTCAAAAAACTACTCGGGATGAAAAACTGGTCCCGGGGAAGGGGCTGGGACTTCTGGGGACGCCGTCCTGGAAAAAACGTAGATGTCGCATGTCTGTGGAGGCAAGTATTGGGAGGTCTTCGACGGAAGCTGCTAGGCCAGATTGGGCCGCGGATTTATTGGGATGAAGCCAGATTACCAGCAGGACTGGGCCGGATTAGCCGAGATTGAGCCGGATTGAGCCGGAATGAGCCAGGTTTCGGACCAGGGCATGGTCAAACCTTGACCTCCCAGGAGTTGCCTCCGAATCTGCCTGATCGGGCAGATGCCCGCCAAGTCATGCCCGCGTCGTGAGACATCACGACGGGAGGTGTTCGGACCTCTTCAGACTCCGGGGGCCCCGCTGGGCCGCAGGACCAGTGCTAGGGCTCGCGCTCCGCGCTCCGCGAAGCACGAACAACTTCGCGCTCTCGCGCCGCCCCCCCAAAGGGAAAGAAGGAGGACGAGGAGGAGGGGGAGAAGGAACGAGGACCGCGAAGCGCGAATCACTTCGCGCCCTCGTGGGAGCCCCCTGCAGCCCCGCAGCGAAAGAGTCGAGAGACGGCGCACGGCGGAGGAGCTGCCAGGAGCCGGCGGCGCGCGGGAGCGGCCCCAGGCGGCGGGGCACCCGCGGGGGAAGGCGGCGAGGGGGGCGTGGGCCTTCCCGGAGGGCTCAGGGGGCAGCCGAAGCGCCGATCGTTCTGTACGGTCCCAGCCGTTCTGTCCAGGCCCTGGGCAGGGTTGCACGTAGCACCCAGACATGACCATCCTCATCGAGCCCTGCACACATGGCCTGAGGTCGGGCATGTCCCCCTACAGGCGGACTTTGGGCGAAGACAAAAGAATACTGAAACAATACCCCCAGACTATGTTTGGGCTATGTTTGAATATTCCACCTGTAGGGCGACAGGCCCGACTTTAACATAGCCCATGGCACGTGGGCCTTCCTGGAGGGGCTCAGGTCGGCGGTGGACAAATCTCCCTTTAGTACACCTCCCCTGAATGAAAACGGCCTGGGACCGAAACCGACGGACCTGGACCCGCAAAAATGACGGCCGCGACGCCCTCTCGCGAACCGAAAACGGCCAATCCCTTCATCGACGTGTCAGGGTAGGAGGTCTGTCCACCCCCGATCAGGAGGCACCCACGGCCTACCGAGAAGCCTTCGGGGGCTTCTCTCCCCCAGAGGGCCGCAGGAGGGCTCCCATATGAGGACAGGTCCGGGGAGCCCTGCCGCAGACTCTGCGCGGGCCCGGCCCCTGCTCGCGTCCCCCCTCGGCGCTCCGCCGACCTAGGCGTAAGTCGGGCCTGTCACCCTGCAGGGGGATTTTCGACGAAAAATAAGAAATGCCCCAACAAACATCCCAAAATAATCCAAAAATAATCTGGGGACTATGTTTTGAATATTTGTGTTGCCTTTTGGGGGTGTTTTTGGGGGATCTCTTTAATTTTCCGTCGAAAATCCCCCTATAGGGGGACACGCCCGACCTAAACCTAGGCCAGCAGGATGACCCCTGGTGCCGAGGGGCAACGATAAGGGGCGGACTGACATGAGGGGGGTGCATCGACATGGAATCGGCGATGCATCGCCGATGGAACGGCGGTGTGCTCCTGACCGTGAGTCCGCACCTTCCTGGGCAGACTGGGGCTATCGGGCCCCCATCGGCGATCAATGGGCGACTGGGGGTCGATGCGTCCCCCCCTGTGCCTATCCCCCCGAATCGTTGCCCCTGAGGCGCGCGGATTTTGGGGGCCGCGGGGGAGGGTCGCATCCGACCGCGCATGCAGGGACCACATAATCCGAATGAGCGCTTTCGGAAGCACTGACCCAGGAAAACGTTTCCATCTCTTGGGGGCGCGTGTCTCACTTCCGCCAGCCGTCCGCCAGCCTTCCGCCGGCGGAGGCGGCCTCGTTGTACTTCCGCCGCCCTTCCGCCGCGGAAGAGATGTCAGCTCGTTCGATCCTCGAAGGCGAGGCCCCAGTCTGGACAGCCCCGCACATGTGCCCGCACCGGCGGTCCCTCTGGCGAAGGGCCCGCGCATACGCCGACAGAGGCACTCCTGGCCCCCAAGGTGGACCCCTCGAGGAGGACCCTCCGAGGTGGACCGGCTGGCCTCGTGAGGGGTGCTCTGGCTCGCCATCGCTCGGACGCCTGTTCCCCGCGCCTGCTTGCGATGCCGCGAGCTCCTCCTCCGCAGGATGATCCAAGATGCTCCTCGAGGGCCTTCGCCGAGAGAGGACGCGCACACGTCCGTGCGAGGCCGAGCTGGCGGCCATCTGGGCCCCCCTGGAGAGCTGTGGCCTGCGCCAGGCCGACCTCTGGCTCCACCCCCTGAGCCCGGGGCGTTCCAGACGGGGCCTCTCTGAAGGGGCCCTGGGAGACATAATTACCCTGCCGACGTACCCAACCCTTGCGCACTGCGGGGCAGAAGCACGTCAGGGATTGCTGCAACGGGGGACGATGACGTAACATGGGCGCATGTGATTTTGCGAGCAGCAATCGGAAGGCTCGCAGGCCCCCGATCAAGATCTAAGGGCTACGTGACAACAAATCACCCCCGTTGGCTGTGCCATGCGCCCGTTGCACCCAACGTATCCCACAGCAGCTCTTGAGAACCCCCGCGGGATACGTGCAGGCACAACTTTATGGTCATCGCCCGGCAGATGGTCTGTTTCACAAAATCACCCCCGTTGGCTGTGCCATGCGGCCGTTGCGCCTAACGTATCCCACAGCAGCTCTCCAGAGCCCCACCAGGGACGGCCAGGTCCCGCTCAGATCTGCGCGGTGCCTCACTCCGCAGGACCCACCAGCAGCCCTCGAAAGTGGCGACAGTTCCGCAGATCGCAGCCCCCCCCAGGCACGGCGAGATCTCGCTCAGATCTGCGCGGTGCCTCACTCCGCAGGACCCACCAGCAGCCCTCGAAAGTGGCGACAGTTCCGCAGATCGCAGCCCCCCCCAGGGACGGCGAGGTCTCGCTCAGATCTGCGCGGTGCCTCACTCAGCTGGACCCACCAGCAGCCCTCGAAAGTGGCGACAGCTCCACAGATCGCAGCCCCACCCCAGGGACGGCGAGGTCTCGCTCAGATCTGCGCGGTGCCTCACTTCGTTGCACCCACCAGCAGCCCTCGAAAGTGGCGACTTTCGCAGATCGCAGCCCCCCAGGGACGTCGGGGTCTCGCTCAGATCTGCGAGGTGCTCCACTCCGCTGGACCCACCAGCAGCCCTCGAAAGTGGCGACACTTCCGCAGATCGGAGCCCCCATCGTCGGCGAAGAGAGGGCAGGAGGAGGCGGGAGGCGGGTGGAGGAGGAGGAGGAGGAGGGACGCGACCACAGTGCTCTATTCAAAACGAATACCCAACCAAGGAGGGTTGAAAATAAATGCACACACAAATAACAGGATTCTCCATATTTTGGGACATTTTCTGGCTTCTTGTCTTCCCCCCCAATTCCCATAATTTTTCCTGGGGATCGACGATTAATTGTGTGTGTTTTTTCCCCTCCTAACTCTCTGCCCTCCAGGGAGCGCGGGAGCCGAGAAGTCCTCCCTCGCCGGCGGAGGGGGCCGGCCGGAGGGCCGGCGGAGGCCAGAGGAAGACGGAGGGGAGCGAAGGGGGGACGATGGAGGCCGGCGGAGGCATAGGGCCCCACCCCTCGGGCGTGTCGGGATGGGGAGTAACCCGGCCTCCTGCTCCTCCTCCTCCTCCTCCTCCTCCTCCTCCTCCTCCTCATCATCATCATCATCACCATCACCATCACCATCACCATCATCATCATCATCACCATCACCATCACCATCACCATCATCATCATCATCACCATCACCATCACCATCACCATCACCACCACCACCACCACCATCATCATCATCATCATCATCATCATCATCATCATCATCATCATCATCATCATCATCATCATAATCCTCAGCATCATCATCATTATCACCATCATCACCAACATCATCACCATCATCATCACCACCATCACCACAATCAGCATCATCATAAACATCATCATCACCATCATCACCACCATCATCATCATCATTATCATCATCGTCGGCGTCATCATCATCATCACCACCATCATCATCGTCGGCGTCATCATCATCATCATCATCATCATCACCATCATCATCACCATCATCACCACCACCAGCATCAGCGTCATCATCACCATCATCAGCATCATCATCACCACCACCATCATCATCATCACCATCATCATCAGCATCACCACCATCGGCATCATCATCATCATCACCACCATCATCATCATCATCATCATCATCATCATCATCATCATCATCATCATCATCATCAAAACCATCAGCACCAGCATCATCATCATCAGCATCATCATCATTCTCGATCTCTCCTCCTCCCTCCTCCTTCTCCTCCTCGCCCTCCTCCTCCTCCTCTTCCTCCTCTTCATCCTCCTCCTCCTCCTCATCATCCACCTCTTCCTCCTTCTACTCCTGCCCTGTAGGTCTCGATTCTTCACCCCCCATTCAAATCACCCCCCACTGTCACCTACCCGAAACTCCCCCCAAAATGGCAGCTGTTCCGGCGGCAAGGTTTCAGGAGCGGTCCGGCCTGGACAAGCTGCGCGTGCACCTGCTCGAGCTCGGGGTTCGGAGCTGCCTCGCTGATGCTGTTCTGAACCTGGTCGATCGCGTCCTTGTGTTAGGTCGAGCGTGTCCTCCTACAGGCGGATTTTGGACGAACAAATTTCAAAATAGTCTAAAAATGCTCAACGGTCAAATATAATTAAAAAAAATCGTCCCCAGACTATGTTTGAATATTCCTCCTGTAGAGGGACATGCCCGACGTAATCCTTGTGGTGCTTCAGGAGGTCGGCGTTGTGGTTGTGCGCCTGGATCGTCTGCCACAGCTCGTGCTTCAGCGCTCCGACCTCACCCTCCCAGACCTCCTCGAGCTTCGCGATGCTCTTCTGCAGGTCGGTCTTGAGGAGGCCCGCGTTCTTGGACTCCAGGCGGTCCAGCATCTCGGCAACTCGCCCGATCTTGCCGCTCATCTGATCCATCTTGCTCTTGAGCTTCTGGATCTCCTTGCCCACCTTGGTCTCCGAGTTGTGCTTGGCTTCCAATATCCGCACAGCCGTGGTGCAGCCACGAGGCTACGATGCATCAGTTACAAATGTGATTCTGATATTGGAACTTTCGTGAGCTGAGAAGGTGACCAAAACAGCTGAGATGCCCTTATACAGACCAGAAGACTGGAAATGGACAGGAGATTCCAGAACAACCGAGAAATCCCAGAACTTCAACTTTTCTGTCGCACCGCAGCGCGGAGGAGAGAAGAGATCACCTCACAGGGCGTGGGGGCAGACTGATCCACGGGGGCCCAGCAAGCACACAGCAACAATTAGGCCCGCACGCTCTCTACACTGGCTCGAGTCCAAGGAGGCGCAGGAGGAGGAAGCAGAAAAGCTGAGTCCCCATTCCCGGCACGCGCTCTTTTGCTCCGCGCGCACGGCTTCTGAACTGTGGCTGCCCGAGAGGCTCCAGAACGGCCACCGACGGACTCGCAAAAGTGCCCCTGGGGGACCCCGGCCAGGCCCCAGACGGCTCCCGCACCAAGTGACCTGGCCGATAGGAACTTGCCAAAAGAAATTGATAGAAACATGAAGTAGGAAGGCGGCTCAAGTAGGTGGGGTTCAGGCCCTCCCAGAGAGCAACAGAGCACAGCCGAAGCAGATCGATTCTTGAAGTAGGAAGGCGCTTGAAAAACACTGGGACCTGAGAATCCAAACATCCCCACTGTCGACGACCCGCGTGTACCCTCGCGGAGGTCCGCGCAGATCTCTCGCACTGGCGCGCTGGAGCCCCCCCTGCGCCCCGGCGCGCGCAGCGTGCCGCGAGGCGACGTGAGAGACGCCGCCAGAGAGGGGGCCTCCGAAGGGTTACCCCGTCGGTCGGAAGGATGCAGGAAGGCGTTCGAGGTAGGTTGGGCTTCTGCCCGCCCCCCTGAAGAGGAGGGACGGAGCGCCACTCGACTCTTGAGGTAGAAAGGCGCGTAAAGTAGGTTGCGACTTGGGCATCCAATGCATAAATATCCACATGAATATATACGCTTCCAACGACTGGCGCGTATGAACATACATCTCTATATACATACACTAGAACTATCGCGCGCGCTTCGCGCGCGCTCAGGTTCTAGCCCAGGCCATAGGAGCGCTGGAAGATCTTGGACATCGCAATCAAACACAGGTGCGTGACATAGTCGTGCTTCCTGAGGACCTCTTGGGGACCTCTTGGGTCTCCATGGGGGCATCTGAAGGGCTTCTGGGGGGTCCTCCGTGCTTCCTCAATTGCTGTTGGAGGCTCCTCTTGGGTGCTTATAGGGGGGAGCCTTGGGGCTCCTTGGAGTCCCTTGGGGCATCGTCGGGGTTCTCCGGGCAGTCAGAAGGTGACGTTCTGCATTCTGACGACGTCTTTGGTGTCATGGCTGCGTGGAGGCCCGACTTGACGCCACCTGGGTTGACATTGAGGCAATGCGGAGGCTCCCGGGGCCTCCTGGAGGCAGTTTGGATGCATCGAGGGTACTGTTGGGCTATCTTGGGGCCTCTTGTACGTCTCCTGGAAGCCTTTTTGGGCCCTGTTAGCAGGCGTTGGGGAGGCCCCGTCGGACCACTTGGGGGCCGCTTGGGGCCTCCCGTGGGCCTCTTGGGGCGGAAGGCTCTGCTGCTGGGTTCGCGTTCTCCTTCTTGGGTCGCTCTTGGGGCCATGTTTGGGCCCTCTCGGGTGTTTTGAGCGCCTTGGGACCCCCTTGGGGCCCTCGTGGGCCGTCTTGGGGCTCTCTTGGAGGCCTCTTCGGCCATCCTGGAGCGGTCTTGGAGGCCTATTGGGCCGTCTTGGAGCGTCGGGATGCCAAAAGACTGAAAACTTGAAAATCGGTTGTTGTATATCGTTTTGATGGGGAAACAATGATTTATGCCTCTTGGGGCCTTCGTGGGAGGCCTCTTGGAACCTCTCCGGCCCTCTGGTGAAGCTTTTGGGGGGCCTCTTGGAGCCTGTTGGGGGCCTCTTGGGGCCTCCTGAGAGGCTCTCGGGGTTGAAAGCTCGGATTTTCGACTCGTGTTATCCCTCTTGGCCCCCTCTTGGGGCCGTCTTGGGCTGTCTTGTGGCCGTCTTCGAAGCCGCTGAGGCTGCCTTCGAGTGGACATTGGGGCCTCTTGGGCCGTCGTGGAGCGTCGGGAAACCGAACAGGCGAGAACTCGACCATCCTTCGGGAACCTACAGATCATCAAAGATGTTTGCCTCCTGGGGCTCCTCGAGAGGCATATTGGAGGTCTCTGGGGGCGTCTTGGAGGCCACCTGGACAATCATGTTGGACGCCCGACTTATCCGGGGTAACTCGGGTCCGGGGTAAGTCGGGTTCGGAATCCCGAAAAAACAACCCGAGTTAGCCCTGACCCGAGTTACCCCTGATGATTCGGGGCTCTGGACGCCCGAATTGTCCGGGGTAACTCAGGTCCGGGGTAACTCGGGCTCGGATTCCCGAAAATACCAACCCGAGTTAGCCCTGACCCGAGTTAGCCCTGATGATTCGGGGCTCTGGACGCCCGAAATATCCGGGGTAACTCGGGTCCGGGAGAACTCGGGTTCGGGCTCCCGAAAAACGAACCCGAGTCAACCCTGACCCGAGTCACCCCTGATGATTCGGGGCTCTGAAACCATGGGCTAACTCTAAGCTAATCTCGGGCCGTCTTTTTTTTTTTTTTTGCTCCGTGGCATTCGGAAGTGGGCGCAAACTGATTTAACAGTTTTAACGCCGGATTGGGCGGAAACTGCTTTAACAGTTTTAACGCCGGCTGCGCCGAAACAGAGGAACGAAACGGAGCTTCGGGCACTTATAACGATACAAACTCATTGAGAGCTCTTCGCGGTCCAGGAGCGCGGGCCTCCCGGCGATCATTACGGGGCCGTCCTCGGGCGACCCTGAAGAGCCCCCCGCGCACCGGCAGGGCCCCCAAGACCCCGGTCCTCCCATGCGCTGTCGAGGGCCCCGTCCCGGTCACCCCCGCCTCGTGCCCAGGAGTCGATATATTTATCAGTATGTATATATATATATATATATATATATCTGTATATATATATATACATATATGTATATATACACATTATCTATTATTTCCGATGCCAAAAGGACCCCCAAAAGCGTCCTAGTGGACCCCAGCCGGGCCCACACATGCTGCCTCACCCGGTGCAAACTTCCCTGGGCCTGCCCCAGCATGCAACAAAACAGCTCGAAACGTAGTTGCCAATCGAGAATATCTCATGACACGGCGGGGTGCACTCGCAGACGGCCAGCACATGGGCCGAGACGACGCTTCTCACAGATACCAGAGGGAATGGCGAACCATGGGCGAGCGAGCGTGGGCAATGACGGAGGGGCGAGATGAGGAGGAGGCATTGGGTGCGCGCACTCATGTGACGCTTCCTCTCTGCTCGCCCTCCGCTTACCAAGGAGAACCTGGCATCAGCTCGAGCGCAGGCGTCCGTCCAGGTGTGCACGCTTCTCGCAGGCGCGTCCGCCCGTGCTCTCACCAGCAGCTGGCGCAGCGCCGCGGAGAAGGAGACAGGGCCGGGACGGGACGGCCTTGGAGTTCAGTCGGGCGTGTCCCCCTACTACAAGGGGATTTAGGACGAAACATCAAAATACTCAACACATACTCCAAAATGGTAACAAAGAAAACATACTCGAAAAATAGTCCCCAGGCTATGTTTTAACTATTTTAGTATTCCCCCGATAGGGGGACAGGCCCGGCTTCACCTTAGAGGCCCATGATTGCGCCCCCTTTGGATCACGCAGCAGCGCGCGGCCGCTCACCGAGACGCCCACGAACTCAGGGGCCACAGAGCGCTGCGGGGCCCGCCCGCCAGGTCCAGGGCAGGACTACTCCGGACTCCATAATACAGTGGGGGGGGTCACATTTTGGGGGGGGTATGATTTGAGCTGTCTTGGAGGGCTCGGTGGGGTCTAGGCGAAGGGCCGCCCTTTCATGGATGGTCTGGGGGGGTCTAAAACTTCTCGTCTGGGAGGGTTGTGACCCCCTCCCTTTTAAAACGAAATCTGGAGTAACCAGCGCCAGATCGTAAACTCGGATCGGATCGGAACGTGCATCGCATCGGGCTGCACCGGCACGAAATCGCAACCGAACCGGCTCGGCTGCGCCACGATGCACACCAGGGACGTGCAGACACCGGGCCGCGGATCCTCGGAGCATCAGGATCGCATCGGAGCGGGCCGGCCGCCACCGAGCTCGAAGCGGACCAGTCGGATGGATGGAAGTGGACCCCGTCAGGGCGTGCCCGCCGCGAAGCGCCAAGGATCATCGCCTCCACCAGCTGGTTGATGCTCGGACGCTGCCAGAGGTGACCAGTGGCCCAGGGGGGGCCCGGACAAACGGCCTCCGAGGCGCCCCTCACGAGGCCCAAGAGGCCCCTCCGGACGACAGGAACGGGTACGGAAACAGTCGGCCAGGTGTTCCAAGCCGACAGCGGCCGCCGTCAGGCGGGCGGCCATCTGCCTCCAATGCACCACGGCCGTGGCGGCGCGGACAGCGAGCCCACTCGTTCCGTACACGTCTCGTTCGTGCCGAGCCGCACGGGCTCCGACGCGGAGCGCAACGCTGGCGGCACCGTCGGCTGGCGGGCGGCCCTCGATCCTCCGAGGGCCGCGCGCAGGACGTCGCCCCCCCCCGGGATGCTCCCGACGGGCCCATCATGGCCGGCAGCCCGAGCCCGCGCCCAGCCGTGGCCACGAGGGCTCGACCGCCCCGCAACAGCAGCGGCAACAGCAAAAGCAACAGCAACAGCAACACCACCACCACCACCACCGCCAACAACAAGAACGACAGCAAAAACAAGCACAACAACAACAAGGACAGGGATCTTCCCTGGCCCCCGGCGCTCGGGGGACGTGCGGAGCTCTCCTCCAGGGGGGGGCAGGAGTCGTCCCCGGCCCCCGGGGCCCCCCAACCCCCCCCCCCCCCCAACAACACAACAACAACAACGGACCGGTTCAAATAAAAAAAAACCTTCTAGCTCTATTAACACTTTACACCGGACTCGCTTCGCTTACTTGCGTGCGCGCGTAAGCGAAGCGAGTCCTGGTGCCATCCCTAATAGGATCCTATTAGAGGTGGATCCATCCCTAATAGGATCCTATTAGAGGTGGATCCATCCCTAATAGGATCCTATTATAGGTGGAGCCATCCCTAGGAATCTGTGGAATCTCTTGAATCCAAAGGAATATGTGGAATCCCTTGGAATCTGTGGAATCCCTAGGAATCTCTGGAATCCCTAGAATCTCTGGAATGCCTAGGAATCTCTTGAATCCCCAGGAACCCTTAGAATCCCTAGGAATCTCTGGAATCCAGAGGGATCTCTGGAATCCCTAGGAATCTCTGGAATCCATAGGAATCTCTGGAATCCCAAGGAATCTCTGGAATCCCTGGGAATCTATGGAATCCCTAGGAATCTCTGGAATCTCTAAGAATCTCTGGAATCCCCAGGAATCTCTGGAATCCCTAGGAATCTCTGGAATCCAAAAAAATCTCTGGAATCCCTTGGAATATGTGGAATCCCTGAGGAATCTCTGGAATCCCTAGGAATCTCTGGAACCCCTAGGAATCTCTGGAATCCCTGGGAATCTTTGGAATCCCTAGGAACCCCTGGAATCCCTAGGAATCTCTTGAATCCCTAGGAATCTCTGGAACCCCAAGGAATCTCTGGAATCCGTAGGAATCCCTGGAATCCCTGTGAATCTTTAGAATCCCTCGGAATCTCTGGAATCCCTAGGAATCCCTGGAATCCCTAGGAATCCCTGGAATCACTAGGAATCTCTGGGATCCCTAGGAATCTTTGGAACCTATAGGAATCTCTGGAATCCCTAGGAATCTCTGGAATCGCTAAGAATCTTTGGAATCGCTAGGAATCTCTGGAATCCCTAGGAATCCCTGGAATCCCTAGGAATCTCTGTATCCCTAGGAATCTCTGGAATCCCTAGGAATCCTTGGAATCCCTAGGAATCTATGACATCCCTCGGAATCTCTGGAATCCCTAGGAATCTCTGGAATCCCTAGGAATCTAAGGAATCACTGGGAATCTCTGGAAGCACTGGGAATCTCTGGAATCCCTAGGAATCTCTGGAACCCCCAGGAATCTCTGGAATCCCTAGGAATCCCTGGAATCCCTCGGAATCTCTGGAATCCCTCGGAATCTCTGGAATCCCAAAGAATCTCTGGAATCTCCGGAATCTCTGGAATCCCTAGGAATCTATGGAATCCCTAGGAATCTTTGGAATCCCTAGGAATCTCTGGAATCCCAAAAAATCTCTGGAATCCCTTGGAATATGTGGAATCCCTGAGGAATCTCTGGACTCCCCAGGAATCTATGGAATCCCTAGGAATCTCTGGACTCCCTAGGAATCTCTGGAATCCCTAGGAATCTCTGGAATCACTGGGAATCTCTGGAAGCACTGGGAATCTCTGGAATCCCTAGGAATCTCTGGAATCCCTAGGAATCTCTGGAATCCCCCGGAATCTCTGGAATCCCTCGGAGCCTCTGGAATCCCTAGGAATCTTTGGAATCCCTACGAATCTCTGGAGTCCCTACGAATCTCTGGAATCCCTAGGAATCTCTTGAACCCCTAGGAATCTTTGGAATCCCCGTGAATCTCTGGAATCCCGAGGAATCTCTGGAATCCCTAGGAATCTCTGGATCCCCAAGGAATCTCTGGAACCCAGAGGAATCTCTGGAATCCCAAGGAATCTCTGGGATCCCAAGGAATCTTTGAAATCCCTAGGAATCTCTGGAATCAATAGGAACCCTTGGAATCCATAGGAATCTCTGGAATCCCTAGGAATCTCAGGAATCCCTAGGAATCTCTAGGATCCCTTGGAATCTTTGGAATCCCCAGGAATCTCTAAAACCCCCAGGGAATCTCTGGAATCCCTAGGAATATATTGAATCTCTCGGAATCCCTGGAATCCCTAGGAATCTCTGGAATCCCTAGGAATCGATGGAATCCATCGGAATATCTGGAATCCCGAGGGTTCTCGGGAATCCATAGGAATCTCTGGAATCCCTAGGAATCTCTGGAAGCCCTAGGAATCTGTTGAATCCCTAGGAATCTTTGGAATCCCTAGGAATCTATTGAATCCCTAGGAACCTCTGGAATCCATAGGAATCTCTGGAATCCCAGAGCTGCGGGGGAGTCTTTGGAATTCCTAGGGATCCTAAAGTTTAACAGAAATTAATAGAATTCCTATGAATTTTAAATATTCTTAGAAATTCTCGGAATTCCTAGGCATCCTAGAGATTCCTAGGAATTCCTAGGAATGCTCGAGATTCCTACGAATTCCTAAAACTCCTAGAGATTCCTAGGAATTCATATGATTCCTAGGAATTCCAAGAGATTCATAGGAAGTCCTAGAATTCCTGGGGATCATCAAGATTCATATGAATTCCCAAAATTCCTAGGAGTCCAAGAGATTCCTAGGAATTCCTAGGAACCCTTAAGATTCCTATGAATTCTTAGAAACCTTGGGAATCCTAAAGATTGCTAGGAATTCATGTGTATCCTAAGAATTCCTGGAGATCCCTGGGAATTCCAGGAGTTCCTGGGAATCCTAGAGATTGCTTGGAATCATACAGATCCCTAGGAATCCGAAAGATTCCTAAGAATCCTATAGATTCCTATGAGCCCTGGGGATTCCTAGAATTCCTAGGGATCCTACAGATTCCTAAGAATTTATAGAAGTCATAGGGATCCTTTATAGGAGTCCTCGAGATTCCCAAGAATTCTGAAAATTCCTAGGGTTCCTGGAATTCCTAGGAATCCTAAAGGTTCTCAGGAATTCGTTGAATTCTAAGGAATCCGAGAGCTTCCAAGGAATTCATAAACTCCTAGGAATCCAAAATATTCAAAAGGAATTCCTAGGATTCCTATGAGTCCTCGAAATTCCTAGGAATTCCTAGAATTCCCTAGGGATTCCTGAGATTTCCTAGGATTCCTAAAGATGAATCGAGATTCCTAGGAATTCATAGAATGCCTACGAATCCTAAAGATCCATAGGAATCCTAAACAATCCTATGCAAATCACATACGGCCTGTATGGGATCCTACGCAGGTCCCGCACGGCCTTTGTATGGGATCCCATACAGAGCCCAGACGGCCTGTATGGGATCCCGCACAGATCCCATACAGCATGTATGGGAACCGATACAAATCCCATACGGCCTGTATGGGACCCCACACAGATCCCATACGGCCTGTATGGGATCCACACGGATCCGTATAAAATTCCGATGGAGGCCTATATAGAATTCGTATGGAGGGCTATAGAATTCCGATGGAGGCCTATAGAATTCCTATGGGGAGCGATAGATTTCCTATGGAGGCCTATATAGAATGCCTATGGAGGCCTATAGAATTCCTATGGGGGGCCTATAGAGTTCCGATGGAAGCCTATAGAATTCCGATGGAGGCCTATATAGAGTTCCTATGGAGGCCTATAGAATTCCGATGGGGGCCTATATAGAATCCCCATGGAGGCCTATAAAAGTCCGATGGGTGCCTATAGAATTCCTATGGAAGCCAATAGAATTTGTATGGGGGCCTATGGGATTCCTATGGAGGCCTATAGAACTCCTACGGATGCCTATGGAATTCGTATGGAAGCCTACAGAATTCCTATGGGGACCTATATAGAATCCCTATGGAGGCCTATAGAATTCCTATGGAGGCCGAGATAACTCCTATGGTGTGACATCTAGAATTCCTATGGTGACCTATAGAATGCCTATGGGGGGCCCTATTGAATTCCTATGGACCAACACAGCCGTGGCAGGGTCCGTATCGGGGCCCACACAACTGTATGAGGATATCTATAAGGATCCATACAGCTGTGGTCCGATCCCTACAGGGCCCGATGCAGCTGTGGTTTGATCCCTATAGGGGTCCACACAGCTGTGGTAGGATCCCTGTAAGGATCCATACAGATGTGGCACGATCCCCATCGGGAGCCATACAGATACAGCCTGCTCCCTGTAGGGATCCATACAAACGTGGTAAGATCTAGGGACCGATACAGCTGTGGTAGGACGCCTGTAGGGATGCTCAACATCTGTGGTAGGATCCCTTTAGGGATCCATACGAATATAATTGAATCCCTATAAGGACCGATGCAGCAGCGGAAGGATCCCTATAAGGACCCATGCAGCTGTAGAGCGACCCCTATTACGATCCATACAACTGTGGTTGGATCCCTATAGGGATCCCTACACCTGTCGTAGGATCCCTAGACGGATCCACGCGGCTCTGGTGAAATCCCTAAAGGGAGTCACACAGCTTTGGTAGCACCCCTATAAGGTTGAGTGTCTGGGGGGGCGGGGGCGCGGGGACGTAGGGGCGTGGGGGGGAGCGCCGGGGCCCCAGTGGAGGACTCCATCAAACCTCAGTGAATTGCGAGGAAGTCTCGAGCGGGAGCCGTCGGGTTGTGTTGTTGTTGTGTTGTTGTTGTTGTTGTTGTTGTGTTGTTGTTGTTGTTGTTGTTGTTGTTGTTGTTGTTGTTGTTGTTGGGGGGGGGGGGGGGGGGGGGGGGCGCGCCGGGGGCCGGCGCCCGCTCCTATTCAACAACAACAACAACAACAACAACAA
Source organism: Prorocentrum cordatum (assembly GCA_963575745.1). NCBI lineage: Eukaryota > Dinophyceae > Prorocentrales > Prorocentraceae > Prorocentrum > Prorocentrum cordatum. Next base: position 1,003,803 of record CAUYUJ010014294.1, read on the forward strand.
CAACAACAGCAACAACAACAAACACAACAACAACAACAACAACAACAACAACAACAACAACAACAACAACAAGATAACGCCGGCTGGCTGAACTCGTTCCAATGGGGCGAGCTTCCCCGTCGCTCCCCCAAGGAGGTATGCAGGCTTTCCGACGCCCCCTCTGAAGGGGGGGCCGCATCACGTCGCACCCGCCTCCAGCGGGAAGTCATTTGATTGCCAGATCCCGTCGACGAGGCTTAGGCGCCATTCAACGCTGAGAAATTGCAGGCCATGTCGTCCCCACGCAAGCTCGGCATCTACTGAACCCGTAGTAAGTAACGTCTACTCAGGAGACTTACCCAATCAGCATTAGTTAGGGACCCTTGCAAAAGAAAACCTCACTCAAAAAACCTTACTCAAGAACCCCCCCCTACAGACACCCTTACTTTAAAACAACCCTTCCTAGCTATTCCTCACCAAGAAAACCTTACGGAGGAATTCCTACCAAGGAAATCCTGCTAAATAATCATTACTGAGCGAAACTTACTTCGGAATTCTCACACAAGAACACTTACGAACAAATCGTTACTGAGAGAACCTTAGTGGTGAATCCCTACTATACAAAACATCCTTACTGAGAGCACCTTTATGTTAAGGAAGCCCGACTAAAAACCCCTTGCTGACAATTCCGTACTGAATGGAAAAAACCGAATTGGAACATATATATATGCTTAAGGACCCTTGCTTGGCACTGATCATTAGAATTCGCCGGCCCAACGGGCCAGAGGCGTGCTAAGATCTCCGGTAACTGCTCTACAATGTTTCTACTTCGCGCGCGCGGGGCGGCCCCTGGGGGTCCCCAGACGAAAAGTACCCCGACCAGGTCCCGGCCGGTCCCCGGCCGGGTCCCCCCGAGCGCTCCACGAGCGCACCAACAGGGCTCCGAAAACGTCCCCGAGGACCCAAACAAAACCAAGAGGCCCGCAAGAGGTCCCCAAGATGGTACACGAGGCGTCCGAGATGCCACAAGATCGCTCCAAGACGCCCAAGATGGCCCCCAGACGCTCCAAGAGGTCTCCAAGCGTACTCCCAAGAGGGCCCCAAGAGGCAAAATTCATTGCTTTTCCTTAGGTTTTGGACATATTTTGGCTTTTCCACCTTTTCCGCTTCCCGAAGCCCCAAGACAGCCCAAGACGCCCCCAAGATCGCCCCAAGAGGGCTCAAGAGGCCCCCAAGAGAGCCCCAAGACGGCCCAAGAGGGCTCCAAGACGGCCCAAGAGGTCTCCAAGACGGCCCAAGAGGGCCCCAAGAACGCCCCAAGAGGGGGAACACGAAACAACATTTCCAGCCCTCGGACCCAAGAAGCCCCCAGGAGGTCCCAAGAGGCCCCTAAGAGGCCCCAAGAGACCCCCCAGAGGCTCTCAGGAAGCTCCCAAGAAGCCCCCAAGCGGCCCCAGGATGCCCCCAAGAGGCCCCCCAACCGGCCCCAGGAGGCCCCCCAAATACCCCCCGGGCACGCAGGCAAGCGCCAGTGATGCTGCAATATGGGCCGGCGGAATGAGCGAAGCGATTGAATAACCAGACCGAGAATTTCCTACTGACGAGCGCGTACTCGAAACTTCCCACCAAAGCAACCTAGGTAAGGAATTCCGACTAAAGTACCCTGACTAAAAAATGCTTACGAAAAGAAACTTGCTGTGGAATCCTGGCTGAAGGAACCTTTACAAAACAAACCTTTACTCAGAGGACCAAACAGAAGAATCCAGACTAAGCGGTGCTTACAAAACAAACATCCTATCTGACAGAAGCTGACTGAGGAACCCGTGCTATGTCACAATTACGATGTATCCTTGTCTGTTTGATTGTGTTATTCTCTGTCTTGGAAAGAACAAACAAAAAAGAGTCCTGACAAACGGAACACTTATGCAATACTCCCGGGGAAGGTAAACTGAACGAGGCATCTCACCGACAAGGAACCCTTGCGACATAATCCTCGGGTAAAGAATCCGCACCTGCATACGGACACCCGACCAAGGAAACCGCACTGAACTCCCTACCTTCAGGGGACATCACGACTGAGGAACCCTTTCACGAAATAAGTCATCTTCAGAACATCCTTACTGGGCGAATCAGAAGACATAGCCTTTGTCCGATCTTCGCACGGGATCCTTGAAAACCCTCCATTAGTAAAGAACCCTTGCGAAGGAACCCTTGGTATATAATGCGTAATGAGGGATACTTCATAAAGAAACCTTGCGCAAGGAATCTCAGTAAACAGTCCGTCCTAAAAAAACCTTGGAAAAGGAGCGTGTTCACTAAGGAGCATTGGGAGAGACATCCCTACCAGGAAACCCCGATCAAAAATCCTTACAACAAAAAACATATTCAAGAATCTGCGCGAAGAGGATCCTTACAAAGAGAGCCTGACGAAAAGATCCTTACTGGTGGTATATTAATAAAGAAGCCTCAACAAGAGAACACCACTAAAACAGACTCTTCTCTAAAGGGTGCTGACCCGTGACCAAGGAACCGAACAAACCGAACAAAAGACATGACTGAAGAATCCATACTAAGCAATATGTATCAAAGGCCCGCCAGTAGATAATCCGTATCAGGGGATATTGAGGGTAATCCTTGATAAAAAGCCAGTGCCGAGAGAACCCGAGACAAAACACCAGACGACAAAAAACAATACTAAAGCAGATTTGTGAGGAGAATCCTTACGGGGAAAGCATTGATGACGAATCCGTCTTAAAGGAAGCGTTGTGCAGACCCTTGCCAAGAAATCCTCCGCGAGGAACCCCTACTCAGAATACACCTGTTTATATGTATGTATATTTTTTCTTTTTACACAACAATGTAACATAATTTGTGCGCAAGGCACCTCAGTGTGAAGAACACTTAGTAGTACGGAAACCTGCATACATCACCTTGACGAAGGTAACCTGGAAACAAAACCCATAACAACCAGACCTTACTGAGTGACCCTTTAACCAAGGACATATTGATACAAACGCCGTACTGAGGGTCCCTTCGTCCAGAACTGTCCTGCCGGCTCCTGGGTAGAGACCCCTAAATGATGAATACGTACTACTGAAGCGTAAGTGATATACCATTTGCAGAAGACCCTTCCCAAAAGACCCTTAGTGTATACTCCTTACGCAAGAATCCTTTCACAAATAATCCGTGCTCAAGAAACCGTACGCAATACTCCTTACAAACAGAATCCTTGATATGGAAACCTTACGCAAGAAACCTGAAAACGGAATCCCTGAAGGAGCTTTAGAGAAAGAGTCCTTGTTCAGAAATCCGTCGTACAATAAACCTGGCTAAGGCAACCTTCGCAAACGTACCGTATTTAGGGAGCCCCATCATCACATCCAACGCCAGCGCCAGCATCAGCCACTGACGCACCACCATGATCATCAACAGCATCGCCATCAGAATTACCAGACTCACCACCAATACCACCCCCATCATCATCAACATCAACATTATCACCCTCACCCTCAACATCATCAACCGCGTCGGCATCAATATCCACAGCATCGACAAAACCATCATCAACACTAACGCCATCATCTCCACCAAAGCATGACAATCACCATCACGGTCACCATTCGTGTCATACTCACCACAGCCACCACCACCATCATCAGCAGCACGAACCAGCAACACCGAAAGCACCATCGTCTTAAGCGAGGAAATATAAAGAGAGAGGGGAGAGGTACACATATAGAGAGATATAACGAACTATAAATAAAGAACAAACAAAAAATAACGAAAGAAAGAGAGAGAGAGAGAGACAGTTCGATGTTGAAGTGCACAGCGAAGGACTATAAAGCGAGAGCTCGACTCCTGGGTATAGGGTGATGCATGCTCGGGCGAGAAGTCTAAGTGGCAGCGTGTAAATCACAAAGAAATTGAGAACGAACGCGCGATTACTAGGCAAATCGCGGGGATGTCTCCACCGAGAGGGGATACCTTACAGCGCTGGGGGGTCCGAAAGGATCCTCTGGAATCCGTATGTTTCCCGAGGAATCCTTAGGGCTCCGTCGGATTCCCTGGAATCTGTAGGAATCCGCAATAATCATCCAGAACTTACAGAATCCTCTGACTCTCTAGGGGTCCTGGGGAATCGAAAGGTACCCTCAGGAAACAATCAAATTGAATCCAAGGAGGTTTGTCGTAGAAATTGCTCGGAAATCCAAAGGAAACCTCTGCAAATCAAGGGAAACCGCAGGAATCCATTTGAATCCTGAGGGACCCTTGCGTATCCCTGATATCCATACGGGTCCGCAGGACTCAATGGGAACCCCCAGTCCACAATAATCCTCAGGAGCCCATCGGAATCCCAGGGACCCCCAGAAGGCCCCTTGGGTCATGAAGGGCGCCGATGGGTTCCTGCAGGTTCTTGAGAAATCTCGAGGATTCCCTTGAATCCCTGAACGGTTCCTTTGGGTCCCGAAGAATTCCTTCGGATTCCTAAGGGCTCGTAAAGACTCCGGGGGGGTCAACAAAATTTCTACGGATTCTTCCGGATTCCCATGGGTTCCGTGTCTCCGAATGTTTCCCATGGATTCCCATGGATTCTTCCGGAGTCCCATGGGTGCCTGAGGATTCCCGTCTTTTCATAAGGGGGTCCTGAAGATTCCGGGTGATTCATGTGGATTTCTACGAGTGTCTATGGATTCCTGAAGACTCCGATGCATTGATATGCGTCCCAGGGGACCCCTGATGCTTCCAGGGGATCCCTGAAGATTCCCGGCCAGGTTCTGCAGGAATGCTACGATTCCTGGGATGTCCTCCGGATGTCTCTGGGCGACAACAGATGCAAATTGATTCCTGGGTATATGTACCCCCAGAGACCAGAACGATGGTTTAGGATTCCTGGAAATTACTGGAGACCCCTGAGGATCCCTCAGGACCCCGAAGGACTCCTGACGATTCCGAAGCATCCCTCAGGACTCAACCATATGCAGTTGTGAGCACCCTCGTTGTATGCACTGGGGCCTGCGGTAGAACTCCCTGTGGGGCCACGAAACGTGTGAGGGGTGTGCAAAAAATTGTCTAGTGGGCGCATGCGAAAGCAGCCACTTGGGCCGTCGGTGGAATTACCTATGGGGCCACGAAACGCGTGAGAGGTGTGCCGAAAAAGGTGCGGTGGGCGCATGCGAACGCAATCACTGGGGCCGTGCCGAAATGGGTGCCGCAGGCGCATGCGAACGCAGCCACTGGCGCCTTCGGGGGAGCTCCCTATGGGGCCACACAACGCGGGAGGGGTGTGCCGAAACGAGCGTGGGTGACGCATGCGGGCGGTGGCACTGAGGCCTTCGGTGGAGCCCTCTATGGGGCCACGAAACGTGTGAGGGGTGTGACGAGATGGGTGTGGGTGACGCATGCAGGCGGTGGCACTGGGGCCTTCGGTGTAGCTCCCTATGGGGCCACGAAGCGTGTGAGGGGTGTGCCGAAATGGGTGTGGGTAACGCATGCGGGCGGTGGCACTGGGGCCTTCGGTGGAGCTCCCTATGGGGCCACGAAACGCTTGAGGGATGTGCCGGAATGGGTGTGGGTAGCGCATGCTGGCGGTGGCACTGGGGCCTTCGGTGGAGCTCCCTATGGGGCCACGAAACGCTTGAGAGGTGTGCCGAAATGGGTGTGGGTAACGCGTGCGGGCGGTGGCACTGGGGCCTTCGGTGGAGCTCCCTGTGGGGCCACGAAACGCTTGAGGGGTGTGCCGAAATGGGTGTGGGTAACGCATGCGGGCGGTGGCACTGGGGCCTTCGGTGGAGCTCCCCATGGGGCCACGCAACGTGTGAGGGGTGTGCCGAAATGGGTGTGGGTAACGCATGCGGGCGGTGGCACTGGGGCCTTCGGTGGAGCTCCCTATGGGGCCACGAAACGTGTGAGGGGTGTGCCGAAATTGGTGTGGGTAACGCATCCGGGCGGTGGCACTGGGGCCTTCCGTAGAACTTCCTATGGGGCCCCGAAACGTGTGAGGGGTGTGCCGAAATGGGTGGGTAACGCATGCGGGCGGTGGCACTGGGGCCTTCTGTGGAGCTTCCTATTGGGCCGCGAAGCGCTGTACTGGCTGGGTGAAGCACAAGGAGGAAGGAGGAGCGGGAGGAGGAGGAGGGAGGAGGAAGGAAGGAAGGAAGGAGGAAGAAGAACGCGGGGACCGCCTCTTCAAAACGAGGACCCAACACCACAGGATTGTTGGGAACAAGGTGCGATCCCCGGAAGAGGCACTCTGTTTGAAACAAAATGGTTACGGATGGGGGATTATTCATAGTTCTTTAGAAATTCATGCACCACAACCACAACCACAACAAGAACAATAAAAACAACAGTCAAAACAGCAACAACGACAAAAACAGTCATAACAACAATCATAACAACAACGACAACACAACATTTTGAGGCTGTTCGCTCCTCTCTGCTCCCGTGCCACTCAACGTCTACGCCCAAACCTTCGATACACGCCCCATTCGTCTTCGATGGTGCCCCCTTGGGGGTAGATCTTTCCTAATTAGCGCAGCCCTGCAAACAGGAAAAGAGAGGACGGATGGAAGGGAGAGCGAGGCTAGGAGCAGAAAACACGTGGCACAACCAGACGGGCATATCGGGCGGGTAGACCATAACGGGCGGGTGGGGAAAGCGGACCCAGGCGGCCGGGTCGAGCAGGCGGGTTGCCGAAGCGTGAGTCCTGCATGAATTGCGAGGAGACCTCAAACGATAGTGCGATTCCCAAGTCAATCTTGAGAAACGGCAGAGCGAAGGCGCGATTTCTGAGCGTCGAGAGCCTGGCTTCGGAATAACTCGCGAGGAAGAACATTGTAAGAAAGGAAACGGCAGAGAAGAGATAAAACGGTGACACATAGCCTGGCGGCGAGAAACTGCAGAGCAAGAGCGCGATTCCTGCATAGATTGTGAGGAAGGCCCCAAGCACCAGCGTGAACACGATTTTTGATTGAATTGTGAGGAGGTGTCAAGCGGGAGCCGTTGTTTTTGTAGTCCAGAGACGAGCAAACTAATGGGGCAATACTGCCCCCTGTAAAAAACATGGTGCGGGCCACGGGAGGGGCCGTTCAATTAAAAAACACAAGGTGCACCGGAGGGGTCAAGAATAACTCTTCTTCAGGAACGGGAACTCAGCAAGTAAGAGACACAGACCCAAACAGAACAGACCAACCACACACCGAGGCCGCACCGCCGGCAGCTTCCGAGGATGTCCCGCACGATGTCGCGGTGCATGCCGAGGTCCCCCTGGCAAGACGACACCAGGACGACGATAGCATCGGGCGAGGACACATCGGGAGTCTCTGAGACCAGGCAGCTCTGGAGGACGTCTCGGGCGCCGCGGCCTTCTCAGAGCATTCTTGCCGTCGCTCGGACGTCCATTTCCCGTGCTTGTTCCGGTTTCGTGCGTTCTTTTGTTGCTCGATGGTCCAGGATGGTCCTCGATGGTTCTCGCCGAGAAACAATGCACACGTCCGAGCTGTGCCAAAGGAACGGAGTTCTCCTCGCCCTGGCCCTGTCCGAGAGGAGGGCCCCGGAGCCCGAGAGGAGGGCCCCAGACCCTCGGCCCCAGACCCTCCGCCGGGGGCAGGGCTGGGAGGTCTGTGTCTCCAAGGCGCCACCGCGCGGACCCGGGGCCCCTCTCAGACCCCGGGGCCCCGTCCGACTCCCCCCCCCCCCCGCCCACGCTTAGGTCGGGCGCGCCCCGCATACAGGCGGATTTCGGACGAACCAATAAAAGATAGCACCCCCAAAAGATTCAAAAAGGTTTCAAAATTGCAGAAGTCGTCCCTGGACAACTTGTTAAACTATGTCTGTAGGGGGACAACGCCCTCTCGCCGCGCAGGCGGGGTCGACCGAGATCGGGGCCTGCACGGACGAGGGCGACAAGGACGACGAAAGGCGACCAGGACGACGAGGACGACGAGGACGACGAGGACGACGAAAACGACGAGAACGACGAGGACAACCAAGACGACGAGGACGCGGACGACACGGACGACCTGTGGGTCGCGGGGGGGCCGGGAACTCGTCATCGCTCGGACGTCCATTCTCCGTGTCTTTCGCGAGTTCGCGCGCGCATTGTCTCGCAGGACATGGTGCCAGATGCTCCTCGACGGCCCCCGCCGGGACTAGGGGGCTACATGCGAACCCTACCGCTACCCCCCACGATTTCTGAGGGGGAGGGTGGGGTTCACTTCGCTCGGGAGCTTCCGAACGAAGTGAACCCGAGCTTCCGAGCGAAGTGAACCCCACCCACCCCCTCAGAAATCGTGGGGGGTAGGGGTAGGGTTCGCACGTGCCCCCCCAGGGACAAACAAAAACATGTGCACACGCCCGAACGACGCCGAGGCGAAGGCGGAAAAGGGAGCAGAAGACGACGGCCACGACGCGAGGCGAAGCCGTGCCCCGTGCGTCCTGGCCCTCCCCGGGCGGCGGCGGCGGGGCGGTGGACGGCGGCGAGGAGGCGGCCATGGGCCGCGGGGCTGCGGGGCTACCCTGCCCGGGCGCAGCGCGCGGTCGGCGGTGAGCCCGCCTCGAGCCGGCGAGGCCCGCGGAGCACGAGCGGCAGGGCACGATCGGGCGCTGCTCGCGGGGGTTCGATGCGGCGGCGGCGCGCGCAGAAGGGGGGGGGGGAAGTGAAGAGGAGCGTCGGGAGTCCCTGCGTACCTACCAGACCACACCAACCCAACCCGAAGACCCGAATTTCGGGTTGGGGGGGGTATGGGCTCCAGATGTGTTTTTGTCGGTGTTCCCAGACCCCCCCCCACACTGGAAATGGAGGGCAGATTGAGGCCTTCGGGTTGGGTTGGGGTGGTTTGGTGGGTGGTGAATCCCTAAGCCTGCCGAGAGGTGCCCTGGAACCCCCCCGAAGGCAAGAAGGGCGGGGTCTCCGAGGAGCCCCCCCGCCTCCGGCGCAGGCCTTCTTCTCCTGCTCGTCCCCCCCCCCCCGTCGCTCGCCGCCGAAGTCACATGGGGGGCGAGGCGTGCGCCCCCCGTGCCCCCTCGTGGGGCCCAGCCTCCCCCCCCCCCCCTTACCCCTCCCCAGTGCCTGACACGCGAGAGCCATCCAATTTCGCCATATTCGTGGTGCTCGGCCGTTGTTCTGGTGGTCAGGGCTTAAAGACGTTAGGGCCCTGGACCCCATCCTTGCGCCGCACTCTTCGAGCGGATCGACCCGTGAGGGTCCCAAAGCCCTCACAAAAAGCAGTCCGGCGGCGAAGTGGCGGCATTTCGCGCGAGAGCGGAGACGGGGCACACTCGGTGTTAGGTCGGCCATGTCCTCCAAATGAAACCCGACAGCATATAATCCACATTGCCAGAAATGATCAAAAAGTCGTGTCCATGGAATTTTTCGACTCTTTCTGAATTTCCCCCCTGTAGAAGGACGTGCCCGACTGCAGCTCAGTCGAGTCCCGCCTGGCATAGCAGACGAGTGGCTGACGGTGCAGTCGCGTGCAAAAACAAGAGGCGCAGAAAAGCGCAGCATGCACGCAGAAGATGGCGGAGAGCGGCCACGCGAGGTGCCAGGACGGAGGTCGAGCCCACGCCCGTTTGAAAAAAAGGCGACGCCGGGATCCGAGAGCTAAACACCCCGTTCTCCACCTCCTCCTCCTCCACCTCCTCCCCCCTTCTCCTCCTCCCCCCCTCCTCCTCCTCCTCCTCCTCCTCCTCCTCCTCCTCCTCCTCCTCCTCCTCCTCCTCCTCCTCCTCCTCCTCCTCCTCCTCCTCCTCCTCCTCCTCCTCCTCCTCCTCCTCCTCCTCCCCCTCCTCCTCCTCCTCCTCCTCCTCCCCCTCCTCCTCCTCCCTCAAGCAACTTGGGCTCGAGCACCATTTTGGCAGCTCTGGCCCGGCTCCCGCCGCTTCCTCGGAGTGCTTGGGGGGCAAGCAGTCCGCTGCGCCAGAGCGCACAGTGCATAGCGCTCGGCCGATCGTGCAGCCGATCTGTTTGGCGAAAGGTGGGATGACGAAGGCTACGGGATATTCTACGGAGTGGACATGGTCCAAATGTGCAGGATGTGACAAGTGCGACTACAACCATGAGTTCGAGTCCCGAGGGCGGACATGCTACGGGTGCGGGCGGCAGGTCAAGTTGTACAAGCCCAAGGCCAAGGATGAGGGCAACCAGCTGCAGCTCGCCCATTCCCAGTCCACCACCTCGGCTGGGCGCAAGGGCGGAGACTGGCCCCAGACGGGCGGTGCGAAGACGGACCTCGACCTTCTCGAGCTCACCCTCGGCACCGCGAAGGACCCCCTCCTGAGGAAGCTGCTCGGGTATGAGATCCGCAAGAAGAAGGAGTTGGTCAGGCCCAGCCAGACCCCCGAGGAGGCGGTCCGCCAAACGGCGGGGGCCTGGCGTGCCGCGGCCATGCGCCACGACCAGGCGGTCGCAGCGGTCCTCAAGGCCAGGGACAACTTGCAGCTGGCCGAGGACAAGGAGCGCATCGCGGCCATCGAATTGGCTAAGACGGACGAAGCTCGAGGCAGAGCGGCGAGAGTGCTCGCCCAGCTGATGGGGGTGATAACGGAGACGCCGACGCCGTCCGAGCACATGGGTTCGGGCGACCTCTTCCAGCTCACGATCGACGAGAAGTTCTTCTCGGAGTTAGGGGAGCTAGAGTGCGAGGAGCACGAGCGAGCGACCCTCAGGGAGCTCGAGGCACAACTACGGTCAACGCAGGATCTAGTCAAGGGGAAGAATATGGAGGTCAAGCACTGGCAGGAGAAGACGGAGGCCATGAAGCGCGAGATCACGCAGAGGCTCGCCAAGAAGCGCAGGGCAGCCTCGGGCGACGGGATGACCACGCCGCCGCAGGCCGCTCCTCCAGCCGCTCGCGGTGCAGATGGTACCGCAGAGGCTGGCGCCCGCGACGGGGGAGGAGTGCCAGCGACGGCGGCCGCGGCAGCGCCAGTCAGTGACGAGGCAGCCGCGGCCGCCGCCAGGCACGCCGAGGCAGCCAAGAAGTTGTCGGACGCCAAGTTCGCGGCGGCCAAGGCGGCCAAGGAGGCCAAGGACGCCGCGGCCCTGCAGAAGGCGGCTGACACTCCTGCGGCGTGAGCGCCGCTGCCGAAGGGTGCCCCGAGGACCACGGCCAGTCCGAGTGGTGCGACGACTGCTGCAGGTTCGAGGGGCTCACCGTCGGCATCGGCCTCAACCGCAGGTCGAATCGGGGATAGTCAGGGATTGGATAATGAGCTGTCTACACTCTTTTTCGCCAACGTCACGTGTGCTGGCCCTAAGATGTGGGACTGCATTATCTCAGATAAGCAACGCGAACGGTTTCATTTTACAGGTGTAGTTGAATCGCAAGTTGACGCGGGCGGTCTGGATCATTGGCGGAAGGAGGCCCGCAAGGTAGGACTTCGTCTGACAGCCAACCCAGCCCGTCCGTCGGGGAACGCAACTCTTGGGGACAACGCTCACCGCTCAAATGAAGGAGGCGAGTGGCTTTTAGCAGAAGGTCACCGTGCCGCACATACTCTAGCAGTCGACTCGTGGAGTGCACTACGAGCCGAAGGACATCAAGCGTTGGATGGGTTCCACGCATCGGTCATTGAGATGAAAGGGTATGCCTTTGTCGCTATGTTGTGTGGGTACTGTGGAGAAGGCTGGTATGGTCGCAGCCTTCAGAGGTACTCCAAGTTGGGTGCACTACTATCGCTTCTTTCTCTCCCGTGGATCGTCTTCGCCGATTGGAACATGTCATCGGCAGATCTCACGAGGCACGGTTTTGTTCACAAAGTGGGTGGACACGTTGTTCGGGCCGACAACACGTCCATCACTTGCACGTCCAGCGCCAAGTCCGAGGGCACTGAGAGGGATTTCGCCATCGCCTCCAGCAGTTTCAGCCCGTACATAGTCAGTGTCAGAGCGGTCGCCGACGTGCCGTGGAAAACGCATTGCGGGTTACTAATGCACTTCCGAGGCTCAGGCGCCCAGCTTCTGACGCGTGTTCTCTCCCTCCCTCCTAAGCTGCCGCAGTCCCCGCGGCCCACCTCCCTCCCTGTACCAGGCTCCAAATCGTCAGCCGCCAAAGCGGAGCGTGCTAGGCAGTCAGCTGTGTCTCGCGAGAGAATGCGTGACACTTGTGCCTCACTGTTTGGGGATGTCGTCTCCTCGCCGCCTGGCGGGGTGGGCTCGCTTGGTCTGGAGGCGACGTCCCCGCCTCACCCTGAACAGAGCTCTGCACTCCGTGATTTTAGTTTTCAAGGGTGGCCCGAAGAGGATGAGGACCCCTGGGCTGGCGAGAGTAGCTTCGTGGCTCGTGAAAGCGCGCCCGCAGTCGTCCCCGAATCGGCGACCGAGCACGCTGGAAGACAGCCCGTGCGTTTAGAACTTGCCAGCTTGGTGGCCCCACCTCGGCCTCCTGTTGTTCCCTTGGAGAGGTCCCAGACCCATCTGCAGGGCACCAACACAGGTAGGTTTCACGACCCCTCGGAGCCCAACACGGGGACCCATGCTGCTGCTGGTGCTGTCCCCTCCGCCTCGCCCCCCCCCTCCCCCCTTTTGCATTCCGTCCTCATCTTGGCTCGATCACAGGACGCAAGTTGGTGTTGTTTCGGCGGAGTGCGACTGGAGGGTTGTCAGAGATTCCCTCGAATATCATGTGGGGGCGCGACACGTCACCGCCGTGAGCGGGATGCATGCAGCCTGGGTCACCACACTCGAGGCCACGATATACGATCACCATGGTCAAGTACCCCCGACCGTCGCGAGATGCCGAGCCGAGGCACCGAGCTTTCAGGTCAGGGAAGTTCACATGGCGGAGAAGGCTCGCACATAGCCTTTTCATGACCAAATATGCTCTTGGTGGGAACGCACACACACACACACGGTCTTCTCACACATTCTGAAGCACAGTGAACGAGGCAACGGTCGGCGACAATGTGCAGCTCTTGCTGAGGCGTCGCTCAGGCTGATAGGCGACTACCCCACGGATGTGCACACACTGGTCAGTGACAAGTGGGACTGGCAGGTGTGGATCAACGTCACGAGGGATCCGCTCCACACGTCCATGGCCACCCTCTCGGAGACGCAGGCAGTCGCCGAACGTGCGTGCAAACGTGCGCGAGGTCGGGCTTTACATCGGTCACTCGACGAGTTCAGGTCATGGATGATGTCAGAGACGGCGCTGCCAGTTTTGCACCGTTCAGTCAAAGGAGCACCTCAGCCAGCTGAGGAGTTAGCACTACAAGGCAAGATTTTGTTTCATTCAATGGATATCATCGATTACAAAGCGGGCAACTGGCACAGACTATGGTGTAGCAGGCCGCTGGATCACGATAAGTTGTACCGCACTTTCGACAGCATACGTGAAGCTGCGGAGGTCGAGGCCCTGCCATTGTTATCAGGAGAGGAGATGCAGGCAGCTGCTCGCCAGATGCGTCCTCGTGCTGGCCAAGGGGCGGATCGGACTGCTCCCCTAGATGTGGAGCGCTTGCCTCCAGAAGGTCTCAATGAGCTCGCAGACGTGCTGAACGCGGTGGAGTCATGTCTGACATGGCCTTGGCAGCTGATGCTGGTCATCGGCCGCCTGTTGGCAAAAAAGTGGCGGTGACAGATCCATCGGCATGATCAGCATGGTTCCCAGGATCTGGTCCTTGGCCAGGGAACCCTGGGTCAAGGACTGGACCGTGGCGTCCCAGCCGCGCTGGGATGCCGCAGTGGCTGGGAACTCCGCCATCCGTGAATGTTTCTTACGCATACTGGGGGAGGAAGTTCACTCAGCCATGGGAGTTGCTTTTGGCCACGCTCTCATTGACATCCAATCGTTCTACGATAGTATATGTTGGATGGCGCTGGCAACCAAGGCATTGTCCCTGCGCTTCCCCCCTGTCATTTTGTTTCTTGAACTTCAGCTGCGCGTCGGACCCCGAGTCCTCGCCCAACAAGAATGTTTCTCGGAAGCGTTTCAGCCCACGGCAAGTGTGATCCAGGGGCTGCGCAGTGGCACGCGGTTCGCCAGATGCATGACTTACTATATTCTAGATGCCGTCACCAAGGGCAGCCCGATGGTTGGCATGAGATTATGGATAGACGACCTGTCCCAGTACGTCTCAGGTTCAATGAGGTTTGTTAAGAAGCGTTTACTGCAGGTCACCACTCACACCAACAGTGCTATGGCCGAGGACGGCTTGAGGATCGCGGCTAAGAGTGTCATCCTTTGCTCCCACCACCGTGATGCAAGGGGGGTCTCAGCCAAGCTTAAGAGAAAGAACATCACCATCCTTCCTGTCTTGCAGGCTGGATACTTCGGAGTGGATTCTGGAGCAGGCCGCCATGCCAGGAGCACAGCCAGGAAGCGGTTCGCGAAAGCATCGGGCATGCACGCGAAGATCAGACGTTTCGCACATGCAGCCCGACGCGACCTGCCAGCACTACGTCTGGAAAAGGCGGGTGCGCAGCCAGCAGGGCACTACGGGCACCAGCTCTACGGGGTCTTCGGCAGCAGCATGCTGGGGACGCGCAGGAGACTGGCCCACGTGGCTTGTGCAGCATGGAGGGGGAGGTGCCTCACTTCGGTCCTCGACCTCCGCTGCCCAGGGCACGACCCAGGGTATGCGCTGCCACGTGCCTGCTTGCAGCTCTGGCTCACGTCGCGGGTCAATGCACCGCGGATCCAAGCTGGAGTTCGCGCGGCCTGGAGCAAGACAGTCGCCAAGCTCAAGGGTTTAGCGATCCAGGAGCGCTCCAGGCACGCGCGGGGGCCCATGAGCGCAGTCATCTGATACCTCTTGCAGCGCGGCTGGGACCCAGTGAGCCCGACTGAGTGGGGCACCAAGCAGGCTGGCACCGAGGACAGAGAGGCCTTCATCTTTGATCAGCTGCAGCCCCACGACGACGCCACTCCACTTCTTGAGGAGTACGAATGTTCTGTGCGTTCTCAGCAGTGGCGAGTAGCATCGCATCACTTCTGCGGGGCTGGGCTGGAGCATGGTGCGGGCAACGCATCTTACAGAAAGCTCCTGCTCTCCCTGGAGAAGGCTGAACATGGCCATCAGTTGGCCGAGATGATGATGTGTGTTGCAGTCGGCGGGACATGGCCCAGGCAGCGCATAGCGGACGAGGTCGGCGGCGACGTCGACGTCCTCTGCCCGCGCTGCCGAGAGGCCCCCGAGACGGCATTCCACCGAGCATGGGGGGTGCCCATGCAACACAGGTTCGACTGCATATTCAGCGTCAGAGTCGCTTGCAGCGCAAGCATATAGCCAGCATGAGGCGGACGCCTGCTTCTGGCTTAGAGGCATCATCCCGATGACTTGGACGCAGGTCGAGCCCCCCCCCCCCCGTCGGATTTTCAGCGGAGTTTAAGCGGCGCGGTCGAGCTCAACGATCTCACGCTAGGGCACGGTATCCCTCGCTCGCCTGTCTTCGTTTTCGGGGACGCGAGCGGAGGGGCCGACTCTCGAGACGAGCGGCTTCGTCGCATAGGCATCGGCCTGGCCAGTATCAGTTGTTTTGAGCCGTTTCAGGTGTCTGTTTCCCTTCGGACCCCGCTCCCTGGTCCCAGGCAGTCCGTTCCTAGGGGTGAGCTGACGGCCCTCTGGGCGGCCATACATTTTAGTTCAGGTTTTCTGGTTTTCGTCACGGATAACCAAGCTGTGATGGACGGGTGGCACGCCCGCCTCTTCCACCGACCCCAAGGCCCCAACCAGGATCTTTGGAGGTCAATTGGTGCGTTGGAGCACCGCCGTGGTTTCTCAGACATTGTCGTGCTGCAAGTAGCTTCTCACCAGACAGGAGCTGATCTGGGGGCCTCGGGCACGCCGCTGTGGCTTGCACAGGGCAACGAGGCTGCCGACGAAGTGGCGGGCATCGCTGCTCAAGAGGCCCGTGTCCCCCAGACCTCCCGAGCGCGCGTGGCCCAAGCGGAGCACAAGGCCAGCTTGGTGCGCGCTCGACTTCTTCGGGCCAACCTCGAGGCCGCTGCTGTGGAAAAGAGAGTCGCTGTTAAGAAAAAGGACCGACGGCCTCCGCCGTCTGCTGCCTCTCTCGCCTTCTTCGGGTCCCAACATGTCTTTTCACCTGACGGCTTGAGCTGTACCAGATGCCACAGTTGTTCATCCAAGGCGTGCCTGACCGAATGGAGAAAAACTCAGTGCATTGAATTACAGACCCAGTCTAATTCGTCAGTGTTGAGGCTTCCGAGGGGTCATTCTGTACACATAGGGGGAGGATTCACTCACCCGTCCCACGAGCTTCTTTTCCACCCTGTTTTGAAGCTTTGGTTTGCAGCTCGTGTGGGTTTTATACCTGTTCCCAGCTTCGGCCTAATCTGGCCAAGCCTTGTTCTGTTTCCCCCGAGTCCGAGGGGCCCAGGAGGACCATCACGCCCACAGGGCAGGTGTGCCTGGACAGAATTCATAAGGGTCTGTGGCCCAAGTATAAGTAGCCTAATTAAACCCGAGCAGTGGCTTGAGTGGTGGTTAGGTCATGTTACTTCGCTTCGCGATAGGTCCATTCCATTCCATTCCCCTCCTCCTCCTCCTCCTCCTCCTCCTCCTCCCTCCCTCCCTCCCTCCCTCCCTCCCTCCCTCCCCACGCCCCCCCATCGCCCGACCCGCTCCTCGTGCCTCTCACAAGGCCAGCCCCGCAGCGGCCCGCGGCCGCCCGCCCCCCCCCCCCCCGACGCCGCCAACGCCGGGGCCTGGCGTGATGGGCGGCACCTGGCAGGGGTGAGGTCGGGCGTGCCCTCCTACAGGGGGGGCCTCTCGACGAACAACGGCCCAGACCCCGGAATAGGTTGACCCCACTGGTCGAGATGTGGTCCTCGGCGCTCGACGAGAAAATGGTCCAGCCCCAAGTGGTCGACGAACAATGCTCCTACAGGGGGGGGGGGGGGGACTCTCGTCCTCCGAATGTCTTCAAAGACCCCAGAAATATTCGAAAATGGTCCAACAAATAATCGAGCAGTCGTCCCCAGACTATTTTGTTCACTCTTTGTGAATCTTCCTCCTGTAGAGGGACATGCCCGACTCCAAGCAAAGGGATGCGGGTCCGGGATACGGGCAACACGTATATAACGCGCACCCGTGCCTCTGGGCACGGAAGGGGCCCAGACATGAGCGCGCCGTAAGAAAATCAGGACGGCACGTTTGTCGCTACAGTCGGCCCGTATAGTGAGGATGCGCGATAAGGATGCAGGTGCCTTGAACGCCCATTTCGAAGTTTTCGAGCGGGGCGCGGCCAGCGAAAGCGGCGAGGGATGGACCGAGGAGGCAAGTATGCAAGGGTACCCTTGGGAAGGTTGCCCATCCTTAATCTGCGGGTTGACAATATTTTCGGCCCCTGGGGGCCCTCGCCAGTCCCCGGGCGCGTCAAAAAACAGCTCAGGACGAACAACCGGTCCCGGGAAAGTGGTCCGGACCTCCAGGGTCCACGCACCAAGAGAAAGATGGAGCAGCAGGATGTATGGGTCAGGTCCTCTGCCTCCTCCTGGAAGCCTCAATCCTCGCTCCTGAAGGGTCTGTGAGGGGTCCGCGGCAGGAGGATACTGGAGGGCCCCAGGGACACACAAGGAGTTCCGCTTTCCCCTCCACCTCCAATATTTCTCTATACTATCCCTGGGGATCTGCGCTCAGTTGTGTCTGCGTGGTTTTGTTCCCTCCTGAGATACAGCCAACCCGTACAAGGAGGACGTTCATGCAGCACCAGAGTGCGAGGGCCTGCGGAGGCCGTGCCGGCACTCTGCGAGCGGGGCGCGGCCAGCGAGAGCGGCCAAGGAGGGGCCGAACGCGGGAGGATGCAAGGGTAACCTCAAGTCGGGCGTGTCCCCCTCCAGGGGGACCTTCGACGAAATATAAAAGAAAATCCCAAACATGCTCCAACATGGCCAAAACATATGTCGGTTTCTTCTTGTTTTGAATCCATGTATATATATATATATATACATATATAGATGTGTGCGTGCATGTTTTGACTATTTTGGAATATTCCCCCTGTAGAAGGACAGGCCCGACTTAATTCTGAGCGCGATGGGAGGCCCCGGAGGTCCCGACCTCTCCCCCGGGGGGCAGTGCTTCGTCCCCGGTCCGCTCCGGAAGGCCCCCCCCTGGGCCCGACGAGGCGGGGGCCCCGCAGACCGAGCTCGAGGAGGAGCGCCCTGGGGCTCTGGGGCCCTCTCCGCGCGTGCTGCCACCCCCAGGATTAGGATGCTCCGACCTACTTTACCCTTGATCACCAGGAAGAACTTCGAGCGCCCCAGAAACAAACACGAAACTCAAGGGTTTATTCGTGTCTGGCCCTGTGAGACACTCGCAGGACACTGTTTCGACACTGTTTCGACACTCTTTTGACAGTTGTCCGGGTGCTCGAAATTATTTCTGGGATGCGGTCCTTAAGTAGGATGGGAACAACATAACCCCAGGACCCCCTCGAGTGAAGGGAAAAAACACGACGGGCGTTTTTCGCTACTTTCGGCCTCGCGGGGCCCTCGCCGGGCCCCGGGACCGTCAACAAAAAAGACTCGGAGTGGGAAAGACCGGTTTTGGGGAGTAGGTCGAGATCTCTGGGGGTCGACGCTATGAAAAATAAACATTACGTCGGGTGTCTGGGGCCGTTACACGTTGGGGCTGAGCTACCCCGGTACGCTCGTCTTGGAGCGCGGCGCGTACCGTTCTCAGAGCGTCCGTTAATGCCACGCTGCGTGCTGGTTCACGGTCTTGGCCCGCGTTCTGGCAAGCGTGTCCTGCCGAACGTGCGCTTTCCATAGCCGTGCTGGGCTCTGTGTCGGCACGCTGCGGGTTGCGCGTTGCGTGCCGGGGCGGCTAATCGTGGGGGGGGGGGGGCTCTCCATTCGTCGAGGTGGCGACTTGTCCGGAACCGCGCGAGGAGCTTCTGCGGCCAGGCCCTAGCTCGGGCCGCGGCCCTTCGGGTCAGCTCGGGCACCCTGGGAGCGCCGTCTGCGAGGCCTCAGCTGGCGGGAGGCACCCCGAGGCGGGAACGCATCCACGCTCCGACGAGAACGCCCCTAGTCTCGAGCGGGTTCGTTTCGTAGCAAAACATGGGGGCCTGGCGTACCCAGTTAATTCCGCCTGTAGCGTCGACTCGCGTCAATTAGCGTCTGGGAGTCGATGAGACAGCGCCGATCTTGGGTCTGCTAGCGTCGATTAGCGTCGACCTAGCGTTGATTAGCGTCGACCTAGCGTCGAGTGGCGTCGATTCGCAAGAGCCGACAAGACGGCATGGGAGGCTCCCGTGAGATGCGGGACTCTCGTTTTTTTGCTGCTCTCGTTTTTCGGGACCTCCGGGGCCAAGGTGCTCTCTCGTTTTTGCTGCTCCCATCGCGCTTAGAGTTAAGTCGGGCGTGTCCCTCTACAGGGGGGACAGTTCAAAACTAGTCAATAAATCGTCTGGGGACGATTTTTCTATTTTTGCATATTTGGGGGGTATGATTGAACTGTTTTGTTTTTCGCTCAAAATCCCCCTGTAGGAGGACACGTCCGACTGAAGCTTAGAGACCACATCTCCCAAAAATGCGGGCACCCAAAAAGTATCGAAACGGTGTCGAACGAGCACCGCCTCCTAAGGCCCGACACGTGAAAACCATCCAGTCTCGGTGCTCTCTTGAAAACCATCCAAATCTGGTGATCCAGGCTACAGTAGGTCGGAATAGTTCAATTAACCTTGAGAAGAGGAAGAGATGTTGTGCAGCACGGCAAGAACAGATCCTCGAAGATCTGAGGTGCCTTCCCAAGAAAATGAGGAGGGAGGAGGTAGGAAGAGGGATGAGAGATGAGAAATGAGGAATGAGGGATGAGGGAGGAGGACGAGGAGGGAGGAGGATGAGGAGGATGAGGAGGAGAGGAGGAGGAGGAGGAGGAGGAGGGGAGGAGGAGGGAGGAGGAGGAGGAGGAGGAGGAGGAGGAGGAGGGAGGAGGAGGAGGAGGAGAAGGAGGAGAGATGAGGGGTAGGAGGAGGGAGGGGGGCCGGCCTTCTCAGAAGCAGGGGGGCCTCCCGCAAAGGGGGCGCCTGCTCAGAAACCCCCTGGCTTCCGAGGAACCTTCGTGAGAGGCTCCGCGCCCTTCTAGAAAAAAAAGGCCCCTGCCTTCTAAGACCCGTTTTTGAATTCAAAAACCCGCTTTGGGCTGGCTTCCGAGGAGCCTTCCCAGGAGCCTCCGCGCCCTTCTAGAAAAAAAACTGCCTTCTAAGACCCGTTTTTGGATGCAAAACCCTGCTCTTGAACTCAAAAAGACCCGTTTGCTGAATTCAAAAACCCGTTCTGCTAATTCCCACACCAGACCCCTCGTAGAGGGCACGCCCCCTCGCGTCACCCCTTTGTGCGCGGCGCCAACTACGGGAACGCAGCCCCAGCAGGTGGACCGCGATCCACAGAGACGATACGAGACAAGCTCCTTCAACAGCGGGAGCCCAAGGAATGAGGAAACTTCGGCCGAGCTCTTCCGGTGACACGGGAAGCCCATCCGGCCGAGTGGTCTGCGATGGAGAAAGCGTGGACGTGATGCTCAGCGCGGAACGGCTGTTCATCCCACCATGCGTTCATATCCAGTTGCAATCAAGCCTAGTCTACTGCCACCCCAAAGTGATCAACAGAAGGTCCAACAGAAGGTCTAAACAGACTGTCGCACCACAGCCTGCTTAGACCAAGTGGGTGATGACCGATCACCGCGCATCGGGAAAGAGATCAATAGAAAAGCCCGCCCGCAGCAACACCTTCCGGCCTACAATTTGTATGGCTTCGAGCCGACGATACAGCAGCAGAGGCGGGGATAACAGCAGCGGCAGCGGCAACGGCAGCCGACGCGCCGCAGAATTTTGACGGTGCCCGGCACCGGCGGCTGATGAGGGCGACGGGCAAAGGCGGCTGCTGGAACCGTCGCTGGGCCTGAGAATGGCGGGGAAGGGAATGATATCGTCTTGCGATAAGGGGACGGACGAAAAGAACTGGCTAGAGAAATGGCTAGACGAAGAAATGGGCAGACGAAATGGCCAGACGAAAAGAACTGGCTAAAAAAAATAGACGAATATAATAGGAATAAGATTATCTAGAGAAATGGCTAGACGAAGATGAAGGGGACAAAACACAAACGACAAAAACGTTCGGAGATCCGCACGGAGTTCTTGGATCCGCGCTGGGCCCCTTCTCCCCGTCGCGGGGATCGCGCCAGAGGCGCCGCGAAGGAGAAGAGAACACGCATGCCAGCACGCTTCTGTAGAATGACGGGAGGAGGTCAGCGGGGGCTCGCCCAGAAAAGCTGTATACTATGCCTTGATCGGGGATGGACAGACCCCCCTTTAGTAAAACGTGGTTTGGTGAAAACGACCTGAGGCCCAAACCTGGCGGGCGCAAGCCTGGAAAATAACGGCCACGGCGCCCTCCCGAAAACCGAAAACGGACAATTCACTAATCGACGTGTCACAGTTGGGGGTTCTGTCCACCCCCGACTTGAAGCCCTGGGGGCTGGGCGAGGGTCCTGGTCGTGGGTCTGCTCCACAAAAAGTTCCCTCCGTGGGGCGCGGTTTTCGTATGCTGGACGTGGCCCCGTGGGGTGGAATCTGACTGGGGTGGGGAGGGTGTGGCCCACAAAAGAAGATTGGAGGCTTGGAAAGGCGCACCAACACCAAGACAGAGCGGAACCCAACCAGGGGAAGCCGATCCTAGATTTAGGTCGGGCGTGTTCCCATACAGGAGGATTCTGGACGAAACACAAAAAATACCAAAAGATACCCCCAAGTGATCAAACATAGGCAAAAAATAGTCCCACAACTATGTTTGTACTATGTTTGAATACTCCTCCTGTAGAGGGACAGGCCCGACTTACTCCTAGATTTGGGCGTCGCTGATGTTTCTTCGACCGCCCAGAGGCCCGAATGTTACCAATACCGCCGAGGTCGGGATCACCTCGCCTCGGTGGGGGCACACCCAGCGATACTGGTGTCGGTGTCAGACGCTCGGCCTCCGAACAGATTACACCGGTGGATGGCTTGAGAGATCGATAAAGAGATCGGTAAGGAGATCGATGAAAAGATTAAACAGATATCGATAAGGATATCGATGAGGAGATCGATAAGTAAGGAGGTCGGTAAGGAGATCGATAACACGAACAAACATACACAATTGGTGTTGGTGTCAGACGCTCGGGATCGACGAAGACATCGATAAAGAGATCGACCAAGAACCCGGGAGCCCAGGAACCCGGAACCCACCGAAATTGGACCCGAACCAATGGCCAAGAACCCGGGAAGCCCAGAACCGGGCACCCGGGAACCCAGCCGGCCACCATAATCGGCGGGGCACTTTCGCAAATCTTACAATTTCCGCCAGGCCGCTTTCGGTGCAAGCACTTATTGGAGAAAATCGAGGAGGGGGACGCAGACATGGGACGTCCTGATTTTTCCAGGACGGCGCCCCCAGAAGTCATTGGGCCTTTGCTGAATTCCTGCTCGTTAACATTTGTAACGTGTGCGGAGCTGTACTGTCAATGCCGCGCTTTCCTGTGGCTGTGCTGCGGTCCTGATTGCAACGCGCACCGCCAAAAGCGGCGCAGAACTTGAGAGATCCACCTACCAAAAATCCTCAGGACCGGTTTCTCATCCTGAGCCGTTGTTTGACGGTCCCGGGGCCCGGCGAGGGCCCCCAAGAGCCGAAAGTAGTAAAAAACCTGCGTCCTGAATTTTTTACGACGCGATCATGCCTGGGGAAGCTGCGAAAACACCCCCCAATCTCCCAAATTCCCTCCTGCGTGGGCTGTCTGTCCGGCCAGCGGCAACGCATGTTGGCGAGGTCCGCGCGGCTCGAAGCTAATCAGACAAGGCCAAGTGAAGGCTGGACTGCGAGCTCCCGAGAAGCCCTGTGGAGAAACGCGCGCTTACAGCAAGACGCATTCTGTTCCGTCTGTGGCATTGGCAGAACTGGGTTTAGTGGGACCTAGTTTAGTGATGCCTGGGTCGAGAAGGGGGAGAGCGCGAGCAAGCTCAACTCGTTCCAGGGGAGGCTGCAGGCAGCTCTGCCGCAAGACCGCGGCATCGGCTTTTCTTTTCTCTCCCCGGGGGGGTAAAGCCGCGGGCGCGCGGAGGAAGAGGGGGGACGACAAGGCTTACAAACTTTTTCTCCTGCTCCTCCTCCTCCTCCTCCTCCTCGTCCTCGTCCTCGTCCTCCTCCTCCTCCTCATCCTCATCCTCCTCCTCCTCTCCTTCCTCCCCATCCTCCCTTTCTCCCTCCTCCTCCTCCTCCTCCTGCTCCTCCTCCTCCTCCTCCTCCTCCTCCTCCTCCTCCTCCTCCTCCTGGTGATAGTAAAGTGCGGAATGCCAATCTCGCTGGTATTGGGGGCTTGGGAATGGACACCGACACCAACACAGGGAATTGCGCACACTGGGGGAAGATGATCCTAGACTTTGGCTTCCGAGGTATCTGGCGGTAATCTTTCAAGGGTGCTGGTGGTTATCCTTCGGCCACTTTGGAAGCCTAAGCATTACCACCATCACCGGCATTGGCATCAACTTCCCTCGGTGCAGGCACACGTCCGATCTTGTCGGGGATCTTCTGACCCGGGTCAATCCAGACCCCGGTCAGTCAGGCCTTGCAGAATCCTGCAAAGTCTGCAACATCCTGCGCCCAAACCCGGGTCAACGCGAGGGATCCTGCAAGATCCTGCAGGATCCTGCGCCCAAGCCCGGATCAGTGCGACCCTGGCCCTGCAGGATCCTGCAAGAACGGGCGCTCTGACCGTCCCCCGTTTGCATTGACCCCCGTCTCGAGGCTCCCGATCTGGGTGTCGGTGCCAGCCTCTGGGCCTCCTGTGGTATACGCGGACGATATCAGATCACCGCACCGAGCCTCGAAATTTCAAGGGGCTCCCTGACGTCACCGGATGTCAAGTGCGTGGGCACGCCCACCTGCGAGCCCAGTGAAGAAGCGCACGCCTCCCACTTGGACAAGAAGGGCCGACGAAAAGACTCGACGGCAAATTCTAAGGCCGCCGATGGAAGCCAAACGCGACATGGTGCTATTCGTTGTTCTCTGAGAAAGAAGAAAACTAAGCACCGTACCGCCAAGAGACCTACATATGGCGAGGCCTCCCAAAGAAATCCTTCTGACCCTTCACCCGCTGAAACCGCTGGGCCCCGCGAGAGTGTCCAGGGGTGCGGACGCGGGCGCAAGTCAGTCCACAAACCCTGCACCACTATCATGCGCAAATCGGCAATGATGAAACATGCACTAGGGAGGTGGCCACGGTACGGGGCATGTAGGTCGCCCGCGGCTGGTAATTCGGCGGCCGGGGGGGGGAGTGGACGGGAGATGCCCAGAGACAGCACAGGTCGTCGCACGCTCTCCAGCGGGCTCTGGGGGTGAGGCTCACTGCACTGGCCTTGCAGGCGTGCTGCAGCGGATTTCTGCCTGGATTTCTGCGTGGATTTCTGCCCGATGCGGCGCGTGAAAAACGAAATGAATGTCGCGTGGATTCTGTTTGATCTCCATTCCCAACCCGGAAAGAATCCACACGGAATTCACCTCGAAATCCAGGACAGTCTAGGCCCATCCTGTTGTTTTCCGAACGAAATCCGTTCTGCGATGTTGGCGCCATGAGAGATGCCCAGAGACATCACAAGAAGTCGCACGCTCTCCAGCGGGTTCTCGGGGTAAGTCCCCAAAAGCTTCCCGAGCCTCAGCGGGCACAACCAGGACATCTAGAACGGTGAACTGTCTCGTCGGATGACCCCACATGTGTAAGGCGAGGCGTATACATGCACAGGTGTGTGCGAACACGTGTATATACATATATATATATATATATATATATATATATATATATACACTCCGCTCGTTAAAAATAGAATCGGTGAAACTAGGTCTCGGCTAAACTAGATCGGAAGTTTCGGTCCCCGACTTCTGCAATTTCGAAAACTAGATCGGCCCGCTTGCATTTTCATCTCCCATGCATTAGCATACTCTCCGCTCTCCTTTCCATTCGGGCGTTGCCACATACGCGTACGCCTCGCAATGTGGCGGTCGGCTCGGCTGCGCTGAATTCGATCCGACCAGGCTCCATACACACGGGGTCGGTCTGCACGGTCAATCCTGCAGGTCACTCCGGGATCCAGGACTATCCACGGTCAGTCTGGACTGACCCAGGCTGGCCCCAGACTGACTCCGGACAGACCCCGGACTGACCTCAGGCAGACCCCGGATCCGACCCCGGCCCAATTTAAACGGACCCCGCACGGAGCTCAGACTGGCCCCGGACTGACCCCCGACTGACCCCGGACTGCCCCCAGACTGCCCCCAGACTGCCCCAAGACTGTTCCCGGAGTGTTCCCGGACTGACCCCGGACTGATCCCGGACTGACCCCGGACTGACCCCGGACTGATCCTTGACTGACCCCCGACTGACCCCCGACTGACCCCGGACTGACCCCGGACTGACCCCGGACTGACCCCGGACTGACCCCGGACTGACCCCGGACTGACCCCGGACTGACCCCGGACTAACCCCGGACTGACCCCGGACTGACCCCGGACTGACCCCGGACTGACCCCGGACTGGCCCCGGACTGGCCCCGGACTGACCCCGGACTGGCCCCGGACTGGCCCCGGACTGGCCCCGGACTGACCCCGGACTGACCCGGACTGACCCCGCGGGACTGACCCCGCGGGACTGACCCCGCGGGACTGACCCCCCGGGACTGACCCCGCGGGACTGACCCCGCGGGACTGACCCTGCGGGACTGACCCCGCGGGACTGACCCCGCGGGACTGACCCCGGACTGACCCCGGACTGACCCCGGACTGACCCCGGACTGACCCCGGACTGACCCCGGACTGACCCCGGACTGACCCCGGACTGACCCCGGACTGACCCCGGACTGACCCCGGACTGACCCCGGACTGACCCCGGACTGACCCCGGACTGACCCCGGACTGACCCCTGACCCCGGACTGACCCCGGACCTTGAGACTCCAAGGTCGATCTATAGTGCGGGGTCGAACTATAATGCGGGGGTTATACTTTTCTGCGGGTCGAACTATAGTTCGGGCGCGCCGAAAATAGTTCGACCCGCCGTTTTGGGGCAAACGGGGCTTCAGCGCCCATGCTCGCGCTCGCCCCACTGGGAGGGGTCCAACATATATTTGAGCCGACAGCAATGAATGACAACGATACACACAGAAGCGTTCTTTTCAAAGCATGCGCACAATCGGCTGGCCGCAGAACTTAGAGATGCATGCCACCGAAAACGCTCTCATGGACCTCCTTTGGCCCCTCCTTCGGCCAAATGCAGCTACAGATCCACCGAAATCCTCATCCCTATAGTTCCAGTGCTTCGCTGGTTCACCGCCGCCCATGCACAGCTCCAGAAACATGTGCATTTTAGGCTTCACTTTAAAATGGGCAGGAAGCGCGTCTTGCAAAGCGGCCGTCTGCGTGGCAAACTTACTCGAATGCTCTCTAAGAATGTCCACAGCAAATGGGTGATTGTCAGAGAGTGCCTCGTAACACCGACATAAGCTTTTCATCCCTGCGTGAATGGACGATTCTACAGCTGCCCGCTCGTCGACGCCATTCCTCCTATCAAGGAAAGCCTCCGCCATCTCCAATGCCCATGGAACCATGTGCCTGAGCATCCCCGCGCCGCACCTCATCTTAGCCGTCGTTGCTTTTTTTCCTTTCACAACGCCCCGCGTCAGTCTCGATAGGCGGCTGGTCTTCTCACCTGGCGGCTGCCTGTCGTAGAACGCCATCAAATGACCATGTAGTGTGGAGACGCGGCCTTTCTGGGTAGTTCCAGCCACCTTTTTGTGCGTTACAAGATACCATAGCAAACCCCCTATGAAGTCAGCCGCTACTCCAAGATCAACAACGTGTAACCAATCTAGCTTCAGCAACTTTTCGTTCGCATACGGCACTTGGAAGAGAGGGCACACCTGCTCGCCTGAAACGATAATCTTCGCAAGGACTTCTGGCCATGTGCGTCGGTGCGTTCTCCACGGCGCGTCTCTCCCAGTCTGCGATTTCACCTGCGGGGAGTAGCCAAAAACACTCCTCCTCCTCCTCCTCCTCCTCCACCCCTCCTCCCCCTCCTCCTCCACCCCCCCTGGAAGGGGCCGCAAAACGACGACGACGCACCCCCTCCCAGAGGGGATTTCCTTCCTCCCCTGATGTGTTGCGCTCCCATGGCCTCGTCCTTCTTGATGTTGCACAGGAAGCATACTTCGTCATCTTGCCAGCCAGGTAGCTTGAGCACCTCCTTCATCATCTTCCAGTCCCCTTTGATCTGGCAAAGCACTCCGCCAATTGGTAGGGTTGCATCGGCCACTTGTCGGCGCTTCCTCCAGGCGTCCTGCGCGCCGAAGGGAGAGCCGTCGTGCCGTGCCGCCGGCCAGCGCTTCGCAGCCAAGTGAACAAAGCTCCACTGCACCACTGCAAAAACATCATCAAATGTGTTGGGGCCCACGTGCTCTTTGAGGAACGCTGTGATTGGGACCCGCAGGTTTTTCCAGCGCCCCGCAGCCCCTGGCAACATGAGGCTGATGATCTCTGCGCTCATCGATCGGTCCCAAAAGCAAGGGACCCCGTCCTGCCACACGCCCAGGGCCACCAGGTCGTTGCAACCACTCTCCGCCCTGGCTCTTTGCACGTGGCGCAGAGACACGCCGTCGAGACTCGACGTCTCCAGTAGCACGCTCCGCTCGCCAAAATGATGAAGTTGATGAAGTATTTCGTGAGGAAGCATCATCGCTAAGTCCATCAGTTGTTCTGTTTCAGACTTGGGGTCCCAGCCCCTCACCTGGCAGTGATAGAGCGGAGGCCACCCTTTCCTGAAGAAATCCCGCCTGAACTTCCTGGCAGCGTTTTTCATGCCCGACGTTGACTCCGTAGTGTGCAGGTCGGAGAGACCTGTCGCAGATGCAGAGACGCAGTCATTGATCAGCTGAGCGCCGCGCTGCCCGCTGACCACGTTGCTGCTTATCAGGTCCTGCACGTTCGCTCTCAGCCGCCTCTCCGGCGGCAAGCCCAACCTGTCATAAGGCAACCGCCGCCTGGAAAGCATCCCGCGGGGCCCGCGGGAGACAGGCGCGAGCGCGGCGGCCTTGAGCCACTGCAGTGGCTACGGACATGCGCGGATGAGGCAAGGGGCCCTTGCCCTTTCCCGCGCCCCTCCTCCGCGCCCTCCTTCAATCCCTTTCATGCCCCTCCCCTCCTGCTACTCCCCTCCTGATGATACCAAGCCCCCCTCCCCCCCGCCCCCCCCTCCCCCCACGCCCCTGCGATGAGGGGGGCTTCTTTACTGGCAAACCCAGAAACACGCGGCCCCTCACGAAGGGGCACCCCTGGCAGAGGAAGCGGCAAGTTCTCGTTTTCCCACGGGCGTCGGAAAGGCAGCGCTGCATGCGCGTCGTCGGGCGAGGCAGAGCATCTCAAACCCTACTGCATATATGCATGTAAATACTGATATGTAGATGTAGATGTAGGGCCGCAGCTCAATTGAGGAACTTCTTGAAGCGCTTGACCGAGAGCTGAATGCCCTCGTACATGTGCTCGTGTGTGTTGTAGGCGGCCTGGACCTCATTCTTCAGCTTATCGTACATGTCCGTGTCCTTGCCGACAGAATCAGCGCCCTCAATTTTCGCAATCAGAACCTCCATCGCCGTCTCGTGCTGGTCCGCATTGTCCACGCACTTCTTGCACTCATTGGCCCAGTTCTGGAAGCTCTGACGGTCCTTCTGATCCTGATCCCCAGCCTTCGCGAGCAACTGATTCTTCGTGTGCTTTAGGAACTTCAGCTCCTTCTGATACTTGACCAGCATTTGCCTTGGTAGGGATCATAAACAAGCAATGCGCCGACATGCTTTTCAACGCAAACAACGCACGACAGAACGGATACGAACCAGTTTCTATCGCCATCCCCTCCAGGAGGGGCGGCGGGGGCGTGGCGGGGGAGAGGGCCCCCCTCTGGGAGGGGTCTGGCAGAGCACCAGAGATGGAAGGGCAGGGGGCGGCTGCCGAGGACGGCGCGCGATCTCGTCCTTCTTACTCACGATCTCTGGCCAGTGCGGATTCTCGATCTTCACCTCGCCGCCCCCACCCGACCCCGAAGCGCTGGACGACGGGAGCTCGGCCATCCTGATGCCTGCCGCTTCGAGTTGCTTCAGGTTCTTCAGGTTGGACGTCCCCTTGAAGGTGCGCGAGTCCTTCGTCACCAGCTGGTCATCGTCCATGTTGCGCTCGACGAAGTACCACTCCTTCCACAGAGGCCTGTCCTTGACATCTTCCTTGATGGGGAATTCTTCTTTGGTGCCATGCTCTTCGCTGTTCTCCTCCCACCATTCCTGCACGAAGGCAGTGGCTTCCTGGATGTTCGCAAAGTCTTTGATGGTGAGGTTCTTGAGGGCCAGTGCCTGCGATACATTCCGGTACCCTTTCTTGGCAGAGCGCGTGTGCACCTCTTCATTCGTGCATCTCTCTTCGAAGGTGGCCAACCAGTCAAGTGTCTTATCCTTGTCACTCGCGAAGGTCTGCAAGAAACGCTTCCGATCGGCTGGGTCCTTCATCCCGTTCCAAAGCGCCTGGGCTGCTCTGGCGGATTCTGCTGTGCTCGTAGGTTTCCCGCTGCCGTCCTTCTTCTCCGACTGGTACTTGAGCCACGCCCTCATCTTGTCGGCCTCCTGCTTGTCGAGCCCGTGCCCCTTCGGGGCCGCCTTCGACTTCTTCGCCGCTGGTGCGCCCTGGCCCTCGATCTTCTTCTTCGGCGCCATGCTGCACAACGGTGTGAGGAGAGTGCCCAGCAGGAGCAGAGGAGAGACTACTCCTGGGGCGGGCATGGCTGCCGCGGGACTGACCCCTGAAATTTGGGATACAGCAGCAAAATCGAAATGCCCTGCGGCAGCCGAAACGCCTGCGAATGGCAAGTAGATCGTCGGGGGCCTTCCCCGCGCACTTCAGTGGTGCGTGTGGGTGTGGTGTGGTGCTGTGGGTGTGGCGTGTGTGGTGGTACATTTCAGTATCGTCGAGCCTTCCCCTCAGCCAGGGGTTCGTTTCTCTCCCCTCGAAGGGGCTCGCAACCCACGCGGTCGCCTCCTCCCCCTCGAAGAGAAGGGGTGCTACCTCATCAGCGGTGAGGCGGGGAGGGGGAGGGGGTGTGCCAGGGCCCCCCCCTCAGTAAGGGGTGCGCGCCCCCTCAAAAAGGGGCACCCCCCTCTCTGGATTGCTTTGCGCGGCAGGCAAGCACAGGGGCCCGAACGACTCACCCATGATGCAATGCTACTGCTCCCCCCTGCTGCCCCTGCTCACACTGCCCCCCCTCATTAAAGGGGCTCACCCTCAGTAAAGGACGGCGGTGCCCCTCCGCAAGGGGCCCGTCAAAGATGTTTCAGGGGCCCCCCTCAATCAGGAACACCGCGCCCCCCAACCCCCCTAGGGGGCCCGTCAGATACGGCCCAGCCCCGCCCCCTCCCCCCCCACCCTCAGCCAGGGGCGTTTCGCCCCTCAGCGGGACTCGTCTGGCCCCCATGCAGCGAGGGGGGGTGCACTGCAAGCGACCTTGAGAGAGATTCTCTTAAGAGAATTCTCTTAAGAGAATTCTCTTAAGAGAATTCTCTTAAGAGAATTGTTGGTTTTGCCTGAGACATCCACACAATTCTCTTAAGAGAATTCTCTTAAGAGAATTCTCTTAAGAGAATTCTCTTAAGAGAATTCTCTTAAGAGAATTCTCCAAAGAGAATTTCCCCTTAAGATAATCGGTTTCGTGATCGCCCGTCCCCTCTGCCAGGGGCAGCCGCGCGCGCCCCTGCAATGAAGGGGCCACAATCAATCAGAGTCCCCTTAACCCGTACCGCCTCTATTCTGGCGCGAGAGGCCGCGCAAATGTATATGGATGTCGGCGCCGTCGCCGACGCGGTCGCCCCGCGGCTCAGGGCGCGCCGTCCTGGGGCGGATGGGGGTGCAGGAGGAAGATTGACAAGGAGGAAGAGCAGAAGCAAGAGGGATATGGACAAGGAGGAGGGCGGGCGACAAGCAGGAGCAGGAGGAAGAGTGACCAGGAGGATGGAGAAGCGGTCCTAGCCCCTCTTAGAGGTCGCCCTCGGGCGCTTGCCCTTGTCCTTCTCAGTGTCCTTGTCCTTGTCTTTGCTGCCCCTCCCTCCTTTCGAGGGTCTGCCCTCCGCCTGGTCCGCGCGGGGCCTTTTTTTTGCTTTGGGCTCCTTCTTTTTGTTGTCTGCGTTCTCCGCGTCCGCCCTGGCTGCGTCCGCCGTTGCTGCGCCCGTCTCTGGCTGCTCTGGTGTTGCCGCTTCTGGCGCTGCCGTCTCTGCCGCCTGCCGCTCCTCTGCCTCTCGTTTCTGTTTCTGCTCCGCTTCCTCCTTGGCCCGCGCTGCGTCCTCCGCATCCTTGGCAGCCTTGGCCGCCTCTTCCGCCCTCCGCGCGGCCGCTTCGGCAGCCAGCAGCCTCGTCCTCGCCTGCGCTTCGGCGGCCTCTGCTGCCCTCTGCAGCTCCAGGCGGGCCTCTGCCTCCCGCCTCAGCGCGGCGTCCCTCTGCTGTTGTTGCGCCCGCCTCAGGCGGATGATCTCCTGCTCTGCCCTGCGCTCCTGCTCCTGCCGAAGGCGCTCCTTGTGCCTTTCGACGCTCCTCTGCGCCGCCTCCGTGCGATTCAATGCCCGCAAGAGCCTGCGATGCTGCCTTGCGTGCTCTTCCTCTAGCCTCTGCAGCTCATCAGGCTCCTCTGACTCCGCTTCCTCCTCCATGCCCTCTTCCTCCTCGCCCTCATCCTCCTCTTCTTCCTCCCCCTCTCGGGCTCCGTCGTCGGATCCGTCAACCTGCATTGCTTCGGCAGGTGCTGCCGCTGCTGCTGCTGCTGCTGCGGGCGGTGCTGCTGCTGCTGCTGCTGCTGCGGGGTGTCCAGCCGCTGCTGCTGCTAACAGTGCTGCGGGTGGCGGGCCGATCGGTGGCGTTGGCCCCCCCTGCGGGGGCGGCGGCTGCGCTGCTGTTTCGTTCTGCTGCTCCTGTCGGGGAACGACGAAGTAAGCTCACCCCCATGAGAGGGGCCTCTTCTTGCGTTTATTCGGTCCCCCCTCGTTTATCCCCTCAAACAGGGGCCCTCCCTTCTTGGCAGCGCGGGGCAGAGGGGGGGGTGCGGTCCTGCAGCAGGCCGACCAAGACCGCCTCCCTGGTATCGCACCTCCGCTGCCAGTGCCTGGCAGGCGCAGAAAACTGATCAGGATAAACATTGAGAAAATCAAAACATCAAACCGACATAACTTCATTCCTCAATGTTTGAGGGTTCCCCCCTCCCCACCACTTGCACCCTTGCGTTGCCTGGCTCTGGCGACCTCGCTCTTGCCGCCCCTCCACCTCCTCCCGTTGCGGTCGCGGTCGCCGTGCTCGTGGAACCACTGGGTCGCGTGGTGTTCCTGGCACGCCTTGCCAACGCACACCGAGAAGAAGGTGTGTTTGCCGCACTGCCAACACTTCTTGCAGTTCGCTTTGCGAAGCCACAAGCGGTGGGACGAGCGGGTGTACCGCTTCCTGTGGTCCTGGAAGTCCACCATGAATTCCTCCTCCGCCTCGCTGTCCTCGTCGTCGACCTCAAAGACAGGCGCGTGCCCGTCCTGCAGGGTGTCTCTGTAAAGCAATCCCTTCAGGAAGGGTCACGGGTCTCTGTAAATGAATCCCCTCAGGAAGGGGAGGTTCTATCGATAAATCCCCTCTGGCAGGGGTCTCTGTAAACGGATCCCCTTCTCTGTAAACGGATCCCCTCAGGAAGGGGCGCCTTAACCACGTGCACCCCCAGCTCCTCGTGAGGCCGCTTGCCGCCGCCGCCGCCTTCTGGAGGCAGCCCGCCGCCGCAGCCGCCCGACATCATCATGCCGGAAGCCTGGGGTCCAGAACGGTCGCGGCCGAAAGTTTTTAGTCAGACTCAAAAGGCTAAAATCTGGGGGCCTCGTGGGAGGCCCTTCGGGGGGGTGAATGTAATGGAATTTCATAGGAATTCGTCCAATTTTAGATCCCCTTTTTTTGCTAAAAAAGGTGGGTCTAAAACTCGGCTGCTGGATTGATTTTTTATCGCCCAGATGGCCAAACAAGTGGCCGTCACTCTTACTTTTCTCCTCATCCTGCCCCAACTCCCCCCTTGCATTCTGCTTCCGCGCGGCCTGGGGCGCCGAGAGGCACACGATGAGCGCCCGCATGGCCGCGAGCTCGGGGCGGGGGGCTGGCCCCCAAGCGCGCTGGGCGTCAGCTCTGTCGAACGGTTGCGGATGAAGAACATGAAAGCAAATGGGAGAGGGATGGAACGAGGAGGAAACGCAATGCCACACACATACTGAGTAAGCAGACTGCCGCACCTTTGATCCCCTCCCCGAGGGGTCCCCTCTCGGAGGGGGCCGTTGCCCTGTCTTATCGCGAGTGTGCTGAAGCCCCTCTTAAAGGGGTTCCCCTCTTAAGGGGTTCCATCACTCGCCAATCCATCGCGCGGTCCCCTCACGGAGGGGCGCCCCTGCGATGAGGGGGTGTCGTCTAGCACTGGAGAGGGCGCTCTGCCAACGGGCATGGCGATGGCAATGGCGATGAAGACCGTAAGGATGATGATGATGATGGATGCGATGATGAGGATGGATGCGATTAGTCGCCCAAGCGCTGTGCCACTAAGCGCTCAGCCTCCGCCTTAGCAGCTTCCTTGGTGTCAGCCACGGTGCCGTCGACCAAGGCCTTCTTCAGCTCTGCGCCGATCTCCCTGAGCGTGGCCTCGTCCAAGGTGTCCTTGTACTTTTTCCCGCCGAAACTCACAAACTGGTTCTTCTCACCGTGCGTCCGCTTCAACCCGATAGAGTGGTCCCTCTTGTAGTACATCACGCTGTACCCGCGGTCGGCGTGGCCAGCGGGGGGCCCAGCGCCGACCGAGGGCTCATCTGCAGCATCCACGGGCTCATCGGGTTCCAGCTGCTCTTCCTCCTCCCCCTCATCGTCCTGGTCCGTCTCCGTGTTCGCGGCGGCTGCACTGGGCTTTCTCATTGCAGGCTTCTTTGCCACTACATGTCCTGCTGGCTTCCCTTTTTTGCACGCTTTCGCCTTCGCCTGCGCGGCTGCCGCTCTTGCTGCCAGGAGGGCGTTGGGCTGCTCCGTCTTCTCCGTCCTGCCGTCGGGAAACACGGCATCCAAGAAACCATCGCCTCCTTTCGTCAGTGTTCCCCGCTCCTCCCTGTCTGCGAACTTCATCACCATGCACATCGGCTCGGAGTTGAAATCGAAATACGTGGCCAGGGGATCCTGGGGCGGGTCTCTCACTTGCCCCTCCCGAGCTCCCCTCCCGAAGGGGTTCGGTTACGCCGTGAAAAATCAAAACTGCTCCCCTCCCCCCCCACCCTGCCCGCCCCCTCCGATCCTCCTTCGGGGCCGCGGCGGGCGGGTCAGCGAGCTCGACGTCCTCCTGCGACGAGAACACCACCATCGGGCTCCACGTGGCAACCTTCTGTTTCTTCCCTGCCGGTTTCGGAGGCGGGCTGATGCCGAAGGCGTTCTTGATGACATTGCGCCTGCTGCCCCCATCTGCGCTGGACGACGCGGCGGCCGTGGAAGATTTTGGAGGGTTCATCTCTATGTCGGAGCTGCTGTCGGCGCGTTTTTTGCTCTCTCCTGTGCTTGGGCTTGCCCTGCCAGGCTGCAGCCCCATTGCCACCCCAAGCATTTTTGTGTGCGCCTCCAGCTTCCCCCCCGTCTTGGCGATGTAGAACTTGTTGCAAACATGGCTGAAAGCGTTGGCCACCTCCTGGCAGAAACGCCTACACTCTTCCTGGTGCATGTTCGGCTTCTGCTTCAACACGACGTCCTGGAGGTTCTTCCATTTGACGCGTGTGGTGAGCTGCGCAAGCGGCAAGAGAAACGGCATGTTGTTCTTCATGAAGTCATCTATGCCCCCTTGCAGTTGGCATTTTTCGATGAGATCAATGTGCTGTTTCACGAGCGGCTTCAACTGTTCCTCTGTCACAGAAGAAGCCCGTATCTTCACCTCCGTCTTGCCCTTGACCATTGCCCACCCCCAGTGCGCGCAAGCAAGAGTAGCGCTATGTGCCCTCGAGCCTTCGCAGCTGCGGGATGTTGTAACATGCGCGCAATGTGATGCAGCCGATACCCCTCGCTCCTAGGGGACGCATGCCCCCTCACTCAGGGGATCCTTAACAATGCGCGAGCGAAGAAAAGTACGACCTGGCCAAAAATCATGGGTTGAACTATAGTGCGACCCAAGGAAAGTGCCAGGTCGATCTATAGTTCGACCCCGCACTATAGATCGACCTTGGAGTCTCAAGGGACTGACCCCGGACTGACCCCGGACTGACCCCGGACTGGCCCCGGACTGGCCCCGGACTGGCCCCGGACTGACCCCGGACTGGCCCCGGACTGGCCCCGGACTGACCCCCGACTGACCCCGGACTGACCCCGGACTGACCCCGGACTGACCCCGGACTGACCGCGGACTGACCCCGGACTGACCCCGGACTGACCCCGGACTGACCCCGGACTGGCCCCAGACTGGCTCCCGGACTGGCTCCCGGACTGGCTCCGACTGGCCCCCGGACTGACCCCGGACTGACCCCGGACTGACCCCGGACTGACCCCGGACTGACCCCGACTGACTGACCCCGGACTGACCCCGGACTGACCCCGGACTGACCCCGGACTGACCCCGGACTGACCCCGGACTGACCCCGGACTGACCCCGGACTGACCCCGGACTGACCCCGGACTGACCCCGGACTGACCCCGGACTGACCCCGGACTGATCCTGGACTGACCCCCGACTGACCCCGGACTGACCCCGGACTGACCCCGGACTGACCCTGGACTGACCCCGGACTGACCCCGGACTGACCCCGGAATGACCCCGGACTGACCCTGGACTGACCCCGGACTGACCCCGGACTGACCCCGGACTGACCCCGGACTGACCCCAGACTGACCCCTGACTGACACCGGACTGACCCCGCACTGACCTACCCCTGACACCGGACCGACTTCGGACTGACCCTGGACTGATACCAGACTGACCCTGGACTGACCCCAGACATACATAACGTTGTGCTTAGTATTCAGGTCCCAGCTCGGTAAAACTAGACTCGGTAAAAATAGATCTCGGCTAAACTAGGTCGTAATCTGATATCTAGTTTAAACGAGTGGAGAGTATAGAGAGAGAGAGAGAGATGTCTGTATATGTAGGTGTACATGCGCATATCTATGTGCATTGATATACCATGCTAACCAATGCGGACCGCAAGCCATGTGCGTCTAGCAATCTATGTTGTGCAACCCGAGTGGAGCAAGACACGAGGCGCTGTCAATGAAGTGCACTATGCGCGGTGCCATACAATTTGTACAATACATGCAGCGCTCTATATGCGTGCAGTATGAACGGTGCAATCGACGCGGTGCATTTCATGCTGTGCGGTCTGTGTTAAGCAATCGACGTGGTGAATTTCACCGTGCCGAACTTGAAGTTATCAACGCCAGTGCTCGCACAATCATCACACCCACCCACCCGCAGCTCCGTTTCTAAACCCATGCGGCGGTGATTGCGATGACACCTTGGCGCTGGCATGCACACCGCTGCGGCCGCGCGGACGCGCGCAGGTTCGAGCGCAGAGAGACCAGCTAGGTTGGCGAACCCGAGGCGGCCGCGGTGGAGCTGGCCGCTGGGAACTTCCCAGCGCGTCCCGCAGACCGCGCTGACGCGCGGGCACTCCATTGCGAGCCGGGGACTCGGGAGGTCGCAGTACCACGGCGACGTCGACAACGGCGGACGCGATGACGAGTGTAGCGACGCTCGTGCCGGCGATGACGATGACGACAGCAAGGGCCAATGGCGGCGCCGATGCTGATCACGTCGTTGACGATGATGGTATCAACGCGTCGATGATAAGAAAGGTTGAAATCGTTCTCCGACATGCGCGCGGGGTCCAAATGAACACGCGGCAGGCAAGTTTGATCGAACTTGATGAACATGTCTTCCATAAAAAACACGCACGCACAAAACAGTTGCTTTGAGAGCTTGCAACAAAGCGCGCACATGTTTGAAAATGTGTGCTGCAAAACGACTGATTTTTTGTTGTTCTGCGACATTCGAACTTGAAATCCTTGCAAAAGCTGGAGTTGTTGACGCAGTCCAACATACGCGCGAGACGACACGCGCGTGCGCACTTCGTCCCATGCGTTTGCCAGGGATACTTAGAAAGTGTGGTTTTGATAAACGAGGGCGAATGTATTGCAATTCCTTGCGAAGGACAGGGGGTGGGTCGAACCGGGCTTGGCTGAGATCGTGCAAAGTTATGATTAATATGAAGTATGGGGCATAATCAGATGCAAAATGCACTTTCCCAGGGGGGCGGATAATTCCGTGGGAGGTTAGGTCAATTCAAGTTTCATTTGGGACATGCGATCTACGTGTTGCAATATATGCGATGAGCTCTACGTTGTGCAATCTATGTGGTGTGATCTGTCTTGTGTCATGGTGCAGTCTACGTGGTGCAATCCATGTGGTGCAATCTACGTGTTGAAATTCTGCCAGGCGGCGACAGGGCAGCGACAGCGGCCACATAGCAACCAGACCGGCCGTCAGGTCCAGGCGAGGGGCGGCGACACACTGGCGACAGGGCGGCGACAAGGCGGCGAAAGCGGCCGCCTAGCCGCCAGACAAGCTGCTGGGCCGAGTGCCTTAGAACATCCGTTAGAACCCCAGCGGTGCAAGCACTCTTTCGGGAAAGTGCGAATATGCGTAGAGCCAAGTCTCGCCAATTACTGCACCAAGAGGCCCTGCGCTGAAAAACTGGTCCCCAGGAGCGGGTCCAGACCGCTTGGGGGGTCCCTCAAAGCGCCTCCAGGGCGCGCCAGAAGTGCCCCGAGGGGCCTCCACAAGAGGCCCGGCCCGGTGGCGGCAGGGGCCGCAGGCCACCAGAGAATGGCATCACAACTGGGATTTTGTGTGGCATCCGCGGCCAATGGCCCATCCTCAGATTGGGAAGAGATTTGTGTGCTATAGAGAGAAACACCGGCCTTCTCCGGTTGGAGTCACTCCCTGAGCCTCCTCCAATGATATAACACTTGTGATGACGGGCGAGAGGCTTGCACTCATCACCTGGCTTCGCGAGGCGTTCTCCAGACGTGAACGCACCTCACCGCCGACAAATACCGGCAAAAGACCCCCTATACTGCAATCCAGACTCAAGCATGAATGTCCAAGGCCCCGCAGAAGATGCGGGCGGACTCCCAGGAGCCTGCTGCACCTGCCACTCGGCGGCGTCACAAACGAGCGGGCGACGCGCAGACCATGCGGGCACTGCCAGAAGGTGCGGGCCGGCCTGCCAACCACTGTCCAGTCGTGGGGTACAGGCAGTGAGACCGTCTCCTCCTTCGGTGGCTTCTTGACCACTTGGCATCCGTCCAAGCACGTCCTGGGCCCCAAGGCATGAAACTGGCCAGGAGTTTAACCATAGCCATCGACACCGCAACGAAATGGTCTACTCGGCGGTGTTCCTCCTCCGACGCATCGTGGTTCAAAGTCGCTCGAAGCTTAGCGGTTCTGTCCGCCAAGTCATTCCCAACTCGCCTGTGCAACTCATCGGTGTCCAAGGAAAAGGTCCAGCTTCTGGTGGGCATGCTAACAACAACTCCGTCGGACCTTGTCCAACCTTGTCCATGCTAACAACAAATCCGTCGGACAAGGTGCTAGCCTGGAGTAAAAGGCCAGACTGCGGAGGATATGAAGAAGATACAGGGAGGAGTGGGCCGCAACAGCGCTGCTGCTGAGACGGTAAGTACGCACGATGCCCACGAATCGCCGGACACCGAGAGGTACCTATACAGGGGTGGCGACGAGGGCCCCCTGGGAGGCCCCAGGAGCGGAAAACGAGGGAATGGTAGCGGTATGGGTACCCCTTCCCTCCTCAAGTGAGCGTTTTCTTTTCCTTCGTTTTGACATCGGGCGGAAGGGGGGGAGGGGGGAGGGTGTGGGGTCCGGCAGTTGACTTCTGCTGAGCGCGACTGTTTGCAACAGTGAGTCAGATGTGGGGAGACCCCACCTGCCTGAAACAGGCGCCAAACACAGTCAATGTCTACTCCATAAAGGGGGGGAAGGGGTGGCGAGGGCCCGCGCCGATTGGCAAAACGACGAATAAGGAAACGATCGCCAGAAGCTTGTTTCTCTGCAGTTTGTACCTTTTCCCTCCTTGTACCTCTTCGTCCCTTTTACCTCCTTGATCACGATGCACACAAAGAACAACGGAATAAGCATAAACCATTGGCGTTCCACGCGGATTTTTTAATATGCGCTGGACCCCTCTCCCTAGTGCGCTGAGCGAACCACGGGCAGCGGGGCCCAGCGCGGATCCAAAAAGTCCGTTTGGACCGCGGATCCAAGCAATCCTTGACGATGGTAAACGAGTTGTGTCTTTTTCCTCCACTGAACGCCTCCTCCTCCTCCTCCGCCCGATCCTCCACCTCCTCTTCCTCCTCCTCCTCCTCCTCCTCGTCCTCATCCTCCTCCTGCTCATCCTCCTCCTCCTCCTCCTCCTCGCCCTCCTCTTCCCAGCCGTGTCTGGCTCGTCCCCGTGACTCGCGCCTCCTCTGCTTGACCCCGCAGGCTGGCTCGCGACCGCGACCGCGGAGGAGGAGGAAGAGGAGGAAGAGGAGGAGGAGGAGGAGGAGGACGATGGGGGATCAGGAGGACGGGATCCCAGCTGATGGGGTCGGAGGCTCGCGCAGCATCGCCGACGCCTCCCAGACGCAAATCGGGCTCCATCATCGAACCGCATCGGCGATGCATCGGCGACGCGGCGCGATCCTCCGAACACACATCTGCTCGGGCCCCATCTGGGAGGCCTAGACTTAGGTCGGGCATGTCCCATCCAGGCGGATCCTGGGCGAAACATGGAAGATCACCGACCCCCAAAAGAAGACGAACAGACAAACGCGCCCCCCCAGACTGCTCTCCTGACCATTTTCGGATACTCCTCCCGTCGAGGGACAGGCCCGACGCATGCCTATGACGCCCCGCAAAACGCCGAGGAGCTCGGAGGCGAGCCTTTTCGCCAGCTGGGGGAGAGGCCCGCCGCGGCCCTCCCTCTCTCGCACTAGCCCGATCGCAAATCACTCAAGGCACAAGAGAAAGAAGCGGGGGGAGGAGAAGCCGGCTACCCGCCGCCGCCACCACCACGCGCCCTCCCTGCACCGGGCAGCGCCACAGGGCCGGCACTGCGCGGGCACCATCTCTCTCTCTCTCTGTCTCCGCGGGGCGACCGAGCACGCGATGAATCCTATTAGGGCGGCCCCGTGCCGCGCTGACGCCGCGGCGACGCCGCGCGGGCTCCGCGCTGACGCCGCGCGGGCCGATTGGACGAGACGAGACGAGAGAATGAGAGAGAGAGAGAGAGACAACAAACGAATACACGTAGAGCGAGGGAGAGACAGAGAGAGAGGGGGGGGGGAGAAAGAGAGAGGGCGAGAGGGAGGGAACAACAAAAACAACATCCACCGACGCTGCGGCGAGAGAGACAGAGAGAGAGAGAGAGAGAGAAAAAAAAGAGAGAGAGAGAGAGAAAGAAATAACCAAAAAGAGCAACAACCTCCACCGTCCCTGCGGCGTGTGGAAGACGCTGGCGCCGACGTCGCCAGTCCCAAGGAAAACCGAGGCAGAAGGACAAGGAACGTCGTAGTCAAGTCGGTTCCCTTCCTCTTGTATACCTTCCCTACATGGGGGAGTGCACGGGTTCCCACTTGGCCGTAGGCGACCCGAGGAGAAAGAGGAGGAGAAGGAGGAGAAGGAGGAGGAGGATAAGATGGAGGAGGAGGAGGAGGAGGAGGAGGAGGAGGAGGATAAGATGGAGGAGGAGGAGGAGGGATGAGGAGGAGGAGTATGGGAGGAGGGGGAGGAGGAGGACGGGTTGCCTAAGCCCTTCGGAGAAACCCTCCATGGGGGGTGTGGGAGGGATGGGGCCCGGGGTCAGACTACTGCCCCGGCGGGTCCCGGGGGGAGGGGGTCGCCAGCGGAGCGTCCTGTGGATAGGCACCGAATGCAGGGGCGGCGGCAACGGTCGCAGGGCCTGCGCAAGATGTCGACGGAGAGGCAGGCACACAGAGACCACGAGGATGAGGAGGAGGAAGAGGAGGAGGAGGAGGAGGAGACGGAGAAGGACACGGAGGAGGAGGAGGAGGAGGAGGAGGAGGAGGACGACGACGACGGCGGCGGCGGCGGCGGCGGCTGCGGCGGTGGTGCGCCAGAGGCCCCTGGAGGCCCCGTGCCGCCGCCTTGGCCGAGGTCGTCCCGCACCCGCGCGGGCTCCGGGGGCCGCGCCGCTAGGGACTCCGCGAGGCTCCTCGCCTCGGGAGGGGGGGGAGGCTCACGGGCGGCGAGCGTTCGGAGGCAACTGCTGGGAGGTCATCGTCGGCTCACGGGCGGCGAGCGTTCGGAGGCAACTGCTGGGAGGTCATCGTCGGATGGGGGAGGTTTGGGCCCCTCTGGGGGGCTGCTGCGTCGGATGGGGCCGCGGATGAAGCGGGCTTGAGCGTGATTCAAG
Organism: Prorocentrum cordatum; assembly: GCA_963575745.1. Lineage (NCBI taxonomy): Eukaryota > Dinophyceae > Prorocentrales > Prorocentraceae > Prorocentrum > Prorocentrum cordatum. The sequence goes on from CAUYUJ010014294.1 coordinate 1,045,307, forward strand.
AGCGGGGTGAAGCTGGAAGAAATGGGATGAAGCCGGACTTCGGATCAGGGCAAAGTTAGAACTTGACCTCCCAGGATCTGACCTCCCAGGGGGGCCCACGTCGGCGGCGAGCAAGGGGGGGGAAGTGAGAAGGAGAAGACCTTCTCAGAAGACGGCGGGGCTTCGCAGAGGCCTTCGCGCCTTCTGAGGAACTTTCTCTGTCTTCGGGGAAGGCCGGATAAACTTCTCAGAAGGTCGGGGGACTTCCGCGCCTTCTCAGAGGGCCTCCTCCTTCTCACTCCCCCCCTGTCTCGCCGCTGATCACGGGCTGCGAACGTGTCCGCATCAACGTCCGGGCGTTGCGAAACCCTGGGGCCCTGGCGTTGCCACTTGTTTGCAAAGGGCGTTTCCGCCCCGTTTCGGGCCCGGGGACCCTCACAGATCGGTCTGGATCGAGAAATTCGGGGGTGGAGGAGGAGGAGGTGGAGGGGGAGAGGGGCTGGAGGGGGGGATGAGGAGAAGGTGGAGGAAGACGAGGAGGAGGTGGAGAAGTGGAGGAGGAGGAGGAGGTGGAGGAGGAGGAGGAGGAGGACGAGAAGGAGAAGGAGAAAAGAATGTGCGACACGCAGAGCTCGGTGTGTGCAAAGACGTCGAGGGTGGCTCGTCCTCGGGCCTGGCCACCGGTGCGGCTGTTCACTCCTCTGGGCCAACGAAGTCCACCAGACGGTGGGCACCTCCTCCTGACTTCTCCCCATCTCGACCCTACGGCAGGTTCGTGTCGTATCGACTTCGGCATTGGTTCCTGACACCGCGGAGATCGTTCAACCTTGAACACTCGGCCGTTTCCGAAATGTCCACATCGTTCCACATCGAACGATTCTGGGGCGCCCGCGGCGTTCAAAGTTGAACGCCGCTGACGGAGTCGACGCCGGTCGACACGACACGAACCTACCGTACCCCCACCCCTGCCCGCAGACGCTTTGCGCAGCGCCCCCCTCCCCCCCAGTGCTGCGCGCGAGCGCTGCGGGGAGACCTCTGTGGCATTCTCCTTCGTGCCAACACTCTGCATCCTCCTCTCGCTCCTGCCGTGACGGCCTGCGCGCTGTCTTCCGACGCCGCGTGGATCCCGCCTCGAGCGATCGCGGCGCCCCGACGGCCGCGACCGCTTGACATCTGCCGACTCTGGGCCACTGGCGGCGCTCGACCCTGAGGTGAACCACGGGGGATCGGCCTGGCCCACGGCCCTCCGCCGCCGCCGTGCCTCGCTCGAGCCCGGCGCTGTTCCCGCTGCTCCGACCCGAGCTGCGAGGCGCGGAGTGGTCCATCAGCACCGCCCGGGTGACGAGGAGCAGCCCGGGAAGCCTCGCGTGGCAGCTCGGGATACAGTCTTTCAGTCGGATCCACCTCGGATTCGCGCAGGATTCATTTCGCATATCCTGCATGTTTCGGCGCGAACGGCGTCCTGCCTCTTATTGGGCGGCCGTGTGGACTGGAGAGTACGACTATGGCGCGCCGCGCGGGGCCTCCGGGATTCTCCTCACAGCCTGGTGGATCGCTCGTCGGGGGCCTGGGCAGGCGGTGGATGTGGGCAAGGATACCAAAGGGCCCGAATATGGCCAGATCCACTGCCTGCCGAGGCCCCCGAAGATCGATCCCTCAGGGCCACCCCCCCTGTCCCTGGCCCCCTGCCGGTGCCCCTGCAGAGGTCTGACCCCCGCCCTGGGACCAGTGCCTCTTGTTGGCGGCAAGCGCGGGGGGAAGTGAGAAGGGGCGGGCCTTCTCAGAAACCTTGGAAGCCCCCAGGCCTTCTCAGACGTCTTCTGACTCCTCCCCGAAGACGCAGAAAACCTCTCAGAAGGCGCGAGGGCCTCTGAGAAGCCCCGCTGCCTTCTGAGAAGGCCGTCTCCTTCTCACTTCCCCCCCTCGCTCGCCGCCGATCTTGGAGGTCCCCAGACGGTGCATTGACAGACCGTACGGTGACATTGGAATCTTCAAACCGGGGACCTTCTGACCCGGGTCAATCCAGACCCGGGCCAGTCAGGCCTGACAGGATCCTGCAGGATACTGCACCCGAGCAGAGGTCAGTGCGACCCTGGACCTGCAGGATCCTGCAAGATCTGGCGCTCTGGCTGACCCTCGTTTGCACTGAGTATCGTTTAACCGATCCCCATCCCCAGCGGCGTGGCCTGGGCCCCGCTGGTCGGTTCACTTTCCTAGAGGGGGATGTAGGGGTCGTTCCCTCTGGGTCTCGAGGGGCGTATCCCCAACTGGGGGGATCATTTGGTGAGGGTCTCGAAGGGGATGGGGATGAGGATGGGGTTCGGTTCAACGATACTGATGTCCTGACCTTCGTCTCTTGAGCCCCGACCAAAGTTAAGCAGGGACCGACCGTCCTGGCATCCCTATAGTCCTACCACGAAATGTTCTGAGAACCCCAAAATGCTCTAAGAACAAAGGCAATGCTCTTTAGAACAGATCCCCAATGTGTTCAGACAAGACCGTCCCAGCCAGACATGCTCCGAGAAGACCTCCCGTGCGAGCCTCAAGCTGTTCCTAACACCTTTGTTTGGTAGGCCCACCGGCACGCCAGGACGCTTCGTCACCTGGCCATCGCTCAGATGTTCATTCCCTGTGTTTTTGTTCGGTTTCGTGCGTGGCCTTCTCGCCAAATGATCAAGGATGCTCCTCGATGGTCCTCGCCGCAGGAAACATGCACACGTCCGAGCGATGCCAAGTCACTGCTCGACCAAGACCTCACCGCACTGCCCGCCACCCCGCGAGCTTCGGCACCCCGGCGAGGCGCCGCCGCCCGAGGCGCCCCCCGGAGCGAGCACGGCCCGAGCCCCAGCCGGCCCGCAACGGGGCGGGGCCACCGCGCATCGCCTGGAGCCCCCGGAGCTTCCTGCCCTGGGGGGTCGCTCGCCGACGGCCCCCGGGGCCCGGGCACGAGGCTCTCAAGAGCAGGGTTCGGTCGGGCGTGTCCCCCGACAGGGGGATTTGGGGGCGATAACTACAAAAAAGACCCCCCCAAAAATACCCCCAAGAAATAAACAATAACAGCGCGCGTTCCGCGCGCCAGGGGCGGCGCCGGAGGCGCCGCCCAGGGGGCTCCAGCGGCGACGGCCCCCGGGAGGGCTCCAGCGCCAAAGGGTCGCTCTCCGACGGCCCCCGGGGCCCGGGCACGAGGCCCAAGAGCGACTGCCTGCCAGACCACCCCAACCCAACCCGAAGACCCGAATTTCGGGTTGGGGTTAAGTCGGGCATGTACCCCATACAGGGGGATTTTCGACGAAAAATAAAAAATACCTGAAGAATAAGCAATTCAAAATCCAAAAATAGTCAGGGGACTATTTTTTGAATATGTTGTGTAGCTTTTTGGGGTGTTATTGGTGTATTTTTCATTGTTCGTCGAAAATCCCCCTGTAGGGGGACAGGCCCGACATAAGGTGGGGGGGGGGTACGGATTGTATTATGTATTTTTTCACTGGTTCCCGACCCCCCCCCACTGGAAATGGAGGGCAGACCGGGGGCTTCGGGATGGGTTGGGGGATTTGGTGGGTGGCGAGGAAGCAGGGAGGCAGGCACAGGCTTCTTGCCGTCGCTCGGACGTCCATTTCCCGTGCATACTTCGGTTTCGTGCGTCCATTTCCCGTGCATACTTCGGTTTCGTGCGTGTTTTTTTTTTCTTGGTGGTCCAGGATGGTCCTCGATGGTCCTCGCCGAGAAAAAATGCACACGTCCGAGCGATGCCGAGGGCTTGGTGGGCGGTGAAGAGCAGGGCACACACAGCACATCGCGGAGGTCCGCGCGGCTTGGCTCGGGCCGGCGATGGACCCCACCTTCTCGGCTTCGCGCTCCGCGAGGCGCCGCCCACGGGGGGCTCCGGCGCCGATCCGAGGAATCCGCGCGGACCTCCGAGTGGTTACGTTTATGCCACCGCTCGCTTCCCTGGAGCCCGGTCAGATACAGGGCAGTTTCCAATACATAGGATGTTTAAACATATGAGACTTTTAATACATGGTCAATGCATGCGTAAATGTATGCATGAAATCATGTTTGTTTTTAATACTGAATCCCTGCATTTTTGATAAATGATCCGCACGCGGAGCATTTATTGAAAACTGCACTGTACAGTCAACCCGCAGATTCAGGACGCACGAGAAGGACGCAAGGGCCTGGGAAGGCCACGTCGACGCTTCGCGGGCGGGGCGCGGCCGGCGAGAGCGGTCCAGGATGGGCCGAAGGGGGAGGATGCAAGGGTAACCTTGGGAAGGCTGCCCATCCTTACTCGTGCGGGTTGACTGTAACACAGAACGACACAAGCATAACTTCTCTAAAGTCCGCGAAGATTCCTTGGATCGGCGCTGGGCCCCCCTGGCGGCCCTTCCGGCGCTGACCTGGCTGACCCGGATCTTTGGGTGGCCCAAACGGGGTCCAGCTGAAAGGGGGTGGTGCAATAGATTTCGGGCAATTGTATTGCAGATGTACTGCGCCGGAGAATTGTCTCGCATTATATTGCAAATAATGTACTGCACGCGACAATCCAGCAATATATCTGCGCCCCGGAATGTATTGCACACCCCAATTGTATCGCAACCCCACAGATCTATTGCACCAGATGTAATTTACCACCCCCTTGTGGCTAAACCCCCTTTTGGGTCAACCCGGGACCCGGATCATAACTCGGGTGGGTCTCTGGCCCCCGTCCGGGACGATACGTGCACTGCAGTCCCAGACGCCACCCGGCGAGGCGCCTCCGCTGAAGGCATCCCGAAGCTGGAACACCGCCGAAAGCAGACGAGACATTCTGCGTGCGCCGTTCCGTGCTCTTCCACCGACGGTGGCCAGCCCCCCCCCTCTGCCCCGTCGTTGCTTCTTTTTTGCCCCCGCTGTGCGCGAGAGGCCTCCGCTCGCTTCGCTCAAGGCCGCGGCGGGCGCTCCGACGCCGCCTGCGACGCCGCCGCAGCCCAAGCCGACGCTGGCGCCGCCGCGGCCGACGGCGGGCAGCTCGGCGCGCGGCGAGCAGCGGGCTCCGCCGGGGGCCCGCCGCGAGGGGGCGGGGGGCAACGTCGAGGGGGGGACCGGCTCGGGGGGGGGGGGGGCATAGCCCTGGAAGCTGCGATGCGTCACCGGTGGGCCCGCGATACAGTTACAGTCAACCCGCACGGTATCGTGAGGACGCATGGTAAAGATGCCAGGGCCTGGAAGGCCCGTTTGAACCTTTTTCCCCACATGTTTCGTGGGGTTCTGGTTGTCTTCCCTGCCGCGTCGCACCCGCGCCTCCCGCACACACCTCCCTCTCCCGAAAAGCCTGGCAGACGTGATATACATACATACATACAAATATACAGGCACACCGACACAGACACATACACACAGACACACACAGACACACAGACACGAACACACATACACACATACACTCCATCACCCACGCGCAAAACCTGCACGGCACGTACATGAGACACGCGTAGAACACTTCACAACACAGCGCAGCGCGACGGTCGTCCAGGGCATAGCAAGCGTGGCATTTTCTCGACACCATAGGGGGATGCGCAAGGGGTGGTCCCTCAGCGCGGCCGCTATGCACGACGGTCGTCCAGGGCATAGCAGGCGTGGCACTTGCTCGACACCATAGGGGGTGCGCAGGGGGTGGTCCCTCAGCGCGGCCGCGATGCGAGCCGGTCGCCCAGGACATAGCAAGCGTGGCACTTTCTCGACACCATAGGGGGTGCGCAGGGGGTGGTCCCTGAGCGCGGCCGCTATCCGAGGCGGTCGTCCAGGGCATAGCAAGCGTGGCATTTTCTCGACACCATAGGGGGATGCGCAAGGGGTGGTCCCTGAGAGCGGCCGATATCCGAGCCGGTCGTCCAGGGCATAGCAGGCGTGGCACTTTCTCGACACCATAGGGGGTGCGCAGGGGGTGGTCCCTGAGCGCGGCTGCCATCCGAGACGGTCGTCTAGGGCATAGCAAGCGTGGCATTTTCTCGACACCATAGGGGGTGCGCACGGGGTGGTCCCTCACCGCGGCCGATATGCACGGTCGTCCAGGGCATTGCAAGCGTGGCATTTTCTCGTGGTCCCTGAGCGCGGCCGCTATCCGAGACGGTCGTCCAGGGCATAGCAGCCGTGGCACTTGCTCGACACCATAGGGGGTGCGCAGGGGGTGGTCCCTGAGCGCGGCCGCTATCCGAGGCGGTCGTCCAGGGCATAGCAAGCGTGGCACTTTCTCGACACCGTAGGGGGATGCTCAAGGGGTGGTCCCTCACCGCGGCCGCTATGCACGACGGTCGTCCTAGCAGGCGTGGCATTTTCTCGACACCATTGGGGGTGCGCAGGGGGTGGTCCCTGAGCGCGGCCGCTATCCGAGCTGGCATCGGGGGTGCGCAGGGGTGGTCCCTCAGGGCGGCCGGTATGCGAGCCTGTCGTCCAGGGCATGGCAGGCGTGGCTCTTTCTCGACACCATAGGGGGTGCGCAAAGGGTGGTCCCTCACCGCGGCCGCTGTGCACGACGGTCGTCCAGGGCATAGCAGGCGTGGCACTTTGTCGACACCATATGGGGTGCGCACGGGGTGGTCCCTCACCGCGGCCGCTATGCACGACGGTCGTCCAGGGCATACCAGGCGTGGCACTTTCTGGACACCATAAGGGGGTGCGCACGGGGTGGTCCCCCAGCTCGGCCGCTACGCACGACGGTCGTCCAGGGCATAGCAGGCGTGGCACTTTCTCGACACCATAGGGGGTGCGCAGGGGGTGGCAACGGCCACCTACATCATTCCCACATGTTGCACTTCAGCTATCATCACTCCGGCCATAATAAGTATGTGGGGTTCCTCGGTAGCTTAATTCCGACTGGGGTTGGCCCGCGAGAATCGCATCGGGATGGGCCATCGGACATCCGGGAAAACAACTTACGCATCATTTCCTTGGGGTCCGCGCGGATTTCTTAAGATGGACACCGGACCCCCCCTCCGCGCGCGGCGCTGGAGGCGCCGCCAGGGGATCCAGCGCCGATCCAAGAACACCCGCGCGGAACTCCGAGGAATTTTGTGTATGCCGCTTGCTTATCGACGATCGGCGACGAATGGGCCAGTGGGGGCCGATAACTGTCTCCTGAATCTTTCACCACCGGAATCCTCGTCGGGACCTGAACCTAGCACCATCGCGACCGCTTCGGGTCTCGAAAGTCCGCTCGGATTCCTTGGATCGGCGCTGGGTTCCGCTGGGGGCGCCTCTGGCGCCGACCCACAATAAAACTCCGGTTTGCGGCAGCCGTGGAGACCATCCGGGCCCCCAGACGCCTCTCGGCGATGCGCATCGGCTGGAAGGCACCGCCGATCTGACACACCACAAACAACGATCCTGAAAACCTCCAACAACGAACCTCCAAAACCTGGAATCTCCCTCCTAAGCCTAGAGTATGTCGGGCATGTCCTCTACAAGCGGACCTTGAAAGAACAATGAAACATAGTTAAACAATTGTCGAGCAATCGTCCTCCCAAAACTATGTATCTATGTTTGAACTGTCCTTATGTAGAGAGACGCGCCCGCCTTAAGCCTAGAGCTTGTGTGGTCCAAAGCCTGGAACTGGATAGCGAATCGGTCCAAAGCGCTCGAAACGCTTCTGGGGGTGCTGGCGAGAGCGCTCAAAAGCACACCTGAGGAGCTGGCAAGATAGAAAAAACAACTGGTGGGACTGGCTCGCCAGGGAGCTGGAAAGCATGCTTGGGGATCTTGCAAGCTTCCAGAAACGATCTCCCCAAGGAGCTCCGAATGAGTTTCGAAGGACCTGCTGGGGAGCTCCTGGACACGGATGTTGGGAACAAGTAGGAAAACGCTTCCCGGAACCCGCTGCAGCCTCAAGCAAGGCGCTGCAAGGATGCCTGCCCGGGAGCCTTGGAAAGGAACTTGCGTAGCCCTGCTTCCTGGCTTCTACTCTGAAGCCCTCTTAGCTCCACTACCCCCGCCCCAAACAAATGCGAAGAACGGTGCCCATGCAACGTACTTCGCTCCCTTCAGGCTGCGCCCCAACGCGGCACGGTGCACAGCCTGTCGGCCCTGAGGGGCGACGAATTCTGCTCCGTACTATTCCTGTGAACGGAAGTGAGGAGCCGAATGGCCGAACCGTCCGTCCGAAGGAGATCCGCTCGCAGAGGAAGGCTGACAGCGATGAAGGGTTTTATCCGTCGACGCTGCACTGTCCTGCATCTCTGTCCGAGACCCAGGATATCCAGTACATGAGCCGATCGGCAGCGATAAGGAAGGGACAAAATGAGAAAGAGAAGAAATACACACAGACATGCGACGTCCTGATTTTGTTCAGGACGGCGTCCCCAGAAGTCCCGACCCCTCCGAATCGTTTCGTCACGGCCCAGAGGCCCAGCGACGGCCCCTCGAGGCCGAAATTGGCCAAAACCCCCCCGCCCTGTCTTTGCTGTGCGGCGCCATTCGTGGGCCGAAGCTCGACGACGCCCTGGATAAAAGGGCCCTCGGACACACACACACACACACACATATATATATATATATATATATATATATACTAGAACCATCGCGCGCGCTTCGCGCGCGCTCAAGTTCTAGCCAGGATCCTCACCATCGTCATCATCGCAATCATCACCATCGTAGTCATCGTCATGGTCGTGTTCACCATTACCATCACCAGCACAACCATCATCATCACCACCATCATCGTCAGCATCGTCAGCACCATCGTCATCATCGTCGTCGTCATCGTTGTCCTCACTATCATCGTCGTCGTCATCATCATCAGCATCATCATCGTCAGCATCAGCATCAGCATCATCATCATCATCATCATCTTCGTCGGCGCCGTCGTTGTGCTCGTCATCCTCATCATCAGCGTCGTCGCCGTCATCATCATCGGTCTACTCCAGTCCCCTCCCCCTCCTCCTCATTTCCGTTCTATCTCTCCCCATCATCCTATCCTCTTGCTCCTCCTCCTCCTCTTTCTTCTCCTCGATGCCGTCTCCCTGAAGTGGATCCCTGTTCATTCACCTCCTCCTCCTCCTCCCTGTCCTCCCCGCTCTCTTCAATCTGTCCCTCCTTGTGTTCCTTCACCTCCTTCACCTCCTTCCTCCCCCCAGAACTCCACGAACGGTGCCAGGGACAGAAAAGCACGGCGTCCCTCCGCCTATCGCACACCTTTCACACGGCTCTGTTGGGAGAATTCGCCCAGCGTCTCCCCGCGTATTTCGACTCGCTCCGCACACAGCTTGTGCCCCGAAGGAAGCTGTTCCGACGGCCCCGGAAACAAGGGTCGCATCCTGCCGCCCCGCCCATGTCGGCACACCCCTGACATGGATCGTGAAGTAGGGGCGTCTTGGAGGCCTCTCAGGACGTGATTCCCAATGGTCTCTTGAAGTCTCTGCAAGGCCTCTTGGGGGCCTCTCGGCGTCTCTTGGGTGCCGCGGGAGCTGCTGGGGGCTTCTTGGGAGCGTCCTTTGGGGGACCGTCTTGGGGCTGAGCTGAGGTTAAGCGCGCTGAGGTTCCAGCAGCCCCCATCCTCTCAAAGCTAACATGTGCACGCGTGCACGTAACCACCAATGGCAGGAGCATGAACTGGAGAGGTAACAATGGCGCAGACCGAACAGGGCCGTAGTACACACGAGGGCGCACACAGACGTATCGAATGCAACGCCATGCAGACCAATGCGAGTAGTAAAACAAACGCCAAACGTTGCAAATGCAGCGCGATTCACAGCATTATTGTTGAATTGAAATGCAATGCACATGCTACTCAATGCAGGCAGCTCAACGGAACGGATCGGAAGGAAGAAGGGGTGCATATGAAAGTGTCCGAAATCGCATGGGGCTCGTTTCGGTGCCTGCTCGGGGGCTCTTGGGGGCCTCCCGGGGGGCTCTTGGGGGCCTTTGGGAGCCTCTAGTGGTTTCTGGGGATGCTCTTGGGGCCGAGGGCCCGTAAAGTGCGCTCGGATCCCGCGTCTGGGCCCCTTCTTGGAGCCGTGTTGGGACTCTCTTGGGCCGTCTTCGAGGCCTCTTAAGCGGTCCCGGGGCGCTCTTGGGCCGTCTTGGGGCCGTCTTGGTGGCCTCTTGGGCCGTCTTGGGGCGATCTTGGGTGCCTCTTGGCCGTCTTGGAGCGCCAGGGAGCCCAAAAGGAGAGAAAGCCAAAAACATCGAAAAACACAATGGAAAATCAACGATTCGAGCCTCTTGGGGCCCTCTTGGAGAGCCTCTTGGAGGCCTCTTGGGGCGTCTTGGAGGCCCCTTGGGCCGTCTTGGGACCATCTTGGGCGTCTTGGAGCGATCTGGGACCGCCTCGGGGCCCTCTTGGACCATCCTGGGGGCCTCCTGGGGCCGTCTTGGAGGCCTCTTGGGTCGTCTGGAGGCTCCTTGGAGGCTCCTTGGAGGCCCCGGGGAGGGGGTATTAAAAAGCGTTCCCCGATGGTTGCGGAGTGGGCGGCCCCGCCGGGGGGGGGGGGCCTATTTGTTTATATTATATATATATATATATATTATATATATATATATATATACATATATATACATATATATATATATATATATATATATATATATAATATATATACATACATATACATACATACATGCATGCATACATACATACATACATACATACATACATACGCAAAAATCACGATTCCCCCGCATTATCCCACATGTTCTGGGTCTTTGTCCCCCCCACACCCCCCATATGTTTCACTCCTTTCGTGGGAATCGGCGATTCCTCGTGTCTCTGGGTGTTTTTTGTTCCCTCCTGGCTGGGGCAGGCAGGCGCGCCACGCCGCACGCGGGGGCCCGCCGCGGCTCCCTGGCGCTGCCCCCGGCGGCCGCCTCCTCGACGGGCCGCCCCCCTCGGCGGGCCGCCGCCGCGGACCCGCCGCGGCCGCCACCCCCGCGCGCGAAGGGCGGCCCAGGGCTCACACCAGCAGCTGCGCCGCGCTGGCGCGCGGCGCCGGCGGCGCCCCGACAGCGAAGGGGCCGTAGAAGCCGTCCCAGGCCTCAAGTCGGGCGCGTCCCCCTACTGGAGGGCGTTCGACGATAGATTACAAACGAACTCCACAATGGTCATGAAATACTATATTAGCCGGACGAGGGACCCAACCTTATGCAGGTGCGAGTACCACAATAGTGATTCACTGTTTTCGGTGGCGATCCCTATGAGGCTTCGAACCGTGCTAGGGGTGTGCCGAAATGAGTTGCGTGGTACACAACGCGAACGAAAACTATTGATTTGAGTACGTGGGGAGACTGAGCGCGGGTGAATATGAGCAAGAGTGCCTCTGACTGTGAAAGAATATGCGTGCGAGCGGGTCTACGTGCAGGAATGCGAGTATGACAAAGCATGGTGCACTTGTATATGAATGTCAATGGTGTGCGAATGACTGCCTCTGAATACTCGTGACGCTGGGCGTGGCCGCCGCAAGGAGTTTCCCCGGGACTCCCCGGCGGCATCGCCCGCGCGCCGCGACGCCAATGTCGGCGCGCCCCCCCGCGAGGATCGCGCCCGCTTCCTCCCCTTCTTTTACTCCCTTTTTTGCCAGCGCAATCAATAGTCCAAGGCTGCGGGCGCAGCGCAGTGCGGAGTCCCCGCGACGCGCGCAGTTCGCCCCGGAGGGGTCCCAGCGACGCGCGCGGGTCGTCCGCTGCGCGGAGCAAGGAAAGCTGGCTGGCTGGCTGGGACCTTCGGTGGGGCTCCATATGGCGCCACGAAACGCTGTACTGGGTGAGGGAAACGCATGCGGACTGCGCCACGGGGACCTTCGGCGGAGCTCTTATGGAGCCACGAAGCGTGTGAGGGGTGTGCCGACATGAATGGCGGGGACGCATGCGGACTGCGCCATGGGGACCTTCGGTGGAGTTCCTATGGGGCCACGAGACGTGTGAGGGGCAAGCCGACATGAGTGGCGGGGACGCATGCGGACTGTGCCACTGGGTCCTTCGGCGGAGCTCCTATGGAGCCACGAAGCGTGTGAGGGGTGTGCCGACATGAATGGCGGGGACGCATGCGGACTGCGCCATGGGGACCTTCGGTGGAGTTCCCTATGGGGCCACGAGACGTGTGAGGGGCAAGCCGAAATGAGTGGCGGGGACGCATGCGGACTGTGCCATTGTGACCTTCGGCGGAGCTCCTATGGGGCCACGAAACGTGTGAGGGGTGTGCCGAAATGAATGGCGGGGACGCGTGTGGACTGTGCCACGGGGACCTTCGGCGGAGCTCTTATGGGGCCACGAAACGTGTGAGGGGTAAGCCGACATGAACGGCGGGGACGCATGCGGAATGTGCCACTGGGACTTTCGGCGGAGCTCCTATGGGGCCACGAAACGTGTGAGGGGTGGGGCCGAAATGAATGGCGGGGACGCATGCGATCTGTGCCACTGGGACCTTCGGCGGAGCTCCTATGGGGCCGCGAAACGTGTGAGGGGTGGGCCGACATGGGTGGCGGGGACGCATGCGGACTGTGCCACTGGGACCTTCGGCGGAGCCCCTATGGGGCCACGAAACGTGTGAGGGGTGGGCCGACATGAATGGCGGGGACGCATGCGGACTGTGCCACTGGGACCTTCGGCGGAGCTCCCCATGGGGCCACGAAACGTGTGAGGGGTGTGCCGAAATGAATGTGCGGGACGCATGCGGCCACACCCACTGGGACCTTCGATGGAGCTTCCTACGGGGCCACGAAACGTGTGAGGGGTGGGCCGAAATGACTGTGCGGGACGCATGCGGGCACACCCACTGAGACCTTCGGTGGAGCTCCCTATGGGGCCGCGAAACGTGTGAGGGGTGTGCCGAATTGGGTGTGCGGGACGCATGCGGGCACACCCACTGGGACCTTCGGTGGAGCTCCCTACGGGGCCACGAAAAATGTGAATGGTGTGCCGAAATGGGTGTGCGGGACGCATGCGGGCACACCCACTGGGACCTTCGGTGGAGTTCCCTATGGGGCCACGAGACGTGTGAGGGGTGTGCCGAAATGGGTGTGCGGGACGCATGCGGGCACACCCACTGGGACCTTTGATGGAGCTCCCTACGGGGCCACGAAACGTGTGAATGGTGTGCCCAAATCGGTGTGCGGGACGCATGCGGGCACACCCACTGGGACCGTCGGCGGAGCTCCCTATGGGGCCACGAAGCGTGTGAGGGGGTGTGCGGGACGCATGCGGGCACACCCACTGGGACCTTTGGTGGAGCTCCCTATGGGGCCACGGAGCGTGTGAAGGGTGTGCCGAAATGAGTGGCGGGGACGCATACGGGCACACCCA
>CAUYUJ010014294.1:1063551-1128663 GCA_963575745.1 Prorocentrum cordatum
GGATGACCCAAACTCGCCATCGCTCGGACGTCCATTCCCCGTGCTTTTTTCGGTTTCGTGCGTGGCTTTTTCGCCAAATGATCAAGGATGCTCCTCGATGGTCCTCGCCGAGGAAAAAATGCACACGTCCGAGCGATGCCAGGCAAAAGGGGGTCCAGCGGGTGGTGAATTAGATTTGCGGAAAAATTAGATTGCAAATGTATTGCGCCAGGGAATTGTATTGCACGTTAATGCAAATAATGCATTGCACGCGGAAATCCAGCAGTACATATGCGCCCGGGTACGTACTGCACGCCCCAAGTGTATTGCAACCCCGCAAATCCATCGCAGCAAATCTATTGCACCACCCCCTTGTCGCTGGACCCCCTCTTGGGTCAACCCGAGTGAAAGGATTACCTGCTCCGAGCTCTTGGGAGGTCTGCGAGGATCAGAGCTCGGGGATTTGGGCCCTCGGGGGCCACCTTCCACGTCGCGGCCGGGCACACCTCGAAAAACCTTGCCAGGATCCGCCACTGCCGCTGGGCACGGAGTGGGCGTGCCCTCAGGTCCTTTGCCCAGTCCTCCGAGCCTCAATCCTCACTCCTGAAAAGTCCTCAGAGGGTCCAGACCCCGATTCTCAAAGCTCTCGGGGCTTGCCGCGGCTTGGAGACGGCCCGAGAAGGCCCAAAGACAGCCCCAAGAGGGGGCCCGGCTGGGAAACCCAAACGGCCATTTCGAGCCCTCGACCCCGAAGGGTCCACAGGAGGCCCCAGGAGGCCCCCATGAGGCCCCCACGACGAGGCCCCAAGAGCCCAACAAGAGGCACCCAAGAGGATCCCAAGAGGCCCTCAAACTGCTCCCAAGAGGCACCCGAGAGCGCGCCGACGAGACGCGAAGAAGCATCCCTGAGAACTCGGACCCACAACCCAGGCACGGTTGCGGGACGGGCCGAAGCCCATTAGATGGACCTCTGGAGAGGTCCAGGGGAACGGTTTCGAGCGGATTTCGGTCGGGAAGGGGTCGACCACAGAGTTCCACTCTGAGCCCGTTCGGCTTCTGAGCCCATCCGGCCGCGGAGCGGACTCGAAGTGAAGCTCGTTCGAGCGGTGTTCGAAATTTCGCCCTCTGGGGGGTCGTGAAGCGGGCTACAGGGGCCCGTGTACAGTCGAAGCAAGGCCACAGGAACGTGGATCAAGAACGCGCGACCCTTCGCATAGGTCTGAGGCCCCGTACACAAAACGAAGGACAGGTGGAGAGCCCAAACAAGAATAATGTCAAGGTACCCCTGCAAGGCTAGGGTTGTTCTTAACCCTCGTCCCCTGCAAGGCTAGGGTTGTTCTTAACACTCGTGCAAGCTGCATGTTGTTAAATAACTGCGTTAAAAGTCTGACTCCCCTGTTGAGCTCCTCGAGTCGCGCCATCATGTCGCGGAGGACGTCGGAGTTCTCCTTGCGGACGTCCTTCCTCTCGTTGGGATCGGCCAGTATGTCGAAGAGGCAGCCGCCATGGCAGTCGTGGAAGGCCAGTGAGTTCTCCACCGCATCGACCCCCCAGCCGTTGGCCCAGAGCGGGTACGGCACCATGCGCGTACCCCACGGGTGTTGCAAATTCAAATCCATGAGCAGAGGAAAGAACAACAGCACGAACATGAACCGGCGGTGGACTAACCTCCCTCATTTGTTTTTTTGTAAAAAAAACCCTTTAATGAAAACGGCCTGGGACCGAAACCGGACCTAGACCCGCAAAAATGACGGCCGCGGCGCCCTCTCGCGAACCGAAAACGGCCAATATTCTAATCGACGTGCCAGGGTAGGAGGTCTGTCCGCCCCCGAATGCACTCTCGGAGGACCGCGTGGATCGGGCGTTGGCGGGACTGGGTTTAGTGGGACCTGGTTTGATGATGTGTGCCCGGGGGGCGCCCCCCCCGTCCTCTTCCACTAACCGGCAATGCCGTGACCCGAAAGGCATCAACTGCGGCAGACCTGGCTTAGTGATTCCAGTCCATGTTTCTGGGCTTCGGGGACCCATCACTGGCCGGCTCCCTTTCACCGGGGTCCTGGCCATACCCGATAGAACCTCACGATCGATGTTACCAGCCTGGAACAGATCCCAATCCCTATGCTGGGCATCTCCTCATCACGATGCCAATCTTAGGGATTCCCTTTCTTTTTGAGGGCGAATCCCTAAGATTGCCATCGCCTTTTGGCGTGTCAATCGTAGGGATAGGGATAAGTTCGGGAGCGGCCAAGAGGGGGGTGTCCAAGAGGGGGGGGTGCAAATCATGACCGGCGGCATGTGCGCGGCCCAGCGGGGGGGCCAGGAACGTAATGAAATAAGAAGAGGCGCCATGAAATCTGGGGAAATATCATGGCCCCCGCCATGATATCCACCCCCCCTAGTCATCACCCCCCTCTTTTCCGCCCCCGAAGTTCGAGGCTGGTAACCATGGGGTGGGCCTTCGGAAGGTCCATGAAGCGAGCAGCGGAACTCTGGAGGACTCCGTGGGCGGCGCGCACCAGGGGGGTATGGGTGGAGGGAAGAAGGCTTCTTATAGGAGGAGGCTGGTTCTCTGGAGGAGGAGGGGGAGGAGGAGGAGGAGGAGGAGGAGGAGGAGGAGGAGGAGGAGGAGGAGGAGGAGGAGAGGAGGAGGATAAGAAGGAGGGGGAGGAGGGGGAGGAGGAGGAGGGGGAGGACAAGGAGGAGGGGGAGAAAGAGGCCTCTTGGAAGGCGCCGGCCTCACATCTGCAGTATAGAAGACGAGCAAAAAAACGCCGTGTAACCTAAACTGTTGTCGCTCCGTGCAGATTTCTTGGAGCCGCGCTGGGCCCTGAACGGGGGGTCCTGGCTACAGGGCAGGTTTTGATACATAGGATGTTTAAACCGATTGAATGTTTAATGCATGATTAATTTACGAGTAAATGTATGCATGAGCTCATCGTTGTGTTTAATGCTAAATCCTGCATTTATAATACATGATCCGCACGCGAAGCATGTATGAAAAACGGCACTGTATACCCGAACGAAGCTCTTGTGGACCGGCGCCAGACCCTCCTGGCCGCGCCTCAAGCCCCCCGGGCGCGCCGAGGGCCAACCGCCGACCCCCCAAAGATGGAGGAGGAGGAGGAGGAGGAGGAGGAGGAGGAGGAGGAGGAGGAGGAGGAGGAGGAGGAAAAGGAGGAGGAGGAGGAGGAGGAGGAGGAGGAGGAGGAGGAGGAGGAGGAGGGAGGAGGAGGAGGAGGAGGGGAGGAGGAGGAGAGGAGGAGGAGGATAAGGAAGAGGGGAGGAGGGGGAGGAGGAGAGGAGGAGGAGGAGGAGGAGGAGGAGGAGAGGAGGAGGAGGAGGAGGAGGAGGAGGAGGATGGAGGAGGAGGGGAGGGGAAGAGGAGGGGAGGGGGGGGAGGAGGAGGAGGAGGAGGAGGAGGAGGAGGAGGAGGAGGAGGAGAGGAGGAGGAGGGAGGAGGAGGAGGAGGAGGAGGAGGAGGAGGAGGAGGAGGAGGAGGAGCAGGAGGAGGAGGAGGAGGAGGAGAAGAGGAGAAGAAGAGGAGGAAATCCGCGAGGACCTCCGGGAGCTGCTGCTTCTGCTGCCCTCCCTCCCTCTGGGTGATCGGGGAGACGCAAGACTCGGGTACCGTGGACTCGGGTTGGCCTTAGGGCCGCGAAAATCCAAGACGCACTCGTCAAAGAACGTCGGCAAACCCGAGTTCCGGCTTACTCGAGTCTTGAGTTTCCCCGGAATGAGCCCGCCCGTGATCAGCTTCCACCTGCCCCGCGTGAGCGCCCTCACGGAGTGGTGGATCTCCGTGCGGGTGCCAGCTGCAGCCTCGCCCAGCAGCAGCGCCGAGTGGTCCAGGCCGTCCACCGGCGGCAGCCCAGCCAGTGCGGCCCGGTGGTCCGTCGAGTCCACGCCCGCGATGGCGCAGAAGGTGGCGTACCTCAGAGGAGGGAAAAATACCCATACCGCTACCTCCCCCCGATTTCCCCTTTTCGGGCCTCCTCGGCGACCCTCGTCACCACCGCTGGACTCGCCTCAAAATTCTGGTCGGAACGCACCCTGGGAGAGGTCCAGGGAGTAGTGGTAGCTGCATCTTCTGGTCTCCCCCAAGAAGGTGGCGTACCAGTCGCTCACGTGGATGTAGTCCGAGAGCACCGTTCCCCGCCTTGCGCGCGGCACGGCCCCGCCGGCCACAAAGGCGTTGGCGCGCACCCCCCCCTCCCAGTCGGACAGCTTCCCCCCGCGCAGCGGCAGGTTGCTGGCGCCCCCGACACCGATCTTGGGAATGTAATACACGGGGCCGCCGTTGTCGCTGGACACGACCATCAAAGTGTTCTCCCACATGCCCTTCTCCTTGATTTTCGCTACGATTTTCCCGAGGGCCGTGTCCATGTAGTGGACCATGGCCGCGTACTTTCTCCTGTCGCGGTTGTCCAGGAAGCTGAAGTTCCTCTCCCAGACCTCCGGCACCTGCAGCGGCGTGTGGATCTGGTGGAACGCGTGGAATAAGAAAAGCGGCTCGGAAGGATCGTGACGCTGCAAAGTTGCCAACGTGTGATCCGTGAACATCTCCTCTTCGTATGCCGTGCCGTTGCGTTCCCGAGCTGGACCAGTACTGTTCCACAGGTCAACGAGGGGTCCACAGCCGGTGGGGCCGCCAGAAGCTACCCTCTGCGTCCAATAATCATTGGCATGGCCAACCAGCCCGAAGCCCATCCCTTGCCCCGAGACTGACAAGGCCAACGGCGATGACAATCTTGTGGATGTGCCGG
Organism: Prorocentrum cordatum; assembly: GCA_963575745.1. Lineage (NCBI taxonomy): Eukaryota > Dinophyceae > Prorocentrales > Prorocentraceae > Prorocentrum > Prorocentrum cordatum. The sequence continues at coordinate 1,068,294 of CAUYUJ010014294.1, forward strand.
AGGGGGGATCCTCAAGATCGACACCGACAGGAGGTGCGAATCGTGGGGGCAGGGATGTGCTCCAGGGTGGTCCATGGTGGAAGTAGCCGAACCACGTCTCGTACCCGCGGCCCAGCGGCGTGTGCTCCCACGTCGCCATGCCGGCGTCCCACTTCCCGGTGGCGTGGGTGCGGTACCCGCCCTGCCGCAGCTTCTCCGCGAGGCCGGTCATGTTCCGAGGGATGCCGGCGTAGCCGGAGACCGGGTCGTCGGGGTTGAGGGCCTCCTGTTGGTCATTCGTGTAGCTGACGTGGACGGGGAGCCGGCCAGACTGCAGGGAGGAGCGCGATGGCGAGCAGTAGTGGTAGACGTAGTGACGGTCCAACTCGATGCCCTCCCGCACCAGGCGGTCAACGTTCGGAGTGACCACCTCGGGATCGCCAGGCTTGTGGTATCCAGCGTTCCCAGACCTCCGACATCGTGGCGTTGTCACAACTTGGACCCCCAGAAGCCTGGACCTTTCCCAGGGACACGTTCTGATTGCCAATCCCGAATCCTTTTGTTCGCGGTGCCATAGCCCAGCAAGGGCCCCTGGAGGACGAAGAGGAGCCCAATCCGTCCGTCGATGTTTTTCCGCACCGCGAGGAGGTCTGGGTTCGGGGTTGCAGGGGACGAAAAAGATGACCATGACCAAGACTGAACATGGAATCGTCCATGCAGATCTTTTTTATCGTCCACCTTGGTCATCGTGAATTCGGGGATGATCCTCGCTGAGCGGCGACGGCACGCATGGGCCATGACCAAGATCGGCGTCGACAAGACCCCACGACATCTTGGTCATGGTCATCGCGCTCAAAGCGACGCGAAGATCGGGACAAAATCGGATCGGGATAACTCGAAATCTCTGAGAATCGGCGGGTTTGGAAGATGTATTGGGCGCCGCGGCCGCTCCAGAGCGTTCCGGAACGCTCTGAACGCTCTGAGAGCGCTCCGGAACGCTCTGGAGCGATTTATCCCGATCCTAGCCCCGTTTTAGCGCTTCTTCTCTCGAAGGGTGGCCACCTCGGGATCGCCCGGCCGGTGGTACCCGGCGTTGTTCCAGCCCCAGTCGTCCACGAGCACGAACACGATGTGGGGCCTCCTGTCGGCGGCGCGCCCGGGGGGGAAGCGAACATGAGCGGGCGTTCTGAGAAGGCTCGGAATGCTTCGGGCCTCCTGCGAGGCTGTTTGACTGCTTCCAATCGGCGGTGGACAAACCTCCCTTTAGTAGACCTCCCCTTAGCGAAGACGGCCTGGGACCGAAACCGACGGACCTGGACCCGCAAAAATGACGGCCGCGACGCCCTCTCGCGAAACGAAAACGGCCAATTCCTTAATCGACGTGTCAGGGTAGGAGGTCTGTCCACCCCCGATGCAAAGGCACTGAACACATCTCAGAAGCCGCGGGGACTTCTGATGATCAACATCACAAGGGCCCCGAAACCTTTTGGGAAGGAGCCTCCGGTAGGAGGACCTAAAACATTTCGGATAGGGGGCCTGTGCTGCAGAGGTATCGCACCTATAAACATACACTGTTGGCGCTCCGTGTGGATTTCTCAAATCCGCGCTGGCCCCCCTCCCTGGCGCGCTCCGCGCGCCAGGGGCGGCGCCGAGGGCGCCGCCAGGGGGCCCCAGCGCAGATCCAAGAGATCCGCGCGGAGCGCCAAAAGATTATGCTTGTGCCGCTTGTCTTCTTTGAGTATGAGAAGGCCCTTCACTTCGCTCCCGTCTGCGCCGCCAGACTATGAGCAGATCCGCTGCTCCTGGGTCGTGCTCCGAGGACCCGGGGAGCGGCGGATATGGACATCTGCCCGCCAGCGCGGGCTGGCAGGTATCCATACCCAGCGCTCCTCGAGATCCGAAGCGGTGGATGTGGACATATTCTTAGGTCGGGCATGTCCCCCTACAGGGAGATTTTGAGGAAAAAAAGAAATACCCCAAACGATCCCAAACACATACAGGAATGATCCAAAAATGGTCTCCTGACTATTTTCTGGCTATTTCTAAGCGCTCCTCCTGTAGAGGGACAGGCCCGACTGAAACATCTCCTGGCGATGGACCCTTCGCGCCCCGCCGATCCTGGTCACCGCGGCCGCGGCGTGCCAGGCGCGAACAAGGGCGCACGCCACGGCGAGGCAGGCCCGCATCCGCCCCTCCCCGCCCCCCAGCCGGGGTGGGGAGCGGGGGCGGCCCTCGAGGCGCCGCCCGAGGGGACAAGGCGAGAGGAGGAGAGAGGAGGAGCTAGGAGGAGGAGCTAGGAGCGAACGTCACCTAGGAGGAGGAGCTATGAGGAGGAGGAGGAGGAGGAGGAGGAGGAGGAGGAGGAGGAGGAGGAGCTAGAAGGAGGAGGAGCTAGAAGGAGGAGGAGGACGGGGAGGAGGAGGAGAAGGAGGAGGAGGAGAAGGAGGAGGAGAGGAGGAGGAGGAGGAGGAGGAGAAGGAGGAGGAGGAGGAGGAGGAGGGAGAGGAGGAGGGAGGAGAGGAGGAGGAGGAGGAGGAGGAGGAGGAGGAGGAGAGAGAAGGAGGAGGAGGAGGAGGGAGGAGAGGAGGAGGAGGGGAGGAGAGGAGGAGTGGTGGTGGGTGGAGGAGGAGGAGGAAGAGGAGAGGGAGAGGAGGAGCGCAACTCGCGACGCGCCTCGGACGGAGGGGCCGCTGCCGCCGAGGCAGCTCCGCGGGAGGTGGTCGTCGACCTCTGCTCAACCCTGGGATCTCGGCCTCCCCGGGGCCCGAGTTTTCGGGCCCCGGGGGCCCTCATCGAGGCCTCCGAGATGGGGTCCGTGCACATGGGGTCGGAGGATCGCGCCGCAGCGGCGACGCACTGGCAACGTCGGCGACGCACTGGCGACGTCGGCGTGGAGAAGCTCTGGCTCCGCATCGAGCCGATGCCTCGGCGATGCGGCGCGATCCCCCGGCACCATCTGCGACGACCCACCTGGGAGGCCCAGGCAGCAGGCGCGGAACCGGGGCGGGCAGCTGGCCCCAGGGAGGAGAGCCGGGACCCCCACGTGGGGCTGGGGAGTGTGGAAGAAGCGTATGTCGTCGGGCGGCCGGGCCGCCTGCCCCGGGGCTGGCGCAGGCTGGAGCCAGGACGGCTGCCGCCAAAGCTCTGCCTCGGAGGAGCTTAAACAAGCCGCGCCGCCTCCCCATGCGGGCAGCAGTTGCGCAGGGGGTCGCCAGGGCAAGACCGCGGCAGGGGCCCGACGAAGAGCGAGCCCAGCTCGGATCCAGAGCGGACCCCATCCCCGACGCCTCGGCGGTGTGCCCAGCCAACCCCCCCGCTGCCTCCCCGTCGAAGCCGCACCTTCCCCGCTGCAGGCGCCAGCCCGAGGCACGACGCCCGGCTGAATCGCGCGCGCCGAAGAGGAGGAGGAGGAGGAGGAGGAGGAGGAGGAGGAGGAGGAGGAGGAGGAGGAGGAGTAGGAGGAGGAGGAGGAGGAGGAGGGGAGCCGGGAAGGAGGGGGGGGCGGGGCGGGGGCGCACGAGGGCCCGAGGCCAGAGCGCGGGGACGAGCTTTGGGGGGGACGCGCGGAGAGGCGCAGAGGGGTGCCGCGAGGAGCGACTCGAGCGATCGCGGCCCTGGCCGGCACATCCCTCGGGGGGATCGACAGCGAGGGGGGGGGGGGATAGCAAGGGGTAGGGCAGAGGCTCAGCTCACGCAGAAAGCTGCGTTGCCCAGCGCCTCCCGGCGTCTCGGGAGGCGCCCATGCATCGAGAGGAGTGGGCCCGGCGGCGGGGCCGCACCCGGCTGCATGCAGCAGAGTTCGTGTCACCCCCCCCCCTTTCCCCTGACCTTCCAGGAGGGCTAAAAAATAGCACGCGACTTAAAAACCTATCCCAGAGCTATTCTACGTCTTGGTTTTAGGCTGTTTCGTCTCGTTTTTTAGGTTTTTAGGTCTCCAGTGCTAAAAAATAGCTCTCTGGAAGGTCAGGGTTCCCTGTCCCCCCCTCTCGCTCGGCCCGGATCGCCACGCCCCCTGGTCATGCCGCCCCTCTCTAGACGAGCGCGCGCTCCGCTGCTCGCAGAGAAGCTGCTGGCAAACGGGGCCTGGCCCCGCCGCGGGGGACATCTGCGACAGATCACACCAGAGCAGACAGGTGCTCTTCGGACGCTCGCGAGTAGGCACCTTGCGAGTAGAAGGAGGAGGAGGAGGAGGAGGAGGAGGAGGAGGAGGAGGAGGAGGAGGGAGGAGAGGAAAGGAGGGGGAGGAGGGGAGGAGGAGGAGGAGGAAAGGGAGGAGGAGAGGAGGAGGAGGAGGAGGAGGAGGAGGAGGAGGAGAGGAGAGGAGGAGGAGGGGAGGAGGAGGGAGGAGGAGGAGGGAGGAGGGAGGAGGGAGGAGGAGGAGGAGGAGGAGGAGGAGGAGGAGAGAGGAGGAGGAGGAGGAGGATGGAACGCGCTCGGTGACTCTCGGGCGCGCGCCTCCGGGCGGCGCGGCCGGCCCCACGCACGCTTCGCGGCGGGCCTCTCCCTGCGCCCCTCCTGGCCCTTTCCCCCCGCGCGCCCGTGCCCCTCGGCCCATGGCCCTCCCTCCCGGTGCGGGGCCCCTCCCTGATGGGCCTGTTTTCCACCACCACCACCACCACCATAAGTTGGAGGGGAGGGGGTCCTCCTCCTCCTCCTCCTCCTCCTCATCCTCCTCTTCACCCTCCTCCTCCTCGTCCTCCACCTCCTTCCCCCCTCCAGCTTATGGTGGTGGTGGTGGTGGAAAACAGGCCCATCACTCCCCTCGGCCCAACCATAAACTTCCACCTCAAACCCTAAACCGGAAGCCCGACCCCCATCCCTGGACCCGACCCTGAACATGACCCTAGACGAGCCCTCGCCTGCCCCCATGCCTCTTCTCGGGGGCGCGCCAGCGTGGGTTGGCGATCCCTGGATGTGGCGCGCGGCCGCCCACTCCATGGAGCGCGGGAGGTGCCCTCCCCCGAGTGCGGCCCGTACCGCCTGGCTCGGCGGCGGAAACCCGCGATTGCCCACGGATACGGGACCCGTCACTAATCCATGCCCCCTTGATCCGTGTTTGCGATCGCCTGATCTTCTTCCCTCCTCCTCGTCGATTGCACTCTGAACACATATCCTCCTGTTCTCTAGGCTCTAGGCTCTGTCTGCACCCCTTGGGCTGCAGCAAGACGCTGGCCCCAACTGGTGACCCCGGTGCCCTGGCAGTGGTGCAAGCCACGTCGGCAGGAGGGAACGCGGCAGGACGGACCAGGGAAGGCAACACAAGCCCCTCCCCTCCCCTCCCATCTTTACACCGCCCTCACCGTTCTGCACTCCCTCCGCACATCGACTCATCCTCCCCACCTCTCTCCTCCTCACCGTCCAACCCCCCTGTACCACTTGCAAAAGAGAAGCGAAAGTTCGGGGATGCCGCTACGCATGCCGTGGACCTCTCCCGGGGCGTTCTGGCCGAGACTCCGAAGCGAAGTCCGCGGCGAGGACGCACAGGAGGCCCACCAGGAGGCGAGAGAAGGGGGGCCTCGGCCTCGGCACCGGCATCGCTTCCCCTTTCGGAGCTGTTTCCCCTGACCTTCCAGGAGGGCTAAAAAATAGCACGCGACTTAAAAACCTATCCCAGAGCTATTATACGTCTTGGTTTTAGGCTGTTTCGTCTCGTTTTTTAGGTTTTTAGGTCTCCAGTGCTAAAAAATAGCTCTCTGGAAGGTCAGGGTCCCCGCCCCCGTCCCCGTCGATGCCGCTCGCACCCCCCCGCCGAGCGCTGCGCTCGGGGGGGGGGGGGAAGGTGCCCGGCCGCAGTGCTGCCGCGAGAGCCATCAAGGGGGGCCCTGCAGAGCCAAAAACTCTGGTGCTCTACACCCTGCGAAATGCTTAAGAAACCATGGGTTAAGAAATTCAGAGTCTCAGAACTGGAATAAAAAACCCAGAACTTCTATCAAAATCTTGGGATTTACATTGACAAGTTAAGAATAATCAAGACTCTGGCCGAAAACTTAGGTTTTCTTAAGCATCGCCTAAGGTGTACCGTTGGGGGGGCCACACGCGAACCCCGCCTTTCCCCCACACGATTTCTGAGGGGGAGGGTGGGGTTCACATCGCTCGGGAGCTCCCGAACGAAGTGAACCCCACCCTCCCCCCCTCAGACATCGTGGGGGGGGGAAAGGTACGGTTCGCATGTGCCCCCCCCCCTATACCGTAGGACGTCCACGGCGACACCAACATCGAGAAAGCAGGCCGAACGCTATCGAAGCCCAAACCGACCGAAACTGACAGCAGCCTGGAAAGACCCAGCGCCGCAGCAACCGGGCCGACTGGACCGACCGACGGCATCCGTCTGCGACGCAGGCGAGCCGACCGAGCCGCGAACATCCCGACTGCGGCACCTCACACCTCGCTCGCCAACATGAGCGGTCAGACCCTTATGTGCTTTGTTGTCTTATTACATTTCTATGGTTTTATTATTAATATGATGTGTAGTGTGGTGTGTGATTCCTTAACGTCGACTTATTATGGTTGATTGTCTGTGCTGGTATTGTTATGCTTAATTGGTTGTTTAGTTAAGCCGCTAGACCCTTACACACAAGATTAGCCAACGCCGCATTGAAAGCTCGGATGTGATCAGAATGTGCGGCGGATCGGACCCCATCGGCACGGAGTCAAAATCGAATCGGATCGCGCGGACGCGCCGGGATGCACAGCAGTGCCGTGCAAGCATCGGCGGAGGTCGGCATCGGATCGTCTGAACATCGGCATCGAATCGCATCGGGCTAGCTGGGCTCGATACCGAATCGGATCTGCCTCGGCTCACGCCGAGCCGTCTTTCTGGTAAGCAGACTCGCTCCGTTGGCGGCCGCGGGTCTGAACAAACTGCACGTCGGCGGTCACGTCGCGTTCGAGGCTAATTCGTCGTCATCACCCAATGCGCACGCACGCAGGCAAATGGGAGAAGGTACGGACACGCGCGCACGCGATCCATGTACACCGCCCGTTACTAGTGAGTGGCAGATCCTCCACGTGCATAACGCAAAGACTTGAATGGATCTAGTCACAAGTAGCGCGCATTACAAATATTACACCACCTCAGTCTGTAATCCCAGACACACACACACACTTACAGCACCCACCGCACGCCTTAACCTACCAAGAGGCACCACATAAACACTACAAACAAAGCCATACGATGGAAACCAAATGCAGGGCAACACAACCAACCACGAAGCAAGGCAACACAAACCACTAATGCGAACACATCATTGTGAAGCTCAAAGGAGACCGCCTGGAAGACACGACCCGGAAGTTGAAGTGTGCTGTGCGTGCTTGCGTTGTGGACTAAGTCGTCATTGACATCCCGATCCTGACCGAAATGATCCGTATCTCAAGCGCTCGAGCTGTCTGAGCGCATCGCGCGCCCGCAGCTGGCTGCAATAACGTGCGGCGCATTCAACCAGCTGGAGCTCAGTCTTCGATTCAACCCCGAAGCGGGGCTGTCCAAGAGTTAGCGAATCCGAACCGAAGAGCAGCGCACCGTGCAGGGCCGCATCGGGACGCAACAAACTTGGAGGCGAAGAGCCGAGACAAGAAACATCGAAGCGATACGAACCGAAACGAAGACCGAACCCAACCACATCTAGCCGAGGCAATACGAGCCGAGGCCGGGATGAACCGAATACGTTTCGGCTCGCCCTCACGGAACCGTATGGCGCTTCCTGCCGAGGAAACCGCACCTCCGAGGGCCAACACCCTTCGTGAGTGACCAAGGGTGTGCGCCCCCACTGGGACGCACATAGACATACTGGTACTATCTGTTTTCCTTGGAGGCGCGCGTCCGACCCAAACATATAGTATACCCGTCTTGTAGGATATCGTTTCCCGAGCGGTGTGGCCAGAAAGCGCCCGCCACGACGCATATACTATAAGATTTCTTGGTGCGCGAATCGCCCCTGGGAGGGCAACGCACATATAGTATAAGTATGGTAAGGTGACGCCGACCCATGGCCGAGGTCATAGTGCAAATTGCTATTGATCCGTGCTCTGCTGAACTGCGCTGCGCCAGGCTGTGCAGAACCGCGACGGATTGCATTGTTTTGTGGGCCAAATTGCACCTGGTGCCCGAATCCTGACCAAAGTCGTTTGGATCCTGAACTCGAGCTGTGTGAGCGCGTAGCTATCCAAGGGTTTGCTGCAATCGTAACGTGCGAGGCTCTCAACCAGCTTGGGCTCAAAACCCGATGCAATTCCGAAGCGAGACAAGCCAGGGGGAGACGCACCCGAACCGAAGCTGAGCGCACCGACAGTGGACAGACCGGAACGCGACGAACCGAGACGCGAAGAACTGAGACATGACGGACCGAAACAACACGAACCGAGACGGGGCCGAACCCACCCTAACCGAGTCGAGACATTACGAACAGAGACCGGGAAGAATCGAAAACGTCCCTTGCAGGCCTGAAAATGGGCACCAACACCAACACAGGGGGTTGCCTCCACAGGGGTAAGAGCATCCCAGATGTCGGTGCTGGTGGTACTATGTCGGTCGCCTTGGGAGCCAGAGTATTACCACAACCACCGAGATCGGGATCCTCTTCCCTCGGTGGAGGCGCAGCGCCGAGACTGGCGTTGAGGTCGACCTCGAGGCTCGGCTCTCACCCCCATGGAGATCCGTGCTGCGCTCCCTCTCGGAGCCGCGCCGCACGCCGAGGGCCCGGGCCCCTCGCGAAAAAGGCCGACGACGTGCGCCCCCCGGGGGACCCCCCGGAGAGCCGCGACCACGGTGTATGCGCATGGGGATCGATCCGGGCTGTGCTCAACTGCGCTGCCCCAGGCTGTGCTGAACCGCGACGGGTTGCATCGTTTTTAGGGCGACGAAATCTATACATATCCACTGCTCCCAGGCCAGGCCCATCCTCAACCCCGCAGCGGTGTATACGCCACGCCCTCCTGGCTTGGCCAGGAGGGCGCATACACAGCTCCTGGGTTCAAGATGGGCATGGTCAGGGAGCAGTGGATATGTATAGATTTCGTCGCCCGAGTTTTGTGGGCCAAGTTGCCCCTGGTGCCCGAATCCTGACCGAAGTCGTTTGGATCCTGAACTCGTGATGCTCTCCGCTGCGCTGCTGGCACCACCGCCCTCGGCAACCGAATCCCGGCCGGAGTTGTCCGGATCGTAAGCTCGAGCTGTCTGAACGCACAGCTCGCCCAGGGCTGGTTTCAATCGAAATGCGAGGGGCGCTCAACCAGCCCAAGCTCAAGACCCGATTCAGCTCCGAGGCGGGACGAACCAAGAGGGAACGAACCCGAACCGAAACGAGACGCACCGACAATGGACTGACCTTAACGCGGCGAACCGAGACGCGACGAAATGAGACAGGACGAACCGACACAAGGCGGACTGAGACGAGGGCCGAACTGTTCATTGCCAGTGCAAGAAGCGAGCGAAGCCGAGATCGCCCGCCAGTGTCTCCGATTTCCCCCTGCACCTCTGCAGCGTGGGAGTTCAACGCCCGCAGGCGCGACGCCAGGTGTTCGGGTGGCCCGCGGGAGATGGAAATCAAGGCTCATCTGAATATGCGTAGGATGTCACGATGCTTGATTCCAATAACCCTCGGAAGCGGCGACAATGTCACACGTCGCAGCCCCCCGGACATGGCGAGGTCTAACGTGAATCTGCGTAGCGCGTCACTCAGCTGGACCATCAAGTCGCCCTCGAAAGTGGCTATAATGTCACACTTCGCAGCCACCCAAGGATGGCGAGGTCGAATCTGAATCTGCAGCGGGGCCTCACTCCGCTGGACCTCCCAGCAGCCTTCGAAAATTGCTATGTTGCCACACTTCGCAGCCACCCAAGGATGGCGAGGTCGAATCTGAATGTGCAGCGGGGCCCCCCCGAAGCCTCGACATTGGCGACACTATCACACTTCGCAGCTCCCCAAGTATGGCGAGGTGTAATCTGAATATATGGCGGGGCCTCACTCCGCTGGACCACCCAGCAGCCCGCGAACGTGGCGATGGCTTCACACTTCGCAGCCCCAAAGGGATGCCGAGGTGTAATCTAAATTTGCGGCAGGGCCTTGCTCCACTGGAACCCACAGCCCTCGAACAGGGAGACAGGTTCAAGCTTCGCCGCCCCCCAAGTATGGCGAGGTCTGACCTGAATCTGTGGCGAGGCCCCACTCCACTGGAGGAACCACCAACAACCTTCGAAAGAGGCGACAGATTCACGGTTCGCAGCCCCCCAGGGATGACGAGAACTAACCAGAATCTGCAGCGGTGCCACACTCCGCTGCCCCTTCCCCCCAGCAGCCTTCGAAAGCGGCAGCAAACTCGCAGTTCGCAGCCCCCCAGGGATTGCGAGAAGGCAGGGTACCAGGCAGATACGAAATAAGGCAGAATGCAAGTACGAGGCAGGGTAGCAGGCAGGTCAGAGAGCCGGGAAGAGCAGAAGGGAGGCTGAAGGAAGGAAGAAAGGAAGGAAGGTCGCGACTGCGGTCCTCTATTCGAAGCGAGAAACAAACCCAAAAAGGTTGGGAATTATCCTGGCGAAAGTTCCGAGATGCAGTTGTGTGTACAGCGTTGTGGGTAGTACTTTCCGTGAAGCTCCCTATGGGGCCACGAAGCGCGTGAGGGTCCTGTAATGGGTGGGGAAGACGCATGCGGCCGCGACCACTGGGGTCTTCGGTGGAGCTCCCTACGGGGCAACGAAGCGCTGCACTGTACCGGGGAGGTCGCATGCACTGGAGCCTTCGGTGGAGCTCCTTATGAAGCCACGGCGCGCTGAACTGGGCGGGGGATACGCATGCAGCCGCGGTCACTGGGGCCTTCGGTGAAGCTCCCTAGGGTGGACACGAGAAGCTGTAATGGGTTACGGGATGGGGGAGACGCCTGCGGCCGCGGTCACTGGGATAGGGGGGACGCATGCGGCCGCGGCCACTGGCACCTTCGGAGGAGCTCCCTCTAGGGCAACGAAACGCTGTACTGGGTGGCGCGGACGCATACGGCCGCGGCCACTGGGGCCTTCGGTGGGGCTTCCAATGGGGCCACACAGCGCTGTACTGGGCGGCGCGGACGCATGCGGCCACGGCCACTGGGGCCGTTGGTGGAACTCGCTATGGTGCCACGAAGCGTCTGAGGTGTGTGACAAAACCAGAGCATGCGGCGGGCAGAGGCAGGGATGGGACGAGAGGAGGGGGAGGAGGAGAGGAAGAGGACGCGGTGCGATGTCTCTTCAAACCGAGGACCCAACACCAAAGGATGGTTGGGAACCTTTGTTTTCAATGAAGCCAGCCTTTCTGCCTCTGCGGGCTCCAAGGGGCCTCTCGGCCCCCGTGGTGTTCGCAAGAGGTCCCCGAAGGAGGACTGAGGGGGGCCCCGGGACTCCCTAGGAGGAACCTAAGAGGACCAAAGGGAAGCCCGAAGAGGCCCAAGAGCGGCCCAACAGCGGAGACCACCAGAGGAGGCCTTCGCCAGGCGGGCCTCAAGAGGCCCCTCGGAGCTCAAGGCGGGCCCAAAGACGGCCGGCAGATGGTCCCAAGAGAAACGATATGATGACGTCAATGTGGCCCAAGATGGTCCGAGAAACCCTCCAAAGAACTCCAAGAGGCCCCAAAGGGCACCTGGGATGGCGCTGATAGCCCCCAGAGTCCCCAGATTAATGGGGGGGGGTCATACATGGGGGGGTCCCCTTTCGTGCCCCTGTCGGGCCCCTCCGAAGCCCCATGGGCCTCGTTTAGGTACCATTTGGGTACCTGTTCGAACCAGCCTCGCCTCCCCCCTCCCATGCTATGACCCCCCCCCCATTGCACGCAAGGCCCAACCGGAATTCCTCGAAAGAGCCCCGGGAGGGCCCCAGATTCCCCAAGAGGGCTCGGACAGGCCCCGAAAAAGGCTCGAGAGCACGACCTCCAAGAGGGACCCAAGAGGGCCCCAAGAGGGAAACAAGACCCACCAACATAACCCCAAGAGGACCCAAAGATCCCCCAAAAGAGCCCCAAAAAGATTCCAAGGGACGAGTGTGAGGGCTCTGTCCTCACCCTCGTTGTCTTCTTCCTCATCCTCGTCCTCGTCCTCGTCCTTGCCATCATCGTCTCACTTGTTTGTTCCTCTTTTTCCTCGTCGTCGTCATCGTCGTCGTCGTCGTCCTCCTCCTCCTCCTTCTCCTCTACTCCTTCCTTATGTAACGATAACTCCTTCCCGAGGCCACTCGAAAGTGCGGGCCAGTCGTGTCGCCTGAGACTTCCTCATCATCTATGATCCTGAAGCTTAAAAGTCAGCAGCTGTTTCACAAGTGCAGTGCGGGTCGCCTTCCTAATGTGTCTGTCGCCTTAGCGCCACGCGCACTCATATGAGCAATTCCCGAAACCTTCATTGATTCAGGGCGGGCCGTTTTCACAATGTGGCTCTCGCCTCAACGCTGAGTTCGTTCATTTCTAATTTTGCAACAAGTTTACCGATTGAGGGCGTGTCGTTTTCAAAATGTGGATCTCGCCTGAGTGCCGCGCTCATTCGCTTCAAAAATGAGCAACAGCTTCACTCATTGAAGGCGGGTCTTTTTCAACAGGTGGCTCTCGCATTAGCGCCCCGCATATTCGCCCTAACAAACTGCCAGATGTCAATGGATTTGGGGCAGTGCCTTTTCAAAATGTTGCTGTCGCCTTAGCGCCGCGCACCCTTTTAAAATTCGCATGGGTTCTACTGGTTCTCACGCTACCGTACCCATGTCGACGATCTGGAACGCTTGTTCGCAGTGTTGAAGCCCCAGGAACGGCATTCTGGCACGATTCAGGGTCGCCAAGACGTAAGGAGTCAGGTTGACTCGTGGCGCCGAACTCCTGAGTATGGTGTTCTGGCGCGCTTCAGGATTTTCTCACCGTTGACCCCCAATGGGGCAATTCCCTCAATGGCAATGAACCCTGGTAGGGGCATATGAAGACGGAGCCTGGAGGGAGAAAGTGCTCCAACATCGTTGATGAGCCGTTGGCCCCAGGGATGGGTCTAAGAAGCCCTCCAAAACAACCCCCTTGCACCAATAAATCCCTGTGTTCACACTGGTTGCCCGCTCTGTTTCAAAACATATGTTTCTTCGTGTCGTTGCCTTTCAAGTCTCATGGGACGGGTTTCTCAATGGACTTGCTGAAATAATTTCTTGTTGGTACGCGGGCGCGCGAGGCGGGTCGAACGCCGTGCAACCAGGGGCCGGTCGCGCCACTAGCTAAAAGAACACCAGAGAGGCGAGCAACGGCATGCACAGAGCGGAACACTGGTGGGGATACTTTTTGGTCAACAGGCTCGCGGGGCGGGTCGAAAGCCGTCCGAACACTAGTCGGGCCGCGACTGGGCAGCAGGAAAAGAACTGGTGGGGATACTGTTTGGTCTGCGGGCTCGCGAAGAAGGTCGAAAACCGTCCGAACACTAGTCGGGCCGCGACTAGGCAGCAAGAAAAGAGAGGCAAGCGAAGCGAGCGCGAGGGCAGCTAATCAGCCACTGCAACTGGTGGGGATACGCAAGGCGTGAAGAACTCCAAAGCTGACCCAAAATAACCAAACAAGGCCATATGCTGAGCCCATGGGGGGCCAGCGTTGTTGAGCAATCTCCAGGTAGCCCAAAAATGTCCAAAGCACCCCCGGAGTACCTTAACATGCCCCGACAGCCCACGAAGATATTGTTGATGTGCGGCGTGGCATTGTTTCTGGCTTCGATGACGCGACTTGGGCGCGGCCAGGTTCCAGCGAGTGTTGCACTCAATCTGCCCAGCGACAGCGTATCCCCCACGCGAGCTTCAAACGACAGAGTAGAGAAACGACTCCTACCAAACAACCCCCTAAATGCCCACGAGCACATACACATGGAAATGACGACGCACTATGGGTCGGCGGAGTGCGCGGTGCACTTAAATCATCCACTGCCGTTGTCGACATCATCACCGGCATCACCGTTCGCCAGCATCGCATGTTCATGATCATCGGTATCAACCAAATGATGCGCATAACGATCACCATCCTCACCTCCATCATCAACGACAACGGCAACACCACCACGACCACCACCAGCACCAGTATCATAGTGTGCATCACCATTTGCATCGTCATCATCACCATCATCATGATAACCAACATCATCATCATCATCATCATCATCATCATCATCATCATCATCATCATCATCATCATCATCATCATCATCATCATCATCATCATCATCATCATCACCATCATCATAATCACCGCCATCGTCATCACTATCACCATCATCGTCGCCTCAGCAGCAATACCAACATCAGAGACAGCAGCATCATCACCGTCGTCACCAATGTCAGCATCATAAGCGACGTCGCCAGGAACACCATTAGACCGCTCATCAGCGTTGCCGTCGGCCCCCCGTAAGCGGGGCTTTGACAACCCAAGACGTAGGACGACCGAGCGCTCAAGAGAACTGCAGCCCTGGGCCGAAGCGTTGACCGTCGTTCTACGTCTACCAGCTGGACATGGCCTGCAATGTCATCGCATCCAGGGCCCTGACCCGAAACCACCCCTGGTCGCAGAACTTAGCTTGCCGACTAACCAAACCACATGCAATTGTGAGTACTGCAATTGTGAGTACCGTTCGAGGTGGAACTCCTCGTGAAGCATCGCACGCATGCCGGATGTGGCGTTGGGACCGTGGGTGGAGCTCCTTGTGGAACCACGACACGTGTGAGGGGTGTGTCGAAACGGGGGTGTCGCCCACATGCGGGATGCGCCAATGCGGCCTTACGTGGAGCTCACTTTGGGGTCACGAAGCGTGTGAGGGGTTTGCCGAAGCGGCGGTGTCGCCCGCATGCGGGCTGGGCCACTGGTGCCTTCTGTACCGCCCACATGTGGTCCGCGCAACTGGGGCCGCAAGTGGCGCTCCCTGTGGGGCCACGAATCGTGCGAGGGGTGTGCCGAAACGGAGGTGTCGCACACGTGTGGGCTGCGTCACTCGGGCCTGAGGTGGAACTCCTCTGGGGGCCACGGAACGCGGGAGGGGTCTGCAGAAACGGAGATTTCGCCCGCATGCAGGCTGCGCCAATGTGGCCGTGGGTTGGGCTCACGTTTGGGCCACGGCACGTGTGGCGTTTGCAGAGACGGGGGCGTCGCCCACATGCGGGCTGCGCCACTGGGGTCTTAAGTGGAGCTCCCTTTGGGGCCTCGACACGTGGGAAGGGCTTGCGGAAACGGGGGCGTCGCCCACATGCGGGCTGCGCCACTGGGACCGTAGGTGGATCTCCCTGTGGGGCCACGAAACGCGTGATGGGTGCGTCGAAGCGGGGATGACGCCCACGTGCGGGCTTTGCCACTCGGGCCTTCGGTGGAGCTCCCTGTGGGGACACGACAACTGGGGGTGTGTGCAACAACGGAGGGAGGAGGAGGAGGAGGAGGCGAAGGAGGAGGAGGAGGAGTCTCAGGAGGAGTCGAAGGAGGAGGAGGAGGATGAGGAGGAGGAGGAGGAGGAGGAGGATGTCGCCCACGTGCGGGTTGGGGCACTGGGGCCTTAGAGTTGGAGCCCCCTTGTGGGGCCACAGAGCGTGTGAGGGGCGTGCCGGAACGGGTGCCGCCCACATGCGGTCTGCGCCACTGGGGCCTCAGGTTAAGCTGCCTGTGGGACCACGAAACATGAGAGGGGAGTGCCTCAGCGCATGGCGACAATGGTGATGATAGCGGCAATGATTAGGACGATGATGGTGATGCTGATGCTGATGCTGATACTGATGATGATGATGATGATGATGATGATGATGATGTTGATGATGATGATGGTGATGAAGATGATGATGATGATGATGATGATGATGATGGTGGTGGGCATGCTGATGATGCACGGTGATGGCGATGATGATGATGATGCTGATGATGATGATGTTGATTATGATGGTGATGATGATGATCATGATGATGCTGATGAGTAGTCTGATGAGTATGATGATGATGGTGATGCTGATGCTGATGCTGATGCTGCTGCTGCTGCTGATGCTGATGCTGATGCTGATGCTGATGCTGATGATGATGATGATGATGATGATGCTGATGCTGATGATGATGATGATGATGATGATGATGATGATGATGATGATGATAATGGTGAGAGGCGAAGGGAAGACGGCAGCGGGAGGAGAAGGAGGAGGAGGGGGAGTGACGCGGGGCTCTGTTCAGAACGATGACCCGACACAACAGGATGGTTGGAAAATGGTGGGGGGCACAAAAAAACTCACGAGGCTGCCTGCGTGCGTCGCCTCCCTCAATTCGTGCGTCCAGGGTGACTCTTCCATATTCGGTGCCTGGCGGACGGCGGATGCGCTGAAGAACATCCTCCTGCCGTCAATGATCTGACCAGGAATCCTCATTCCGCCCTGACAATACTACTTCTCGAATGGATCCCCCTTTTGATATGTGTCCGACACAAGCGTGAAACATCGGTCAAATGGTGTACCCGTCCTCGCAAGCCGTGCCAGAGGGTTAACATTGAACCGTCTGCTGGCACGAACTCTGTACACAAGAGGTGGAGGACACATGACAAAAATGCACCCAAAACTCTCGGGCGACACTGGCCTTCCGCCACTGCCTGATGAGGAGCAACGCCGCGGCCTTCAGGAGATGCGAACATTGCTGGCAAATCTTCACCCTCTGTCCGATCTTTCTCTCCCTCTTGAGCAGGGACCGACCGTCCCGGCATACCTATAGGACCACACCATGTTCTTAGAACCCACGAGTGCTCGAATCACAAAAACAATGTTCTCAGAACACAGACCCGATGTGTTAAACCAAGACAGATTCAGCCAGAAATGTTCCAAGAACATGTCGTGGAAACCGCAAAAGGCTTCTGGAATATTCCTTGGTGGGCCTACAGGCGAGCCAGGAAGCTTCGCCACTGCTTGAACCAAGGTGTCCCCAGGATTTCCAAGGAGACCCCGCGGCCACCAGAGCGCCAGGAGGATCCCAGAGGGCCTCAGTGGCTCCAGCAGTGGAACAACGAGACGGTGGGAAGGGGGGGGGGGGAGCTTGGGCCAGGGTCAGCGTCAGCAACCTCCACCTCCTCCTTCCTCCTCCTCCCTCCTCCTCCTCCCTCCTCCTCCTCCCTCCTCCTCCTCCTCCTCCAGCCTCCTCTTCCGCCTTCGCCTCCTCCTCCTCCGTCGGCGCGGAGCCCCCCAGGTCTCCTGCGAGTCCACGAGCTCCCGCTGCAGCCTCTCCATCCTCACCCCGAGCAGGTCCACGATCAGCTGCGTGTCCTGCCCCCGGCGGAGGCGGGCACGGCCCCCCCAAGGGGGGCCCCAGCGGAGCACGGGGCCGGGGCCGCGGCGGCAGGACGCGGAGGGCGACGATGGGCTCGACGATGGGCTCCTCCCTCGGGGGCTTCTCTTCCTCGAGAAGTCAGGAGGCAGCTGCCTGCTGAGAGGTCTTCGCCAGAAGGATCGAGGAAGATCGAGACCCACTGGGCCTCCCTGGTGCAGGTCCCATCACCTCCTCCGAAGAAAATTGGAAGTATACCCCCGAAGTGGCGACACGCCGGCGTCCACCCGGCTAGCGTGGACATTAGAAGTTATACAAATAGCCAAGATAACTGTACAACCACATCGGGTAACAAAGATGCGCGATGTGGGTAACCACCACTGGAGGGCTGCTGCCCCTGATTCGGCCGCGGATCAAGCGGGACAAGTCCGGAGCAAGCAGGATCGAGCCCAATGGAGCGGAAATGAGCCGGCTTCGGCCGGATTTCGCACCAGGGCAAAAGTCAGAGCTTGACCTCTCAGGAGTTGCATCCGAAAAGGAGGAGCGCCGATACTGCTTGTCCGCAGACCTGAGCGACGGTCAACAGCGGGTCTCACGGGGGATGGCACGGCGACCTTACGCGGTGGCTTGCGCGTGCCGCCGGCCTGAACCGTTTTCTCGCCGATCCCGAGGACGGGCAAGGGCGCGGCACGCTACACTTGAGACGAGGGCGCTTACGCGCGACCTTACGCGGGAAGCTTGCGCGCGAGTGTCTGCGCAGTGGGGCCCGTCCCTCTTCGTCGCTCACCTTGTCTTTCCTCACAGCACCGCAGTGAACTGAGCAAGAACGGATCTGCGCTCAGCGCTCTGCAGTGGCAGAGTGTGCAGGTCACAGGCATACCTCCTTAGAGCAGGGTCCGTGTCAAAAGTCAGCCATCAGGGGTCCGGGTCAATGTGTACTCCGAAAAATAACCCTCGGGGCCGTCAGAAATGAACCCAGGGTGGAAAACCAGCCAGGGCGGATCCCAGGAGGGGTCAGCGAACAAATCCGCCGACCCCTTGTGGGTCTCTAGGCGTGTGAGATACTTCCCCCCCCTATAGTCCCCCCCCCGGGACCCCAAACCGGCGATTTGACCCCCCCCCCCCGGGCCCGGGACGAGCGCCGGGCCCGGGACGAGCGCCCCCCCCGGGCCCGGGACGAGCGCCCCCCCCGGGCCCGGGACGAGCGCCGCCGGGGCTTTTCCGGGCCGCAGGAAGCCTCAAGACGGGCCAAGATGGCCCCAAGAGGCCAGACGGCCCACGGGAGCCCCGAGACGCCAAACGAGCGCTCCCAGACGCCCAAGATGGCTCAAAGACGGGCTAAGAGGCCTCCAAGACGGCCCAAGAGGTCCCCAAGAGGCCCCAAGAGGCCTCCAAGATGCGTCCCACGAGGGTCCCTAGACGCAAAAATTGGCCCATTCCCTTCGTAAAACGTACATTTTTCACGAATTCGTTTTTTGGGCTTTCCGACGCTCCCAGACGGCCCAAGAGGCCCTAAATACCGCCCCAAGACGGTCCAAGCAGCCTCCAAGGAAGCTCCAAGGCAGCCCAAGAGAGCCCCAAGACAGCCCAAGAGGCGCCCAAGATTGCCCAAGAGGGCCCCGAAGACGGCCCCAAGAGCGCTCCAGGAGCGCTTCAAGTGGCCTCCAAGAGAGCTCAATATGGTCACAGACGGTCGAAGAGCGATCAAAGACACCGACGATCGCCTCCAGACGGCCCAAGACGGCCCCAAGAGGCCCCAAGAGGCCTCCAAGATGCGTCCCAGGAGGGCCCCAAGAGGCCGCCAGAGGCCCCCAAGAGGCCGCCAAGACGCCCCAAGGAGCCCCCAAGAGCCCCCCAGGAGGCCTCCAAAAGACCCCCAGACGCTTCCGCATTGCGAGCCGTCAAGCCAACTGCAATGCACTCCGCGCATGCAGCCTTGTTCTTCCTCGCGACGTGCTCACAATCTTGCTCGGCGCGAATGTGCTGCTGCTACGCGAACTGTTTCGTGCGCGCTGCGAACGTCAACAGCCTTTTCACCCGTTTCGACTCATCTGCCACATCTTTCGCGGTGATGCTTCGCTGATCACAGCAAACATTTGGACCCCCTACGTATCTGCCACCACCCGCGCGCGACACCGCACCCTCACACAAGACGCCGCTGGCCAGAAACTCCTGGTCTCGCAACAGTCACAGAAGGGGTCGGCGGATGTGGCGTAAGCCTGTAGAATCTGGATTGGAGCTCGCCATTTCAGGAGGAGAATCGAGGAGCGAGGGGGATCAAGCGCGAGCAGCTCTCCGGCAGCCGCCAAACCAAAGGTGCATGTAAGCATGGGGCTCGCCAGGTAACACGTTACCTACTCGTTCTCTGTAGATTCAGGTGTTTCATTTGGGCGGGATGTCTTGCGCACGCTATCTTTGAACAGTAGTTATGCGGTCAACGAGAAACCACAAACTGATGCGCTTCTGTCGACTATGTTTGCTGACGATGGTGATTGTGAAGCTGGTGGTGGTGGTACTGGTGATGTTGATGATGATGCTGATGATGGTGCTGACGATGAAGATGATGATGATGATGATGATGATGATGATGATGATGATGACGATGACGATGATGATGATGATGATGATGATAATGGCGAGTGCTGCTAATGATGCGGATGGCAATGACGATGGCGATGGCGAAGGTTATGACGACGACGAAAATGGTGAGTGATGACGATACTGCTGATTAAACTAATAATGGTGGTATCGACAATCCCGATGGTTTTTGACAATGGCGCC
The DNA here is from genome assembly GCA_963575745.1 of Prorocentrum cordatum. NCBI lineage: Eukaryota > Dinophyceae > Prorocentrales > Prorocentraceae > Prorocentrum > Prorocentrum cordatum. The sequence goes on from CAUYUJ010014294.1 coordinate 1,088,285, forward strand.
TTGCGATGATGATGACGATACTGATGATGATGATGATGATGATGAAGATGATGATGATGACTATGATGTTGATGATGCTGATGATGTCGTTGCTGCTGCTGGTGATGATGATGCTGATGATCATGACTTCACGTTCTTGGCGGCGCTACGTTCTTGTCTTACAGCACGGGGGAGCGTTCGGCAACTGAGAGCACTTCGGTGTGACAGAGATCTGAAATGGGCGTGCCATGAGTGCGCTCACGAAGCAGCTTGAAAGCGAGGGCCAACAGACAAAGCGCATGATGATGGTGATGATGGTAATGAGGATGAGGATGAGGATGAGGATGAGGATGAGGATAAAGATGAGGATGCCGATCATGGTGACGATGGTGATACTGACAAAGATAACGATGATGATAATGACGGTGATGATGATACTGATGATACTGATGATGATGGTTATGATGAGGGTGATGATGATGATGATGGCGATGATACTGGTGGTGACTCTGGTGAGAATGATGATGTTGATGAGGATGTGATTGAGAATCAGGACAATGATGGTGCTGCTGAGAATGATGATGCTGATATGACTGCTCATGATGATGATGATGATTATGGAGGTGATGGTGACAATGACGATGATGATGCTATAGATAGTGATGGTGAGGATGAGGCTGAAGATGACGATGGTGATGACGATAATAATGCTGTGAATGAGGTTTCTGATGATGATGATGTTGATGATGATGTTCATGATGATGATGTCGAGTATTATAGTGATGATGATGAGATTCATGATGGTGATGGTAATGATTATGATGATAATGCTGCTGCTAATGATGATAATGAGGATGCGAATAATGATGATAACGCGCTGTGAACGGGGCTGGTGGACAGTGCCGAAACGGGCCCGAGGCGGGCAAACGGTGGGGCCCGTAACGGCGTGGTGCGGCACGGCATCGTGCGCAAGGTTGGCATGCGAATCTGCCCGTGCTTTTGAGCGAGAGTGCACTCGTGCAGCCAATGCTGCGCGCACCCGAGCAGGATTGCCGCAGAAACAAGATTCCAGAACACACCGCCGACCGGCCACACCGTGCGCGCGGCCCTGGAAGGCCCGAGGGAGTCCGCCCGAACTGCGCGGGCCCTGCCCCGAGCCGCGCTCGAAGGGACAACGCAGGACGCCGCGATCGTAGGCTTACGTCGGGCGTGTCCCCCTAAAGGGGGATTTTGGGCGAAAGACATTCAACATTCTCAAAAAAAATACCACCCGAATGGGCGGAAATAGTCAACACCATCGTCCCCGGACTATCTTCTGACTATGCCTGCATCTTCCCCCTGAAGGGGGACAGGCCCGACTTACTCGCAGGCGCGGGGGCTGCGCTCGGAAGGACGCCGCGGGGCGCCGCGATCGTAGGCGCGGTTGGTCTCCGTCGTCGCCGGCGCCGTCCTGTGGCAGCGCTGCTCGGGGCGTGAGGTGCGAGCTGCGCTGCCCCAGGGGCTTGGCTGCCTCGCGCAGTGGCCACCACCACCGAAGGGGCCCCAGGACACACAAATAAATACACACAAAGCAGAAGATTCCCCCTCCTCCTCGTCCTCGTCTCCTCCTCCTCCTCCTCCTCCTCCCTCCTCCTCCTCCCTCCCCTCCCCCTCCCCTCCCCCTCCCTCCCCCTCCCCCTCCCCCCCCCTCCCCCTCCCCCTCCTCCTCCTCCCCCCCCCCCCCCCCTCCTCCTCCTCCTCGTCCTCCTCCTCCTCCTCCTCGTCCTCCTCCTTCTCCTCCTCCTCCTCCTGGATTCCCATATTTTTAGGGTGTTCGTCTCCCCCCCCACTTCCCATACTTTCCCCGATTTCCTGGGGCATCTGCGATCGATTGTATCTGTGTGATTGTTTCCCTCCTGGACCATCACCACCCAGCCTGCGGGATGCTGGGTGCTCAGGGCCGCGTCGTGCGTCTGCCAGGCCAGGACGCGGAAGTGAAACCACCACCCTGGTAAGATGGCAGCAGCGGCAGCGGCGACGGTGGGGCCAACGAGAGCGACGAGCGGCGTCAGGGAGACCGACAGGGCGGCGAGCCGAGGGACACCAGCTTGCTCCTCCTGCTCGCGAGAACATCGACGTCGCGGTCCCTGCACGGCGTGGACCCCTGGAGGTCGCGACCCTTTCCCCAGGACTCCCTGCAAGCTGTGCCTGCTGCTACACAGCACCGGGTCCCTGGAGGACAAAAACAAGAAAAAAACTCAGCGCGCCGACATCTTCGCATCGGGAGGAAGAGGTCCGGCGTTCGGGCCATGACTCAAACCTCCGGTGGCCGATCAAGACGGTTCGGACACTGTTCGGGCCATGACTCAAACCCCTGGTGGTCGATGATGACGGTTCGGACACCCCCCAGAAGGCTCTCGACGAGGCGCAGCTGCTAGAACGCATCCCCGGGGCAGGAGGAACCCATCGTACCAACGCAAACGTCAGAATACATCGGGGCGACAACGACGAAAACGTTCAAACCAAAACAGAACAGCAAAAAACGGATAACCCCCTTCTATACTCTCGACCACCCATCTCATGACTGTCCTCCTGCCACCCCTCCTCCTCCTCCTCCTACTCCTCCTCCTCTTTTTTTTCCTTCTCCTCCTCCTCCGGATTCTGATACTATTAATTGTAAGAGTAATCAATAGTATTACTAGTTGTGTTACAAATCTTAGTGCTCCTACTATTAGTAGTCGTATTCTTACGATTGTTGTCATTATCGAATGAAGGGGGCCAGACGGTCATTCACTATCCCAGCGTGGCTCACATGGAACTCCGCGGCGCGGACTCTGCTCGTTGTTGCGTTCCGCTGCGATGATTTGCGTTGGTATTGTTGTCGTCGTCCCCCCCGCAACCCAGCCCGCGATCCACCCGCGACCAGCCCGCGACCCACCCTCGACCCACCCGCGACCCACCCGCGACCCTCCCCGCGACCCACCCGCGACCCACCCGCGACCCACCCGCGACCCATCCCGCCAACCACACCACGACCCACCCGCGACCACCCGCGACCCACCTGCGACTCCACCCGCGACCCTCCCGCGACCCACCTCGCGACCCACCCTCGACCCACCCCGCGACCCACCCCGCGACACACCCGCGACCCACCCGCGACCCACCCCGCGACCCACCCCGCGACCAACCCGCGACCCACCCGCGACCCACCCGCGACCCACCTGCGACCCACCAACATTGCCTTAACAGGACGACGGCGAATGCGGCGGGCTCGTCGTATACTTCGCGCTAAGTGAACGCCTGTGGCAAACTTCTTCAGAACTTCGCATATTGCAAATATCCACACCGCCCACAGACTCTTATCCGCAACTGCGGGGGAATGTGCTGTGTTTACTCGTCCTCCTCCTCGTCCTCCTCGTCCTCCTCCTCCTCCTCCTCCTCCTCCTCCTCGTGTCTTCCTGCTCCTCCTCCTCCTCCTCCTCCTCCTCCCCCTCCTCCTCCTCGTCCTCCTCCTCCTCCCCCTCCTCCTCCTCCTCCTGATCGTCCTCCTCTCTCCTCCTCATCATGTTGCCCTGGGGGCCCTGGGGCGTGGGGCGCTCTCCTCGCGAAGCCCCTCGCGCAGGCTCTCCAGAGCCAGGGGCATCGCCGCGGTGGACGCGGGGCCGCTGTTGCCCTTGCGCGCCGCCCCCGTCAATCGGAGGGGCAACGCCCCCCTTCTCCTCCTCCTCCTCCTCCTCCTCCTCCTCCTCCTCCTTCTCCTTCTACTCCTCCTCCTCTGCCAGTCCCCCCCCTGTCGTTTTGCCCCCGCCGTGCAAAATGCCATGGGTCCGCGCCTTCGAAGTCGGGAGCGGCCAAGGGGAGGGTGTCCAAGAGGGGGGGGGTGCAAATCATGACCGGCGGCATGTGCGCGGCCCAGCGGGGGGGCCAGGGACGTACTGAAATAAGCAGAGGCAGCATGAAACCTGGGGAGATACCATGGCCCACGCCATGATATCCACCCCCCCTAGTCATCACCCCCCTGTTGGACGCCCCCGACCTCAGAGGTCTCGACCCATTCCCGGGGACTGGCGTTTCATCCTAAGTCGTTTCTTGACGGTCCTGGGGTCGAGGGCCACCCGGAGGCCTAAAATAGCAACAAGAAACTGCCGTCGTGCTTTTCTCCAACGACGCGAGGGGGTCTACGGTCGGAAACTTTTGCCGCCCCCGAGAAGGCAGGCGGGCCCGAGAGGTTCCCGAGACGGCCCCGGGCGGCCATGCAGCCCGCCCAGACCTGCCTCTTCCGACCAGCCACAACTGGGGGAGCTGTGGTCCTTACCCCCCTGGGGGAACCCATCGCATCGACGACCTCTCGAATCGATGGGTCCCCCAGGGGGGTAAGGACCACAGCTCCCCCAGTTGTGGCTGGCCTGTTCTTGGCGGACCACGAGGACCCCAAAGACCGGCCCACGCGAGCTCCCCAAGGGACCCGCAGGGGCCCCTGGGCGCCTCGAGCCCCCCCCCCCCCCCAAGGCTCACGCTGGGGATTGTCCCCCTGCAGGGGGACGGTCGACGACGAAAAAAAACATGCTGGAACCATACTCCACAATTGTCAACGAATACTCCAAACAAAGTCCCCCGACTTTATTTCTTTTGAGAAAAAAAAACTATGTTCGAATATTCCCCCTGTGAAGCGACAGGCCCGACTTCACCCCCAGGCCCCCGGGCGCCCTGAGACCTCCCCCCCGAGACTCCGGATCCGCGCCCGCGCGCCGGGGCGATGAAAGCCGCCCGTCGTTTTCCTGTCGGCATGCGCTTCTTCTTTTCCCCTGCGACATCTCACGCACGAGCCCTCCGACCAGAGCAAACAGCTGGAGCAGGGACCGACCGCCCCGGCATTCCGACCAAAACAGCTATTGCTCGTTTTTTCCTGCGAACTCACGCACGAGCCCTCCGACCAGAGCAAACAGCTGGAGCAGGGGCCGACCGCCCCCCCGGCATTCCGAGAGGCCTGCCACGCCATGTTCTCAGAACCCAGAATGCTCGATGAAAACCGCCCCCGTCGTTTCCGTCGGCATGTGCTTCATGTTTTCCTGCGACATCTCACGCACGAGCCTTCCCACCAGATCAAACATGCTGAGCAGGGACCGGCCACCCCGGCATTCCGAAAGGCCTGCCACGCAATGTTCTTAGAACCCAGAATGTTTCGAAGAACAAAGACGGTTGTTCGTACAACATAAGCCCAATGCGTTAGCACAAGACATACTCAACCAGACACGTTCTAAGAAAAGGGTCTTAGAACGTTGTTTGATAGACCGATAGTCACGTCGGGACGCTTCGCCACTGCTTGAAAGACGGTCCACCTGACCGGCTAGAAATTTGGACGCCCGAAAGGGGCACGGAAAAAATGGGTACCATGCCCAACAACAAGTGCTGCCCCAAAGCAACAGCGGCCGCTGTTGGGCAGGCGGCCTTCTGTCTCGAATGGACACAGGCCGCGGCGGTGCGGACAGCGAGTCCTGTTCAACATGAACAAGATCCGCTGTTGGGTATTGTACCCATTCTTTCCGTGCCGATTTCGGGCGTCCAGAAGAAAGGTCCCGGGGCCGTCCTGGGGCCCGAACGCACCAGTCTTTCGAACTGCGCCCAGCCGCGGCGACGATGCGGGGCCCCGAAGGCAAAAAAAAACATGAGCATCGATCATCGAAGCTCGAAGTTGGAAGCGTTCGGGCAAGAGGGCCGGGGACAGAAGACGCAGAAACGAAAAGTTAGAGGGAACCGAGGGGGAAGGAGGCATGAAGGAGTTTTCAAATTGAAGCTGATGTCGCTCAGACGGCAATCGACACCGGGCGCACGTGCAACATCCAGGGGTGCTGTCCCACGAGGCCTGCACCGCGCGCAGGGACCGCAGAGCGAGTCGAAGGACTTCGAGAGGGCCCTTCGCGGCAAGCGACGCACGGGAACCGATCCTTGCATGAACGACGCGCGCACTGACGCACGCAGCACATGCCTTCCAACGTCGACCGCGGAAAGGGAGAAACGGGGCTGAACGCGTGGGCACCGCGTTGCGCGATGCACTGGCTACCAAGGCGAACAAACATCAGGCCGCAAGGATCTCTTGTCGGTTTGATTGGCTTTTAAATACACCTCTACCTCGTAGAGCTAGAGTCCGGAGCAGAGCGCTGGCCACCGCGCGAGGAAGAAGCGGGCAGGGCGCGGGCGGAGGCCGGGGCCACGCGGGAAAGGATCGCGGCACCCGCGCCCCGCCCCGCCACGCCGCGGCGTCACCGCTGCTGCTTGCGCGAGCGCGCCGCTCCCAGACCCCGACGTCGCGAGTTTGTCGCAGCGTCGACCCCCAGAGGTCTCGACCCCTTCCTCGGCGCCGGCGTTTCCTCCTGAGCCGTTTTCTCGCCGATCCCGAGGACGGGCAAGGGCGCCTGGAGGCCGAAGACAGCGAAAACCCTCCCGCCGCCATGTCTCCACAACGCAAGGGGGTCTGTGGGCAAACAAAGAGGCACTGATACCGCAACTCCCTGGACCTCTCCTGGGGCGCGTCCTGACCAGCATCTCGAGGCGGACGGCCTCCCAGGAGGCCCAAAATGGGGGAAAACGGGCGGAGGGTAGAGGTAGGGGTGCCTTCTCCTCCTCTTTAGGGGCGCGCAAGCATGGATTAGCGATCCATGGGTTTGGCGCGCGGTCGCCAGATCCATGGATCGGGGGAGGCGCCCTCCCCAAAATGCGGCCGGTGCCGCCTCGCTCAGCGGCGGGAACCCGCGATTTCCCATGGAAGTGGGGCCCGTTGCTAATCCCGTTGCTATAGTCCATGTTCGCGATCACCTCACCTCTGAGTTTAAGTCGGGCGTGTCCCCATACAGGGGGACACGCCCGACTTAATAATAGTAATAATAATAATAATAATAATACAAATAATAATAATAATAATGATAAAGATGCTAATAAGCATAATAATAACAAGAAGAAGCATAACTATAATAAAAAGACAAAACTAAAACAATACCCCCACCGTTGTCAATAATAGTAACACAAGTCCTCCCCAGACTATTTGTTTACTATGTTTGGTGATTCCCCCCTGTAGAGGGGCAGGCCCGCCTTAACTCTGAGTCTGGGTGTCGAGGCCCCCGCGGCGCGGACAGAGCGGAGCTGGAGGGCGACCCCCTGCCCGACGGGGCGCCGCACAGCGGGCCGCCCCGCGGGCCTTAGGAGGAGGAGGCTGCCTCAGAGAAGGCGCGGGCCCTTGCGTTAAGTCGGGCGTGTCCCCCTGCAGGGGGATTTTCGACGACGAATAACAAGTACTCAGAACATATCCCCCAAACTATGTTTTCACTATTTTTGAATATTCCCCCTGAAGGGGTCCTAGCGAAAGTTGAAAGATTGAAGGGAATTCCACGCCGATTTTGGTAGCAGGCTGGGTTCCCGGGTTCCCGGTTCCGGACTCCTGGGTTCTCGGTTATTGGTTCCGGGCCGACTTCGGTGGGTTCTGGGTTCCCGGGCTCCCGGGCTCCGGGTCGATCTCCTCAGCGAAAACCATCCACTGATTGGGGTTTTCTCTGGTGTAATATAGATGTGAGGCTGGCACCTTCTGAAGAGCAGGGGTGCTTCTCAGAAGCCTTCCCCCCATCCCCCTACCCTTGGGTCGGGCATGTCCTCCATCAGGGGGATCTGGGACGAAAGCTGAAACACTGGCAAACACTGCGCCAACATTGCCAAAAATGGTCAAAAAGATATCCCCATACCTCCTTGTCAAAAATTGCCAACAATTGTCGAAAATGGTTTAAATGGTCAAAGATGGTCCAATTGGCCCATTCTTGGATGCTCCTCCTGTAGAGGGACACGCCCGACCCAACCCTGCCCCTCTCGGCGCGCCGCCGACCCACAGCAGAAAGAGAACCAGAAGACAAAAGCGCCAACTCCTGGCGCTCCGCGCGGATCTCTCGGACCTGCGCTGGGCGCCCCCCACCTCGAAGTGGCCCTGGGACGCACCAAGAAGCAGACACAAACAACAGGAGCCCCATATGATGTTCAAGTATGTTCTGGGCTTCTTCCCCCCCCCTCCCTACACCTCCCATATTTTCTCATATTTACGATGTTCTGGGGAATCGACGATTTATGTGTGTCCGTGTTTTTTTGTCCTCCTGACACCTCCCTGGGGCGCGCCCGGGGCGCGCCAGGGAAGCGGCGCCCGAGAGGAGCGCCGCAGAGGGGGGGGGGGGCGCTGGAGGCGGTCAGGGAGGGGCGGGCTTCTCAGAAGGCGCGGGCCTGAAATCTACGGACGGGGCCCGCACCATCTAAGGAGCAGGGCTGAACCTAAACGGTGTTGTTCGTTTTCGTGTTGTTTTCGTTTTCCCTCGTTTTGTCTTCAATCCGCCTTTCACGCAAAACGAAATCGAAACGAAAACGGCCCACGAAATCGCCAAAACACCGTTTAGGTCCATCCCTGACCTAAGGAGCAGGGTTCTTCGAAAGAGACCTGCATGCACATCATGGCGCCCTTCGGCACGAAAGAGCGCGCTCACGCCTGCCTTCTGCTCCAAAGGGTGGCCCCAGGACCTGGCAACGGGGCCCAAAGGCCGAGAGATTTTTTAAGAGGAAACGACAACACAGAAGTCTGTACCGCGGGACTGGCGCTCATGAGGACACTCTGTCCTGCCAGTGCGGCCGCAGCACTCTCGAGGGACGGGTGCTGCTGAGGACGCTCTGTCCTGCCAGCGTGGCCACAACGGAAGGACCAGGAGCAAACGCGAGGCACCCGACCCAGAGGCCGACATCTATTCTCGGGGATGGACAGACCCCCCTTTAGCAAAACGTGGTTTAGTGAAAACGACCTGAGGCCCAAACCTGGCGGGCGCAAGCCTGGAAAATGACGGCCACGGCGCCCTCTCGAGAACCGAAAACCGAAAACGTGTCACTGTTGGGGGTTCTGTCCAGCCCCGATATTCTATCGAAGCAAACCGCGCCCGGATCGACCCCAAAAGAGCTCGCATCGCTGGCGATCTGGGAGCGAACGAGGCACGACGCGCGCGGACCTCCACGCGGACCTCGGCCGACCGTGGCGGCGACGACCGGCGCGCCTCCCGGTGACGCGAGGGGCAAGGGTTCGGTCGAGCATGTCATCCCACAGACGGGCTTCGGAAGTACCATGGAAAGCAAGCCCACACCATTCAAACATCATCAGACCAGAAAAAATAAACTTCCCCCGACCATGGTTTGACTTGTTCTGGGATGTTCCGCCTGTAGGGGGGTCATGCCCGACTCGAGGCAAGGGAGGGGGGGGGGGACGTCGACCTGGAATCGGCGACACGTCGCCGATGGACTGCCGATGGGCCCCCGAGAGCGAAGCCGAGCGTGCCTGGGCGGGGTGGGGCCGTCAGGCCCCCGTCGACGACTTCCTGGGCGCTCGTGGGCCACTGCGTGTCCCCCCCCCCCGGAGCCTCGCCCCCCCCGTGGTCCAGAGGATGAACGCCACAGACGTAAACTTTTGGCCCTCCGCGCGGGTCCACGAAGTCAGCGGGGGGCGCTGGAAAACTTCTGTTTGTGCCGTTGCTTCTTCTTCGATCCTCCCCCCCCACTGCCCATCGGTCAGAAGAGGTAGGCAGAAACGTGAAGTAGGAAGGCGGGTAAAAGCAGATTGGGCTCGGGCCCGCCCAGAGGAAGCAACACCACGCAGCAAAAGGCACTTCGATTATTGAAGTAGGAAGGCGCTTGAAATATATTGGGTTCTGGGAATCCGAAAATACTTACTTTCAACGACCGTTAGGTCGGACATGTCCCCCTAAAGGCGACTCTTGGGCGAACAACTCAAAGTACAAACCAGAACATACCCCAAACAGTCAAAAAAGTGCTCAACAGATCGTCCCCTGACTATTCTGTATAGGGACGTGCCCGACCTCAAACGGCCGATGGGCATCGCCGCCTGCGGCGGCGGCGGCGGCGCTCGGCGCTGCTCCTGCGAGGGCGCCTGCGGCGAGGGCGCCCCGTCTTCGGGGGCGGTGCCGCCGCCCAGCTGCCGGGGCGTGATCTTGTTCGCCTTGGCCTCTCGCCGGTGAGCACCAGCGGCGAGCGAAGGGGGGTGTAGGAGGAGGAGGAGGAGGAGGAGGAGGAGGAGGAGGAGGAGGAGGAGGAGGAGGAGTAGTAGGATGAGGAGGAAGCAGAGGAGGAGGAGGAGAAGGTGCAGGAGGAGGAGGAGGAGGAGGAGGAAGGTCGGCGGTGAGCGAGAGGGCAGTGAGGGAGAGAGAAGGCTTTCTCAGAAGGCCGGAAGGCCCCCGGCCTGAGAAATCTTCTGAACCTTCCCCGAAGGCCAACACGAAAGCTTCTCAGAAGGCGCGAGGGCTTCTGAGAAGTCCCGCTGCCTTCTGAGAGGGCCATTTCCTTCTCGTGTCCCCCCCATAGATCGCCGCAGAGAGCAGGAGGCGGTGCCACACGCCGCGCGGGTCGGAGGACCACCGTCGCTGCTCCTCTCGATTGTTTCTCCTCCCGCCTCCTCCTCCTTCTTCGCCTACTTCGCCATTCTCCTTCTCCTCCCTGCCTCCTCCTCCTCCTGCAGCACTGCGGGCATGGCGGTCCAGTCGCCGTAGCCCCGCGCCGCGCCGCGGGTCTATGCGGCCGCGGTCTCCTCCTCCTCCTCCTCCTTTCTCCTGGTTCCTGAGTCCTGGTGGCTTGAGATCCCAGCGGGTGCAGCCTCCTCCTTCCTCCCCCTCCTCAAGCACACCCTCTGGATCCGACGATCTGATGTTTCCACTCGAAGCGAGCCTCATCGATCTTGGAACGCGGGGCCAATCTGTTTAGCCGAGGGACCGTCACCACACGGATATCTAGGGCGAAAGGCTGGCCACAAGGAAGGGCTCAGGACCTGCTGAGGCCGCGCATTGAAAGAAATTAGCCCGTCGGATGACTGGGAATGCCACGCCGATCGGACGACCCCATCAGCGTGTCACGGCTGAAAAAGCGCGAGGCTTCTGCACAAAAAAAGCCAGCGGGCAGAAGGAACCATCTGACATCTGACCTACGACGCGCGTCACTTTTGAATACAAGCTCCACCCCCCCTAACCCCCTAACCTGACGCCAAGGCCCATAACCTGACGCCGCCCCCGCCGGCAATGGACCCGGCGCTTTTGAACGTACTCTGACGCACTGCAGGTAGTTCACCTGACGCCACCCCGCCGGCTCCCGCCCAGCGCGCGCCCACCGCTCGGGGGAGAGTGCCGCTGCCAATGAAGATCGTGGCTGACGCTCGCGCGGCAACGCCTTCTCGGATAAAGGAGGTGCCCGGCGCTGATGCGGGAGTCTGGTCCTCAATGAAGGATGCGGCCAGCGCGCAGGCGAGATCTGAAGGGGCCCTGGGACACACAAATAAATACACACCAATAAAACTATTCCCCATATTTTCCTATATTTTCTGGGTTTCTGTCTTCCCCCCCACTTCCCATATTTTCCTATATTTTCTGGGGGATCGACGATTCATTGTATCTGTGTGTTTCTTCCCCTCCTGAAGATCACCTTACACATAAGTGTACACTGTGGTCGGCGCACGGGCGAGAGCAGCAGCCCCAATCGGGGCTGCGGCCGGCGCTCTCAAGCGGCCGCACACCAGCCAATGAGGGGTGGGGTCGGCGCGGAGGCAAGAGTACTCCAGATTACATAATAAAGGGTTGTCTTGGAGGGTCCAGACCCCCTCCCTTTTATTACGAAATCTGGAGTACCGTTCCCAATGAGGGATGTGACCAGCGCACCCAATGAGGGATGTGACCAGCGCACCCAATGAGGGGTGGGGTCGGCGAAGAGGCAAGAGTACTCCAGATTTCGTAAGAAAAGGAGGGGGGTCTCATTTCGGGGGGGGTCTCGTCCAGGCTATCTTGGGGGGCCTGGGGGGTCTGGGGACGATGTTTTGGAAGGTTCTCCCACGGGGGGGGTCTGAAATGGGTTGTCTTGGAGGGTCCAGACCCCCTCCCTTTTATTACGACATCTGGAGTACCGTTCCCAATGATGTGATGTGACCAGCGCACCCAATGCCGACATCGACGACCGACATCGTCGTCGTCATCGCCGCCGCCGCCGTCGTCGCTGCCGTCGTCGTCGCTGCCGCCGCTGCCGCTGCCGCTGCTGCCGCCGTCGTCGTCGTCGTCGTCGTCGCCACCCGTCGTCGTCGTCGTCGTCGTCGTGGTCCCTGCCGCCGCCACCGCCGCTGTCGTCGTCGTCGTCGTCATCTTCGTCGTCGTCGTCGCCACCCGTCGTCGTCGTCAATGTCACTGAAGCAACATCCGCCATCCCAGGCGAGATGTGGGGCCAAATACTCGTGATACCTTCTCCCTGACTCCTCTTTCTGCCACTGTACAGACACAGACACTCCCGCGCGTGGGCACCGTCAGGGGTGCTGCGGCAGACACTCCCGCGCATGGGCGCTGTGCTTCTGAACATGTGGCCGGCGCTCGAGCGGGAGCTTCAGCTTGCGAGTCCTCGCGCCGCGGGCGCTCACCAGAGCCCACCGGCACCTCCACTCCCCTGGCCAGGGTGCCGCCCACCGGCAGCGGGGCCGGCGTCAGGTTAGGTGCACAGCGTCAGGTAAGGGGGGGGTTCTATTCTCTTGCGCAGCTGTGCTCTGGAGCTCCGATCTCTGTATTTTCATCAGTCGTCGTCGCTCGTTCGTTCGTCGTGCGTCCCCCCCCCCCACGGCCACAGAAGTAAACTCCTGAAGGAAGGAGGCGGAAGCCTCCTGTCCCTCGCAGCTCCTGGGTGCAAGAGCCAGGGCACGCGTGCCACTTGTTCGTTATTCACCCCCAGAACTTCGGCTCGGATCACGCCGCATTCCCCCTGCATCGCCGCTGCATCCGCGATGCATCCGCGACGTCGGCGCCCCTTTTTTCGGGGGGGGAGCCTTTCACGGCAGCTCCACCTCCCCAGAGGCCGAGATCGAGAAAGAGCGCCTGGATTGCAAAAACGTGCCGTCGGAAATCTGGACTGCCGTTGCAGCGCCTGTGCATGGGGAAAGCAACTGCGACGTCGGCGATGCATCTGCGACGCCAGCCCACAGACTTCCCGATTTGCTCGACAACGTGGGCCCCCAACATGAGCAGGGGCCGACCGTCCGGGCATTCCTATAGTTCTACCGCGAAATGTCCTAGAACCCAGTAGTGTTCTAAGAACAAAAACAAGGTTCTTAGAACATTAACCCGATGTGTTAAAACAAGACAGACTCCGTCAGACATGTTCTAAGAACATATCGTGGAAACCACAAAAGGTTCTTAGAACATTGTTTGGTGGGGCTATAGGCGAGCCAGGACGCTTCGCCACTGCTTGACCAACACCAGGGAGACGCAAGACTCGAGTCCAGGGGAATCAGCCTGGCGAGGCCGTCAAGAACATGACGCGACACAATCTGAAATCTGATGCCAGCTTCCGCTGCAAGCCCTCCACCAACAACTGGAGCGTCAACAGATCCGGGACGGGATCGTCAAAAAGAGTCGCCAAACTGGAGCTTCGGCCAACTCGAGCCATCCAGAAAGACAATTCTCGGGTTGGAGAAATGGGGCTGGGAAGAGAGACGGAGCACACATGCGCATTAGGCACACTCGACACACGCCACCATACGGATGATCACATCATCCCTCCCGTCCCCACCCTCCCAGCCCGGTGACTGTCTTTCTGGGCCTTACGCGCTTTCCTGGCAGGGTGGTCTCGACCGTCTCCCCGGGACTAGGACCAAGTCCTCCTCCCATAAGGACTGCCCAGCAGTACGCCCTCGCGCTTTCTCCCAGAAGCACTGCGCAGCCCCCAGACCGCCGCTTCGCACGCCTCCTGCCAGTCAGGCAGCCGATCGAAGGAGCGCCCGAGGAGGAACGAATCCCCTCCTTGCCCTTCCCACAAGCGCCTGCGTGCACGAAGGCCGCAAGAGAAACGGCCATTGGGAAGAACATTCCCCAACGCCCATTTAACGGGAATCCACTGACGGGTACTTTGGCCAGTGGCCCGGCGAACCCAACCCTTCCCGATGTGGGTAACGCTGCAATGCCAGAAAGACGCCCTGAAATGGCAACTTTCGGCAACTTTCCAAAATACCCGTTAATGAGTACTCGTTACGTTGCCCCTGAATTCCAATGCTCGCTAATGGCCTGGATCCGCCGTGTACGATCCAAGACATATAGAGAAAGACATGCTGGCACTCTGCGAGCAGTGGAGCGCGCCCGGCGAAAAAGAACACCGAGCCCATTCCGAGCCCCAACCGTTCCTTACAATTGAAAACAGTCTCAAGTCGAGCCCGTCCTCCTACAGGGGCCCGTCCTCCTACAGGGGGATGTTGGACGAAAAATAAAGAATACCCAAAAATTACCCTCAAATGGTCACAAAATGCTGAACTAATCGTCCCCAGAGTCTTTTGCGTATTGTTGAATATTGAATATTCCTCCTGTAGAGGGACGTGCCCAACTTAAGATGACCAGTCCATAAGAAACCTTCCGCAAGAAACCCAATCCTGAGACCCCAGGGTGTCCATTGATTTTTGGCGTGGGACCGACGCGCTTCTCTACATTAAAGCAGCACCATCGAAACCCGAGACACCCAGGGACCCCTGGAGGTCAGCAGGGTGTGTCTTGGCAGGGGCCTCCAACCAGAAGAGGAAGAACAAAATTGCACAAGCATAAACTTTTGCCGCTCCGCGCGGGTTTCTTGGATCCGCGCTGGACCCCCCTCCCTGGCGAGCGGAGCGGCAACAGTTCATGATTATGGTGTTTGTTCTTCTTCAGTCCGACGTACTTCAGCGCCTCGGCGGTGCCCCGGCCCTGGGCACAGCCATGCCCGCGCGGAGGTTCCCTGAGCGCCCAGCGCCCGCCCGCCCGCAGCCCTCTCCCTCTACGGGGGCTGTCCTCGCTCTCCCCCCGCCTCCAAGGTACATCGGGCATGTCCCTCTACAGGAGGAATCTTCAAACAAAAAAACAAAGAATAGTATGGGGACGATGTACCGACACTTTTACCTAACAGCGAAGACTGATAGGTTCCTAGTGGTCTCGGAAGAGAGCATCATGACTTCCCAAGGGGGTCTGGGCAGATGCCGGACGGGTGCCGCGGAAAACCGGGGACTCCCCAGAACACTATCCCAGGCCACATTTTGACTGCCCGGAGCCAACAGAACACCATTCCCAGGCCACATTTTGAATGCCCGGAGCCAACTGTAGGCCACTTCGTGTTCTTCGTGCTCCCAGAACACCATTCCCGGGCCACATTTGGAATGCCCGGAGCCAACTATAGGCCACTTCGTATTCTTCGTGTTCCCAAAACACCATTCCCAGGCCACATTTTGAATGCATCGAGCCAACTGTAGGCCACTTCGTGTTCTTCGCGTTCCCAGAACACCATTCCCAGGCCACATTTTGAATGCCCAGAGCCAACTGTAGGCAACTTCGTGTTCTTCGCGTTCCCAAAACACCATTCCTGTACCATATTTTACTTGCCCGGAGCCAACTGTGGGCCACTTCGTGATCTTCGTGTTCCCAGAACACAAGTCCTGTGCCATATTCGGAATGCCCGAGCTGAGGCAGGCTGAGGCCGAGGCAGGCTGAGGCCGAGGCAGGCTGAGGCTGAGGCTGAGACAGGCTGAGGCTGAGGCAGGCTGAGGCTGAGGCTGACACAGGCTGAGGCCGAGGCAGGCTGAGGCTGAGGCTGAGGCAGGCTGAGGCTGAGGCAGGCTGAGACTGAGGCTGAGGCAGGCTGAGGCTGAGGCTGAGGCTGATGCAGGCTGAGGCTGAGAGGCTGACGCTGAGGCTGAGGCAGGCTGAGGCTGAGGCTGAGGCCGAGGAAGGCTGAGGCTGAGGCTGAGGCAAGCCGAGGCAGGCTGAGGCTGAGGCTGAAGCTGAGGCAGGCTGAGGCTGAGGCTGTGGCTGAGGCTGAGGCAAGCTGCGGCTGAGGCAGGCTGAGGCAGGCTGGGGCAGGCTGAGGCTGAGGCTGATGCAGGCTGAGGCTGAGGCAGGCTGAGGCTAAGGCTGAGGCAGGCTGAGGCTGAGGCTGAGGCCGAGGCAGGCTGAGGCTGAGGCCGAGGCAAGCCGAGGCAGGCTGAGGCTGAGGCTGAGGCTGATGCTGAGGCAGGCTGAGGCTGAGACAGGCTGAGGCTGAGGCTGAGGCAGGCTGAGGCTGAGGCAGGCTGAGGCTGAGGCCGAGGCAGGCTCAGGCCGAGGCCTGAGGCTGAGACTGAGGCTGAGGCTGAGGATGAGGCCGAGGCAGGCCGAAGCTGAGACAAGGTGAGGCTGAATGGGGGGGGGGGGAAGGGGGGGGGAGGGGAGGCTGAGGCAGGCTGAGGCCGAGGCAGGCTGAGGCCGAGGCTGAGGCTGAGGCTGAGGCTGAGGCTGAGGCTGAGCAGGCTGAGGCCGAGGCAGGCTGAGGCTGAGGCTGAGGCTGAGGCTGAGGCTGAGGCTGAGGCTGAGGCAGGCTGAGGCTGAGGCTGAGGCAAGCCGAGGCAGGCTGAGGCTGAGGCTGAAACTGAGGCAGGCTGAGGCATCCGTAGGAATCCATAGGAATCCCTGGGAATCCTTAGGAATCCGTAGGCATCCTTAGGACTCCGTAGGCAGAGTTAAGCATCCTCAGGAATCCTTAGGAATCCTTAGGATTCCTCAGGGATCTTTCGGAATCCCTAGGAATCAAGATTCCTAAGGATTTCTAAGGTTTCCTAAGGATTCCCATGGATGCCTAAGGATGCCTCAAGAATCCCAAGGAATCCTTAGGATTCCATTGGATCCTAAGGCCGTTGCCACTGCGACTGCCATTGCGAATGCGACTGCGAGAACAGCAGAACTCTACAACTGGACCATCACCTGAATCGAATTGGAATGCTTCCAGAGATGCTTACACACATCGCTGTGAGGTTGCTTTGCCGGGATAATGTGACTACTCCCGGGCAGACTTGGCATGTGATGTACTGTCCGTGTGTCCAGTGTTTGCCGCCTCGTGTCCGCCCCGCGCCGTGCGTCCGCTGGCGCCGACGCGGAAAAAAAAAATGTTCCAGAATCCCAGACCCCCCCTGGGGTTCCAGACCCCAGAATCCCAGACCCAGACCCAGACCCCCACTGGAGACCCAGAATCCCAGACCCCAGAAAAATATGTTCCAAAACCATGCTCCAAAATACGTGTCGTGAACAAATCGCGGCGGGATGCTGTTCGCTACTTTCGGCCTCTGGGGGGTTCGGGGAGGGTGCCCTACCCAAACACGATCGCGTCGTGAAAAGTTCACCACGGGAGGTTGTTTGTTTATTCCTGCCATTCGCCCGAGGGCTTCCAAGGAGTTTCTTGGGGAGGAAGTTTTCCAGGAATGGTCCCCCAGGGGCTTCGCACCTCCTGTTTTGACGAAGTTCCGAGGCCCCAGGGGGGTTCTCTGGAAGACCCCCTCCCCAAGGCCCCCGTTGGAACCCTCCGCTTCCGGGGCCCTTGCCGGGCCTCGGGACCATTTAAACCACGGCTATAAGGTTAAAAAACTCGTTCCAGGGAAGGGGTCGAGACCTCACACAATGCAGACACGACACAGCGATTCAAAAGCAGAGAGGATCACCGCAGCAAGGCTGCGCCACCACGTGCGATTGAGGAGCGTCTGGAATGCTGGCGCGGGAAGCTACGCGAAGACGAAGAAGCAGGAGGACGAGGGAGAGAAGAAGGGGTCGAGACCTCTTGGGGTCGACGTTGCCACAGAGTCAGGACGCCGGGGGTACGGAATGCGAAGAGGCCTGGGGCGTCGGCTCGGTGAAAGTCGGGCTCCGGCTCCGCTCGGGTCGCCTGGAACGGAGTGCGCGCGTCGGCCTGCACAGCTGGATCTGCCCCCAGACCTCCTCGCGCTGGGGAAGCAAGCCCTCCCGTGGTGACTCTTCCACAGCGCGAGTGGGTCCGGGCAGCAGCACAAAACACGACGGAATGCTCCGCGCAGGGTTCGGCCCCCGACCGCGGGCTTTCGCACGCTTTCAACGGCGACGCGACGCACGTCCATGGCGTCGGCGACGCAGGGCGATTCGCAGCTTCTTCCTTCCTGTCCGAATCGGTGGCCCAAATCTCGCCCACCCCCGCCGGACAGCTTCGGACACACATCGCCGCGGCGCGCTTTTGGCGTGTCGGGTCGACACGTTTGGTGTCGCCTGTGGCAGCGTGTGGTCGTACACAGCTCAGACCCCCAGACTGCCTCAAACCTGAGGGTGGCTTTCGTCGGCTCGCCTGTCTTTTGTTCCGCCTCGGGATGCGCTCCAAAGCTGCGCCTCGCCAGTGAAGGCTCCCCGTGTGGAGGAGGAGGGAGGAGGGAGGAGGGAGGAGGGAGGAGGGAGGAGGGAGGAGGGGGGAGGGAGGAGGGGGGAGGGAGGAGGGAGGAGGGAGGAGGGCCAGAGTGCAGCCTGGCAGAGGAGGCGCGGGGCAGGCGGGAAGGGGCAGCCGCCAGCCGCCGCGGCATCGGCGGTGTTAGCAGTAATGACTATGTACACTGGGGGCAAATCCACAAGAAACCCAACCCGGAGACCCCAGGACGTCCATTGATATTTGGTGGCAACGTCACGCCTTCCATCGCAAAACCATCGGAACCCAAGAAACCGGGGCACACTGGAGGCAAGCAGGGTGCTTCTGGGCATGGGCCTCCACTGTAACGCATGGTGTCGGTGTCGGGAATTCCGCCAAGCCCAGGCTGGCGATGGACCCGCGCAAGAGCTTGGACGATGGCCAGGGTGATTCCTGCCAGCCCTCTGGGCGTAGGCGGTTTAGGGCGATTCCTCTTCCAACCCCCTTCTTCCCCTTCGGGGAAAAGGTTTACCCCTCCCCCCTACCCCTCCCCTGGACCTGGACGGGGGGGCTCGCGAGGTGTTAGACGGTACTTGTTCGCCCAAGACGGCTCCACGAGCGCCTCAGAGAGCCCAGTGTGACCTCAAAGATGGCTCAGGATAGCGCAAATGGCCCAGGATGGCTTCCAAGATGGCTTCCAAGAGGTCCCAAGAAGGTTGCAGACAGCTCCAAGAGGCCTCCGAGACCCCCAAGGAGGCCTCCAAGCAACCAAAATCCTTCCCCGCTCGCTTCCGGTAGCCACCCGAGGCCTCAAGATGGCTCCAAGATGGCTCCAAGATGGCTCCAAGATGGCCCAAGAGGGCCCCAAGAGGGGCCCGAGAGAGCCTCAAGACGGCCGCAAGAGCGCCCAGGGCCCAGGAGGGGATTATTGGGACTCCCCAAGGGGGACGCGAATTGCGAGAACGACGTCCTCAAAGATGGCCCCAAGAGCGCATCGACAGTTCCCAAGAGCGCCCCAAGAGGGCTCCAAGAGGGCCCCCAAAGGCGCCAAGGAGGCCCCAAGAGGCACCCAAGGTGCTTCCAAGAGGCTCCCGAGAGACACCAACAGACCACAAGAGGCCCCCCGAGGTACGCAAGAAGCCCTCGGGAACGCCAAGAAGACCCCAAGACGACCCAAGAGGCTCCTAAGCTCGCCATTCATCCACCTCCCTCACATTCTCCTCCCTCGTCCCTTCTCCCCCTCTCCCTCCCCGACCTATTATCTGATTCCTCCTTGTCCTCCTCCGCTGTCTTTCTCCTTCTCCTTCTCTTCCTCCTTGTTGTTGGATGGGCTGGCGGGCGAGGCTCCCAGGAGGGCCCCAAGAGGGCCCCAAGAGGCGCCGAGGAAGCCCCCAGAGGCGCCCCAGCGGCCTCCGAGAGGCTCCCAAGAGACCCCCAAGAGGCCTCAAGAGGATCCCCGAGGCACCCAAAATGCTCAGAGGCGCCATTGGGCCCGCCAACAGGCCCCCCAGACTTTCCCAGAGGCTTCCCAAGAACTGCCGCGAGACATCCGGGGAGACTCCGAGAGACATCGCATTCAAGAGGCTTCTGGCTCTTCTGCTCGCCCTTTTCTTTCCCTCTTCCTCCTCATTCTCCTCCTCATCCTCCGCCTATTCCTCCTCCTCCTCCTCCTCCTCCTCCTCCTCCTCCTCCTCCTCCTCATCCCACCCCTCCTCCTGGCCCATCCTCCTCGTGCTTCTCCACGTTGTCGTCCTCCTATCCCGTCTTCCAACAACTTCGAGGACACATCCAAAAAAACTTCGAGAGGCATTCAGGATGCTTCTGGCTCTGCTGCTCGCCTTCCACCTCCTCCTCATTCACCTCCTCCTCCTCCTCCTCCTCCTCCTCATCCTCCTGCTCCTCCTCCGCCTCCTGCTCCTCCTCCTCGTCCTCATCCTTCTCCCTACTCATCCATGATCCTCCCTCGAACGGGAACGGCTGCCCCCCTCTTTGCTCCTTTACTTCTCTGATAGTCTCAATTCGACTGGGCGTCGGTTTTGGATGGGCTGGTGTGGATACTTTGTTGGTCGCAGTCGCAAGCGAAGGCGCAGGCGGCGTCAAAGGTCGATCCAGGCTACGGGCGAAGCCTAATTACCCAGCGAGCGCACTCACGGCTGCCGAAGCTGCCGCCGAGAGATGCTGAGTGGCGCCGGGGGCTGAAGGCAGGCTGCAGGAGCTGCCAGGAGAGCCAGGCGGCCGATGGATAGCCATCACTGAGGCGAGACCACCGGCAAGACGAACGAACTGTACCTTGTCGCGCCAGGCGCCAGAGGTAGACGTGCCACCGAGTGTGGCAAAGCGCGGGGCTGCGCGAGCAGTCCAGCGTACCAGTGCTGCATGTCAACAGAGACAACCTCACATGGCTGACGAAGGCTGAACCACTCATGAGCAATCCACGTAGGGGCGCGTCCCACCATGCAGGCGGCAGCTGCAGACACGGCCAGGCTGTGGCGGTGTCTGAGGACCGGAAGCCAGGAAAACGCAAGCATTTTAGCCAGAGCTGGTCGATGTGCAAGTCACCTGGACGCCAGGGTGCCTCACCAGGCTCAACGAAGCCAGCATGCATACCAACGGGCGCAAGGGACAGGGGGGGGGCGGCGCAGCAGGCAGCTGAAAGCTGCTGTGACCTCTGGCCAGGTGCCCGCGGCGCGGCGTGCGTGAGCCACGCGACGTCACGAAGAGGAGGCCAGTTGACCAGGGAAACCAAGCCAGGCTGTGACCGGGTCCGACCGAAAGCCAGAGCGAAAACAGCTACAGTCAACGGCCCGGGCCGTGTGGCACGCCGCGCCCCGCCCCAGCAGGGGGCGGCGTTGCACGCATTGACAGCGCCGTGGAGCCTAATCCCCAAGGGCGGGGGGCAAAGCCAGGCGCAGTATCGGATTTTTGTTCACGCATCATCGTATCCCTCGCCCCGCACGCAACCTCACACCCACAGCCGATCACCTCCTCCTCCCCGGCCTCCACGGGGCGCGTCGCGCTCGCCTCCTTCCGCAGCGGCGCCTGCTTATAGGCCGCATTCCAGGCGAGGCAAACCAACAGAAAGAACAGGACCCTCGGCGATGCGTGCGTGTTCCAGATCGAGACGTTCAGGAGGACGCTGGCCAACTTGCACACGACCCCCAACAACGTGTCGGCCGTGGCCGACAGCTTTGACCGGCAGTTCCACCCTGACCAGCTGATGCCCAGGCCTATGATGCACGAAGCGACGAGCCAGCAAGCCGACACGAGATCCATCTCGGTGCTCGTGGCCCTGTCGACCTCTCCACTGGAGATGGCAGTAGCTGGCATGGGTAGTAGCACGAGCGCGTTCGTGTAGGAGGTCGCGCCCCAGACAGGGGACTTGAACTGCACTCCTGAGATAAGCTTTTTACCGTACGTCATTTCGAAGACGATGCCGGCAGGGTTCAAGCAGACCCACTTGTATGCCGAGATCCCCACCACGCCGAACTCGCTGTCGGCACTGACGTAGCCGATGGCGCCCACGACCAAGCAAAACAGGACCAGCCACGACCGCATCGAGAGCAACTCTCTGTCCAAGAGCATCCAGTCCAACACGCTCACGCACAGCGGCGACAAGGCGCGAAAGACGATCACCGCTTCGACGTTCGAGGCAGCCATGGCCCTCCCGTTGGAATACAGCGAGAGGTTGAACGAACATACGTGGGGATGAAAGTCTTGACGGCACTCCAGGTCACCGCGTCAACTTCAATCAGCCTTGAGGAGCGCAGGGCAACAATCAAACTCACTGTCGCAGCCAACTGCAAACAGAAAATTAAGCCTGGCAGTGGAACGCGTGGATGGCCATCTCATTCATCACAAATGCTAAACTCGAACAAGTATCGTCAGCCACAACACTGAACATAACGGATGCCCTACTCGCTGGGAAGTCGCCCTGACAAATCGTCATCGACGACAGGAAAATATTTGGGCATTGCCTTGAAGTGGAACGGCTTGAGCCAAAAAGGTACGGAGCTGGTGTGGATACGCGAAGCATCAATGAGTCAACAATCTTGCCGGCAGCGCCCTCCAACAAGGACCATCGGACGCCCCTCGCTTCCCCCCCAACCCACGGGCTCCAGGTGTTGGTTCGTAACTGGGGTAGCGGCGATCGGTGGTGGCACAGATAGTTGTTATCTTAGTGGTAGTGGAGGTACTCACGGCCACAACTTGTGGTATCAGATGAAGCGGCAGCAATGGTGGCCTCGGCGGCGTCGCCGTGATTACCCGGCAGGGGATCCTACTGCGTCCTGCTGGTCAACGTAATCTCGGCACCGTGGACCGGATCTGGCAGGCGCCTCCCATTTGCCTCGTGCTATGGCCTGTGCGGCGACGCCTTCGTTGTTGGAACCACCTATGGCTCCAATCAGTGCAGATATGGTGGCCAGTGGCAGGGCTGCGGATGGCGATGTCCAGCTTGGCTGCCTCCAGCTATCCCGTGCGCCCATTGACTCGGCCCCATGCTGGGACGTGCTGTTTCGTGGCCGTTGCGAAGGCGGTGAGGCGGCAATCGCCCGCCAATCCCGCGTGACGTGGTGGCGCTTCACGTGCGGCCGGCTGACCTCGCAACGCCTCGCGTGCCACCCGAGCTGGCCTGATGTTGCGCCGCAGACTGCAGCATCGCTGGCCCGGCGCTGGCTCAAGGTCCGCCTCCCTGGGAGGGGGGATCGCATCAAAAACGAAGCTCCTGCGCGGTCGAGAAGAGGTCGCCACGATGCCCGGGTCGCTCTCGCCCTCTTCGAGGCAGGCAGGCCGCCGACGCCGGCCCCAGCGCCGGCGATGGCGCGCAGCGCTGGGCGGCGGTCGTCTCTGCGAGCGGCCCCGGGCAGCCTGACCCTGGCAGCCGCAGAGCTCGCCACGCCCCGAAGCTGCCACGCAGACTCCTCCGTGCTGCGCGGAAAAGCGGCCCCAATTTGGGAGGCAGCGCCGGTGAAGTCTGGGAAGTCTTCAGAAGAACGATGATGGACTGTTGAGCCCAATGGCGGGGCCCGTGAGCCAGATCGGCTCGAACTGAGCCCAGGATTGAGCCCGATGAAGCACGACTAATCGGGATGCTGAAGTATTGAGCGAGGTCGCCTGATTTGGCCTGCTCAGACACGGATATACAGGCCCCGGTGTTGCGTTTGACCTCCCAGGAGTTACATCCTAACCTCCTTAGGCAAGCGTGACTCCTGGTGCGCGTCTCTGAAGGGGAACTGGGACACACAAATAAATACACACAAATAAAACTATCCCCCAGATTTTCCTATATTTTCTGGGTTTATGTCTTCCCCCCACTTCCCATATTTTCCAATATTTTCCTGGGAATCGCCGATTAATTGTGTCTGTGTGTTTTTTCCTCTCCTGAGTCTCGCCGATCGCTGCGCGTGGCCTGCTGGCCGCCCAGACTTCTAACACGAGCGCCCCTTGCTGCACCTGCAGCTGCCCTGACCTTCCAGGAGGGCTAAAAAATAGCACGCGACCTAAAAACCGCTCCCAGAGCTTATTCTACGTCTTGGTTTTAGGCTGTTTCGTCTGGATGTTTAGGTTTTCAGGTCTCCAGTGCTGAAACACAGCTCTCTGGAAGTGCACATTCACCAACCGGACTACCCCGACAATTCCCAACTGGAGCTCAAAGAGTGAACACATGTGCCGGCATCCATGTCTGCGACTCTCTTCTTGCAGGTGCCACTGCTCAAAAGGCCCACGCTGTCGACCACGCGAACATCCTTCTGACCGTACTGGCCATCGGCCCGAGACTCTACGACCACTTGTTTTCCCAGTGGGACGACCTCCTAGATCCCTGTCTTCTCCGCATGCTCACACGCACAGGCCACGCAGCGAGCCGACCAGCATGACCCTGCGCTTCTCGGGAGCGGCAAAGAGGGGGGCGTCAAAGAGGGGGGGGTGCAAATCATGACCGGCGGCATGCGCGCGGTCTAGCGGGGGGGCCAGGGACGTAATGAAATAAGAAGAGGCGCC
Organism: Prorocentrum cordatum; assembly: GCA_963575745.1. NCBI lineage: Eukaryota > Dinophyceae > Prorocentrales > Prorocentraceae > Prorocentrum > Prorocentrum cordatum. The sequence continues at coordinate 1,112,459 of CAUYUJ010014294.1, forward strand.
ATGAAATCTGGGGAAATATCATGGCCCACGCCATGATATCCACACACCCCTAGTCTTTGCCGCCCCCGAGCTTCACTTAGGCGCCGAAGTCGGCCGGGGCGGGGCGCGCACCGGACAGCTCGACCACGGAGCCGAACGGCTCGGCCACCGCAGGCGCTGGCACCACCGCCGCGGCGCTGGCCGCGGGCAGCATGCCAGCAGGCACCCCTCCAGCGACAGGACAGAGTCCACTGCCCATGGGTGGAAGAAGAAAAAAACGCCCTGAACATAAACTTTTGGCGCTCCGACCCCACGCGGAGATTTCTCGGGTTTGCGCCAGACCCCCCCCCTCCCTGGCGCACGAAGCGTGCCAGGGGCGGCGCCAGAGACGCCGCCCGGGGGGCCCAGCGCGGATCCGAGACAACCGAGCGGAGCTTTGAAAGTATACTTAAGTCGGGCGTGTCCCCCTACAGAGGGATTTTGGACGAGAAATAAAACATACCCCAGAAATGCTCCAAAGATGCCCAAACATGCTCCAAACATAGTCCCCAGACCCATCTTCTGCCTATGCTTGAAGCTTCCCCCCCGTGGAGGGACCGGCCCGACTGAAAAAAGTACATGACCCTGTCGCTTTTCCTCCTTCCAATGGCCAGCTGCGCGGGCCCGCCGGCCGGCGGGAAGGGGCCCCCGGCGGGGCGCGCCGCGAGAGGGGCGGCGGGGCCGCAGCAGCCCCCGCCGCCGGGCACCGCGCTGGGCAGGCCCGAGGCCGGCGGGGCGAGCGCGCCGGGGAAGCCGGCGGCGGCGGCGCCGCAGGCGTGCCCGCGCGCCGGGGAGTCGGCCTGCAGGTCGAGGAGGTCGGGCGGCGGCGCCCCCGCGGCCAGGGCGGGGCCGCCCGCCGCGGCCCGCGCCGGCGGCGCGGGCCCGCGCGGGCCCCGCCGCCCGGGGCAGCAGCAGGCGGCTGCCCGCCCCGGTGCACGTCGAGGCCCACCTGCAGGCCGTTCTGGTAGCGGGCCTCGTCCGGCGTCGCCGCACGTCCCTGGCCGTCCAGGTACTCTGCCGCCTCGCTCTCGCTGGCTGCCGCCTGCGGGCGGAGCCACACCACGTCCACGAGCGACGCCCCCTGCCGCATGTAGGCCTGGACCACCCGCGCCCGGTAGAAGCGCCCATCAGGACCGTACCTTGCCAGAACGGTCTCCCCGCGGAAGAGGTCACTGGACAAGCCCGCCGCAGGCCCCGCGGCGGGCAGCGCCGCCACCGACCCCGTGGCGACCGGCGGCACCTGTGCGGCACTGGCTGGCTCTGGCGGCGCTGCTGTCGGAGCAGGGCGAGCTGGAACGGCGGCAGCTCGAAGGGTGGGCCTGCCTTCCACCTCCACCACCACAGGTAGGAGGGGGAGGAGGTCCTCCTCCTCCTCCTCCTGCTCCTCCTCCTCCTCCTCCTCCTCCTTCTCCTCCTCCTTCTCCTCCTCCTCCATCCGCCTCCTCCTCCTCCACCTCCTCCCCCCTTCCAACTTATGGTGGTGGTGGTGGTGGTGGAGAACAGGCCCACTACAACACCCACCCCCGGGACCCCTCCCGAGGGCCCAAACGCAGCCAGCTCTACGAGCTGGGCCCGGCCGTGGCGGCGAGGGGCCCCCCCGAAGGCCGGCCTCCGCTGCGCAGCGACTCGCCCTGCTCGGCTCCTCGCGGCGCGGCCGCCTGCGCGGAGCTGGCCACGGGGGAGCTCAGGTCCAGCAGGTCGGGCGGAGCCTCCTGCAGCATCTGCGCGTACCTGTAAGTCGGGCGTGCCCCCCTCTGGGAGGACTTTGAGCGAAAGCTGTTTTTTCCCAACCACGCGCAACAAAGGCACCCCAAAGGGGCAGAAATAGTCAAAGCAGCGTCCCCGTACTCTCTTTTGAATTTTCCCCCCTCCTCCTCCTCCTCCTCCTCCTCCTCCTCCTCCTCCTCCTCCTCCTCCTCCTCCTCCTCCTCCTCTCCTCCTCCTCCTCCTCCTCCTCCTCCTCCTCCTCCTCCTCCTCCTCCTCTCCTCCTCCTCCCCCTCCTCCTCCTCTCCTCCTCCTCCTCCTCCTCCTCCTCCTCCTCCTCCTCCTCCGCTCCTCCTCCTCCTCCCTCCTCCTCCTCCTCCTCCTTCCTCCTCCTCCTCCTCCTCCCTCCCTCCTCCTCCTCCTCCTCCTCCTCCTCTCCTCCTCTCCTCCTCCTCCTCCTCCTCCTCCTCCTCCTCCTCCCTCCTCCTCCTCCTCCTCCTCCTCCTCCTCCTCCTCCTCCTCCTCCTCCTCCTCCTCCTCTCCTCCTCCTCCTCCTCCTCCTCCTCCTCCTCCTCCTCCTCCTCCTCCTCCTCCTCCTCCTCCTCCTCCTCTCCTCCTCCTCCTCCTCCCTCCTCCTCCTCTCCTCCTCCTCCTCCTCCTCCTCCTCCTCCTCCTCCTCCTCCCTCCTCCTCCCTCCTCCTCCTCCTCCTCCTCCATCCGCCTCCTCCTGTAGAGCGACTGGCCCGACTTCAGCGCACCTCTCCCGCGCCAGCTGCGCCGCCGACGGCCGGCCCCGCCGCCCCGCGCCGCCCGCACCCGCCGGGGGGCCGCTCTCCGACCGCCCCCGCGCCAGCACGTCCTCCGGGGCCCTCCGCAGCAGCTCCAGCGCGGCGGCGGCGGCCGCGTCGCTGCTGCCCTGGTAGGGGGCCACATGCGAACCCTACCCCTACCCCCCAGGATTTCTGAGGGGGAGGGTGGGGCTCACTCCGATCGGGAGCTCTCGAGCGACGTGAGCCCCACCCTGCCCCTCAGAAGTCGTAGGGGGCGGGGGTAGGCTTCGCATGTGGCCCCCTGCCTGGAGCCCTCGGTCCGAGGGCCTCGCGGGCGGGAGCCGCGGGGGGCTGTAGGGCGGCGTCGGCGGGCTGTGGGAGGGCTGCCGGTCGGTGCTCCGGCGCATGGTCACCGGCCTCGGGCGCGCCCGCGCCGCCGCGCGCCGCCCATCACCGGCGCGGGCGCTGTGTAGGTCGCCCCCCGCGGCGTGGCCCCGCGCCCGGGGGTGCGCAGGAGGCGCCCAGACGCTGCCAGCCCTGAGATATCCGACGTCGTGGTTTGACCTAGCAGCGAAGACGGATAGGCTTCCAGTGGGGGTCAACTAGAGAGCATCTTGAGTCCCCAGGGGGGGTCTGGGCGGGATCTGGACGGGAGTCCGGGGATCTGGGCGGGATCCGGACGGGATCCGGGACTCCATTTTTTTGGCCAACTGTGACGCACTGCGTGGTCTTCGATCTCCCAGAGCTCCACTCCTGGGCACGATTTTGAATGCCCGGAGCCAACTGTAGGCCACTTCGTGTTCTTCGAGTTCCCAGAACTCCATTCCTGGGCATGATTTTGAATGCCCAGGGCCAACTGTAGGCCACTTCGTGGTCGAGTTTCCAGAATATTCCTGGGCATGATTTTGAATGCCCGGAGCCAACTGTAGGCCACTCCGTGGTCTTCGAGTTCCCAGAACTCCCTTCCTGGGCATGATTTTGAATACCCGGAGCCAACTGTAGGCCGCTTCGTGTTCTTCGAGTTCCCAGAACTCCATTCCCGGGCCACATTTTGAATGCTGAGGCAGGCTGATGCTGAGGCTGAGGCAGGCTGAGGCTGAGGCAGGCTGAGGCTGAGGCCGTGGCTGAAGGCAGGCTGAGGCTGCAGGCTGAGGCTGAGGCTGAGGCAGGCTGAGGCTGAGGCTGATGCAGGCTGAGGCTGATGCAGGCTGAGGCTGAGGCAGGCTGAGGCTGAGGCCGAGGCTGAAGGCAGACTGAGGCTGAGGCTGGAGAAGGCTGAGGCTGAGGCTGACAGGCAGGCTGAGGCTGAGGCTGAGGCTGAGGCCTGAGGCTGAGGCTGAGGCAGGCTGAAGGCTGAGGCTGGAGGCTGAGGCTGAGGCTGAGGCTGAGGCTGAGGCTGAGGCTGAGGCTGAGGCTGAGCCTGAGGCTGAGGCAGGCTGAGGCTGAGGCTGAGGCAGGAGGCTGAGGCTGAGGCTGAGGCTGAGGCTGAGGCTGAGGCTGAGGCTGAGGAGGCAGGCTGAGGCTGAGGCTGAGGCTGATGGCTGAGGCTGAGGCAGGCTGAGGCTGAGGCCGAGGCTGAAGGCAGACTGAGGCTGAGGCTGAAGCAGGCTGAGGCTGAGGCTGAGGCAGGCTGAGGCTGAGGCTGAGGCAGGCTGAGGAGGCTGAGGCTGAGGCTGAGGCTGAGGCAGGCTGAGGCTGGCAGGCTGAGGCTGAGCCGAGGCTGAAGGCAGACTGAGGCTGAGGCTGAAGCAGGCTGAGGCTGAGGCTGAGGCAGGCTGAGGCTGAGGCTGAGGCAGGCTGATGCTGAGGCAGGCTGAGGCTGAGGCTGAGGCTGAGGCAGGCTGAGGCTGAGGCTGAGGCTGAGGCCGAGGCTGAAGGCAGACTGAGGCTGAGGCTGAAGCAGGCTGAGGCTGAGGCTGAGGCTGAGGCTGAGGCCGAGGCTGAGGCAGGCTGAGGCTGAGGCTGAGGCTGATGCAGGCTGAGGCTGAGGCAGGCTGAGGCTGAGGCCGAGGCTGAAGGCAGACTGAGGCTGAGGCTGAAGCAGGCTGAGGCTGAGGCTGAGGCAGGCTGAGGCTGAGGCAGGCTGATGCTGAGGCAGGCTGAGGCTGAGGCTGAGGCTGATGCAGGCTGAGGCTGAGGCAGGCTGAGGCTGAGGCCGAGGCTGAAGGCAGGCTGAGGCTGAGGCTGAAGGGCTGAGGCTGAGGCTGAGGCTGAGGCTGAGGCTGAGGCAGGCTGAGGCTGAGGCTGAGGCTGAGGGCTGAGGCTGAGGCTGAGGCAGGCTGAGGCTGAGGCTGAGGCAGGCTGAGGCTGAGGCAGGCTGAGGCTGAGGCTGAGGCTCAGGCTGAGGCAGGCTGAGACTGAGGCCGAGGCTGCAGGCAGATTGAGGCTGAGGCTGAAGCAGGCTGAAGCTGAGGCTGAGGCAGGCTGAGGCTGAGGCTGAGGCTGAGGCAGGCTGATGCTGAGGCAGGCTAAAGCTGAGGCTGAGGTTGATGCAGGCTGAGGCTGAGGCAGGCTGAGGCTGAGGCACAGGCCGACGGCAGACTAAGGCTGAGGCTGAAGCAGGCTGAGGCTGAGGCACAGGCTGAGGCTGAGGCTGAGGCAGGCTGAGGCTGAGGCTGAGGCTGAGGCAGGCTGAGGCTGAGGCAGGCTGAGGCTGAGGCAGGCTGAGGCAGGCTGAGGCAGGCTGAGGCTGAGGCCGAGGCTGAAGGCAGACCTAGGCTGAGAAAGAAGCAGGCTGAGGCCGAGGCTGAAGCAGGCTGAGGCTGAGGCTGAGGCAGGCTGAGGCTGAGGCTGAGGCAGGCTGAGGCTGAGGCTGTGACTGCGACCGCCGCTGCCACTGCGACTGTCATCGCGAATGCGACTACGACTGCGAGAACAGCAGAATTCTACAACTGGATTCTCATTTGTATCTTAAGGGGAATGCTTCCAGATATGCTCGTATACACATCGCTGTTAGGTTGCTTTGCCGGGATAATTTTCCAATGCGGGGTCCCTGGAAGTCCCGACCCAGTCCCCGGGACCGGTTTTTCGTCCCGCGTCGTTTTTTGACGGCCCCGAGGCCCGGCGAGGGCCCCCCGGGGCCGAACATGGCCAAAAACCTCAGGTCCTGATCCCGAGTCGTTCTTTGACGGCCCCGAAACCCGGCGAGGGCCCCTGGGGGCCGACCTGTGGGAAACACCTCTCCGCCTTGATTTCTTGCGTGCGTTGGATCTCTGGGCACCGTGCCTTGGCGGGGCCATCCTGGGCCCACGGTTTGCCGTGGGCGCGCCCTCCCGGCCTCGGGCCGGGAGGCCCACCTCGCCCTCGCTCGGACGTCCATCTCCCGTGCATCTGTCAGTGTCGTGCGTGTTATTTTTGTTCGATGGTCCAGGATGGTCCTCGATGGCTCGCCGAGCAAAAATATGCACACGTCCGAGCGATGCCAAGCCACATGCACCACCGGCTGCAGGCCCAGGGCGGCCTCGGCAGGGCGTGGTGGCCCCGTGCGCCGGGGCCCTCTGCAGCGGCGACCGGTCTCAGGGATGCCGGGCCGGAGTCCAGATGCCGGACGGGACAGGGAGGAGGAGGAGGAGGAGGAGGAGGAGGAGGAGGAGGAGGAGGAGGAGGAGGAGGAGGAGGATCAGAAACGCCCTGAAGATACTCCAGATTTCGTGATAAAAGGGAGGGGGTCACAACCCTCCCAGACGAGAAGTGTTGGAGCCCCCCAGACCATCCATGGAAGGGCGGCCCTTTGTCCAGACCCCCCCGAGCCCTCCGAGACAGCTCGAATCAGACCCCCCCAAAAATGTGACCCCCCCCACTTTATCATGGAATCCGGAGTAAACTTCGGGAGCTCCGCGCGGACTTCTCGGGTCCGCGCTGGACCCCGCTCCCTGGCGCGCGGGGCGCGCCAGGGGCGGCGCCGGAGGCTCCACCAGGGGGGCCCGGCGCGGATCCAAGAAATCCGCGCGGAGCGCCAAACAGTTCTGTTGAGGGCGTCGAAACTTAGGTCGGGCATGTCTCCCTACGGGCGGATCTTGTGTGAAAAATAAACAGTACACAAAAGACATGCCAACATAATCAATACATACTAGACAAATCGTCCCTGGACTATTTTTTCAACTATTTCTGAATCTTCCTCCTGTAGAGGCACAGGCCCGACTGAAGTCGAGACCCGAGGCAGGTGCGCGGCCTATCCGCCCTGGGCCGAGAGGCCGCTGGAGGAGCAGGCATCGCCGTGCGGAGGGGCTCAGGGCGGCCTTCCCAGACCCCCGACGTCATGATTTGTTCATTACCCAGGGATCCAACGTATTGAAAAAATCAAGACCGAAGTCTCTCCCAAAGTTCGGCCCCTAGGAGCACTCGCCGGGCTTCGGGACCGTCAAAAAACGACTCAGGATGAAAAACTGGTCCTGGGGAATGGGTCGAGACTCCCGGAGACCCCGCATTGAACAAATCACGACATCGGATCTCAATGTACGTCGACCCCTGGAGGTCTCGACCCATTCGCCTGGACCGGTTTCTCATCCTGAATCGCTTTTTGACGGTCCCGAGGGCTGGTCATGGCCCCCAGAAGCCGCAAATAGAGACGAACCTCCCGTCATGATTTTTTCATTGCCCGAGGGGTCTGGGTTGTAGGCTCGCTCCACTGTTCAGGGGGACGTCAGGGGGCCCAGCTCAGGGGGCCCCTTGCGCTGCACTTGTGCCGCCACGGGCGGGACACTTGCGCCTCGTTTTTCGGGCCCCGGGGCCGATCGGTTCGGCCCGAGAACTGGCGCAGACCCAGAGATCCAACGTATTGAAAAATTCACGACGGAGGTTTTGTTTCTGTCTTCGGCCTCTAGGGGCCCTTACCAGGACTCGGGAGCGTCAAAAAAACCGGTCCTGGGGATTGGGTCGAGACTTCCAGGGACCCCGTATTGAAAAAATCACGGCATCGGATCTCTTGGGAAGGATTGGTCGTGATTTGTGGCGATGTCGCATTTTTTGTTTGCAACGTCGGAACTCAAGGGGTGTGGGAACATCTACCTTGTCTCGGAGATGCATCGCCGATAGGTCGGCGACAGGCCACCGACAGCATGGTCCTGGGCGGGGTGGGCGATCTAGGCTCCATCGTGGGCCCTATCGGGTTGGGCAATCGGCGATCAATGGGTGATTGAGGGTCGATGCGTTCCCCCTAGAGCCGATCCATCCCCACCTCACGTTGCACCCGAATTGTGCCACTGTCCGCCAGTGTTCCATGGAGAAAGGGGGGGGTGCGCGGGAGTGCAGGGGGCCGCCATGGCGAGGGACTTAGGCGAATGAAATGGCTGTTTGACTGTTTCGGCATTGCTGAACACGACCTGTTTGTCGGTCGGTCTCCGCCGTTCGGACCGGCTCTCTCTCTCTCTCTCTCTGGCCTTATTCGAACTCCTGTATGTGTGCAAGTGAGTGGATTTGAGTGTAATGGATCACTGAACATCTCAGTCACCATGCGTGTGCGTGTCTATTAGGAGAAAGAAGAATGACATAAACATAAAAACTTAGAGGTCCGCGTGGATTTCTGGGATCGGCGCTGGATCTCCATCACTGGCGCGCGGAGCGCGCCAGGGGCGGCGCCAGAGGCGCCACCAGGGGGGTCCAGCGTGGATCCGCGAAATCCGCGCGGACCTCCGAGTCTGTATGTCTATGCCATTCTTCCTTCCCCTGTCTACCGCTACCTTTGCATCCGTCGATGTCTCGGTCGGGGTGCCGTGCGAGGACAAATGCAACCACAACCGAGAACAACATGCGGGCAATGTCTTTATCCACATCCAGTGCGGAGTTTCGGACACTCTTCCAAGAAACATGAGGCGCACTGGATATGGATTATAATCTGCCTCCAAAAGGCTCAGTGTGTGGAACCACGCCAATTTAAGCAAGCAGCGCAAGATGAAGGTTTTAGAGGCGTGCGTCTTTTCAAAATTGCTCTATGGCCTCGAATCGTGCATGCTGTTGCAAGCAGACCGGGCGAAGCTAGATGCTTTCCAAGCGCGGTGTCTCAGGATAATTGTCAAGATCGCCCCTGCATATTTTTCTCGCGTCAGCAACGCTAGCGTTTTAAATTGTGCAGGTGCGCAGAGACTGTCCGACTTATTGCTGCAACGCCAATTGCTCTTGTACGGCCGGCTCGCCCCTGAACCCACGAGCAGCTTGCCAAGACGCATGCTTTCTGCAATTGATGTCCATAACAATCTGATCCCCAGATCTTGGGGGAGCGCTCGTGTGAGAGGCCGGCCACGTCTGCAATGGAGAAATTATGTACATTCCCGAGCCTTGGAAGTTTCAGGGGGGAACCCCGACAGGCTCCAGGAGCTCTTAGGGAACGAAGTGCAATGGCATGCTGCCGTCACAAGATGGTGCAAGTAGAAGTGTGTTGGTTGTTTCCTCCTCTCTTTCCTCCCTCCCTCCTCCCTCCCTCCCTCCCTCCCTCCTTCCTCCCCTCCTCGCCGCGGATTGCCCGCAGGTCAACGCATCGCCTCCCATTCGGTACAAAGTTTGCCAAAGGTGTGCAACCGAGCCGCCTGCAGCGCAGTCCGTCATTTTAGCTATTTCTGCATGTGCCTAGCTACGCCATCACCTGCCGCAGTACTCTTGCCAATGCGCCGTCTGGGCGCGGCTTCTCTGTCTGTCTGTCTGTCCAAAAAGGCTCAATTTCTATCCATATCCAGTGCGCCTCGGCCTTGCGGCGCCCCTTCCAAGAAAGTCCAAGACGCACTGGACATGGATATAGATATTGCCCGAACAACAAGCTCCAGCGCCTGCGACGGCGCAGTGGGCCGCCCACGGGCACGGCCATCAAGGCGCTAACCCCCACACGGGATGATCATGCGCTGCACACCGGTGCGGGAGCTCACCGTTTGGGGTCCGTCGGGAGCGGCCAAGAGGGAGGTGTCCAAGAGGGGGGGGTGCAACTCATGACCGGCGGCATGTGCGCGGCCCAGCGGGGGGGCCAGGGACGTAATGAAATAAGAAGAGGCGCCATGAAATCTGGGGAAAGATCATGGCCCCCGCCATGATATCCAACCCCCCCCTAGTCATCACCCCCCTCTTTTCCGCCCACGAGGTCCGCGACGGCAAACACGCGTGCGAAACGAGCCGGGAAGCCCCTCGCGGTGTGCTCAATCTCGGCGCGGACACGCAAACTCTGCTCTGCCAGGGTGGCTCCCGAGACTGTTTGCGCGTCGTCCGAGGCGTCGTCGTCCTTCTGCGCTCGGTCGACCTGCCGAGGCGTCGTCCCCGACGTCCTCGTCGTCGTCTTCGTCGTCCAACTGGCTCTCCTCCTTCTGCCCTACCCCCCACCCCGCCTCTCTCCCTCCCACTCCTCCTCGTCGAACTCCCCCTGCTCCTCCTCTCCTCCCTCCGTTCCTCATCACCCTCGGCTTCCTCGCCATCCTCGTCCTGCTCCTCATCGTCCTGATACTACGCCTCATGCTGTTCCTCCCTAACCTCCCATCTCCTCTTCCTCTTCCTTCTACTCCCCGTCGCCCTGGTTCTCTTCCTCATCGTCGTCGTCCTCGCCCTCATCGTCCTTATCATCAGCATCAGCACATCTACGTCCGCATCCTAGTCCTCTTCCACCTCGTGCACCTCCTCATCGCGCTCACCCCATTATCTGTCATCCTTATCCTCGTCGTCGCCGTGCTCCACGCTATGGTCAGCTTCGCTCCCGCTCGAAACGTTTTTTACTAATGGTGGCGATCCTCACTGAGCCCTCCTTCTGGTCCTCGTCCTCAATGTCCTCCGTCTCACCCTGCTCATCTCCGTCATCCTCGTCCTCCTCATCGCCCTCCTCGTCGTCGCCCTCATCATCCTCATCATCATCCGCCTCATCATCATTCTCCGCCTTATCGACACAAGCACTCAAGAATTTGCTATTCATAGCCAGTTGTCGACTTGTATAGTACAGGTAAACCGCCTCAGCGTCGAGTCGCCAATGCGGGTCGTGCACTTTGCCCCAATGAAGGGGAGGACGCCCGCTCATTAGCAGACGATGCAGGGACTAAACAACGGACCAAAGGGGCCGCATCCCAAAATCATTGCGGTCCGGGCCGGCGGCGCTGGAGCACAAACGCCAGCGGCAATCGGGGACAAGAATCTTGATCGCCCGCGCACCACGGAGGCAGGCGGTGACAAAAACAAAGAAAAACAAGGGCGCCCAACTTCACGCTTGGCGCTGCGCGAAGCGCGAACAACTTCGCGCTATCGCGCCGCCACCCAAAGGAGGAGAGGAAGACGAGGAGGAATCGGAGCCGATGCGCGAAGCGCGAAAAAACTTCGCGCCCTCGAAAACGACCTTAAAACACAAGGGCACCGGAGCCTACATGGCCACGATAGCAATGCCATCGGCTGCTCCTGTGTCTTGCCATCGCTCGGACGTCCATTCCCCCTGCATGTTTCGGTTTCGTGCGTTTCTTTGTCGCACGATGGTCCAGGATGCCCCTGGATGGTCCTCGGAGGTCCTCGCTACTAAAATGCGTACACGTCGGGTCAGTCTGCCCACAGTCGTATACTCGTTGATCTAAGGCTAAGCCAGGAGGAAGATCAATCGGACCAACAATGGAATAAGAAAAAACGTCATAATCAAACATAAATTGTTGGCGCTCCGCGCGGGCTTCTTGGATTTGCGCTGGGCCCCCCTCCCTGGCGCGCGGGGCGCGCCAAAAACGGCGCCGAAAGCACCGCCAGGAGAAGCCCAGCGCGGATCAGGGAAATTTGCGCGCAGCGCCAAAAGTTTATGTTCATGGCGTGTTTTGTTCTTCGAACAAAACTAGCCACACCGGCGCCAGGGGGCTTAGCGTATACCAGGAAATCTGCGGTGGGCTGGTGCGTGGTATGCGCTGTAGCGGCCAGCGGGCCGTAGCGCAACATCCAGACCCGTAGGTGGGGTGCTGTTGTTTGTTTTCGTTGGTCGATACATTCGGCTGAGGATACATCGAGAATCTCTGAGATCCAGCGGTTCTGGAAAACGTCTCGGGCGCTGCGGCCTCCTCAGAGCGTTCCGGAACGCTCTCAGGGCGTTCCAGCACGCTCTGGAACAGATTGCTCCTCGCCCTAGCCCCGCCCGATGATCACCCGCATTGTTAATTGAACACTTCCCTTGGACCTGCCAGTCTTGAGTACAAAACTGCAACTGCGCCTGCCGAGCCCCCAAAGTGTGCCGCGATTCTACATGAGTGGTAAGTCTCTATTGCAGCAACGGCCGATCTCTGTGCGCGTGGCCATGCGGCGGATCACTGGCCATCACTATCCCAATAGTCATCCTGCAGTGTCTGTGACTCGGTCATCGAGTTCCAGGCTTGAACGTGAGGCTCCCTCTGAGGCTTGACTTTGACACCCCACTGGGCACTCAGAGCGCGGACCATCCAGTCTTGGTTAAGCCTGATGCTCTTGATGTCGAGGAGGGCGCGCTGCATATCCAAATTGCGGGCGTTACCTCGTACAAGGATGCATCCATGAATCAGCGAATCCACGCTGATAGATCCCTTCTTGTCTGCACCAACGAACTCCGCAAACTCTCTGAGCTCCTTCACACTGATACCAATGGAGTGCAAGTACGCATGCAAATGGCTGCCAACTACCATGCCGAAGAAGTCATCCACATCGATGCGCCCATGACCAACCGTATCAAAGGATTCGAAAAGCCTGCGAAGCTCATTCGTCATCGCAAGTTCTTCTTGGTGCTTCTCCATTGCCAATTGCTCTTTTGTCGGCTGAGCCTGAGCCAAGGCATTCTCGACGAAAATACCAGTCAGAATCCGCCAGCCCCGAAAGAAAAAAGGGCTATAGGGCGATGCGGCCATAGGGATTTAGGGCTAGAAGCCTTTAGGGCTATGGGGCTATAGGGCTACAGGGCTATAGGGCTGTAGATCTCAGGGCTATAAGACTATTCGGGCTATAGGGCTATAAGGCTATAGGGCTATATACGGCTATAGGGCGTTAGGATCATAGGGCTATAGGGCTATAGGGCTATAGGGCTATAGGGCTATGGGGCTATGGGGCTATTGGGCTATTGGGCTATTGGGCTATAGGGCTATACGGCTATAGGGCTATAAGATTATAGTGCTATGGAGATATAGGGCGATTGGGCTATAGGGATATAGGGCTATTAGGCTAGGCGCCCCCGGGCACTTCTGGGCACCCCGGGCACCCGGGCACCCCTGGGCACCCGGGCACCCGGGCACCCCCAGGCACCCGGGCACCCGGCCCCGGCCACCGAAATCGGCCACACACCTGAGCACCCGGGCACCCCCGGGCACCCCCGGGCACCCGGGCACCGGGCCCCGGCCACCCGGGCAATCGGCGGCACAGACTACCTAACCCTTTAATCCGCTAGGACCCCTATAGAGGCAAGCTCTGATTGGGGAATGACCTATCTTGACGATATGGTGATAATTTAGCAAAACGCATGGCCTGCCGTGGCAACGGAGTCGAGAAATTGGTTTGGGGGAGTCTGGAACCCAAAAGAATCGTTTGATGATTTTTGCCAAATGATAATAATATGCGATAGAAGGTAAAACATAGAAAATCCAAAACAAATAATATATTTTTTTTCGGAAAAAAAGAACATATAATTAAAAATACATATGAAAAAAAAAAAAAAAAACATTTGAACAATCATAACATGCAATAAAATGATGGAATATTCGAATAATGATATTCAAAGGGGCGATCGCAATCTCCACCTGGGCACGGCGGCCACGCGAGCCCCGAGGATCGGCGAACCGCCCCGAACTCCTGACCTGGGGCCCGATCCCCCACCCCAAAGACTGAGGCCGGAGGGCGACGAGAAGGCAGATAAGGGCCCGCCCGAGAAGCCCGAACCCTCCGACAATGAGGGCGGACCTCCACCGCAGGCCGCTCGAGGGCGAGGACGGGGCGAGGAGGCGGAGGAGGAGGGGGCCGCGGGGGGCTCAGGCCCCACCTGAGGAGTTCCAACCCCCCGACCACGAGGTCGACGTCGACGACCCTCCCCCCGGCGGCCCGATCGCACGCAAGGGCGGCGGGATGGGGGCGGAGGGGGAGGAGGAGGAGGAGGAGGAGGAGGAGGCGGGAGAGGAGGAGGACGAGGAGGAAGAGGAAGAGGAGGAGGACGAGGGGGAAGAGGAGGAGGAGGAGGAGGAGGAGGGAGGAGGAGGGGGACGATTCTGAGGAGGAGGAGGAGGAGGAGGAGGAGGAGGAGGAGGAGGGCACGGGGGGCCCACGCCCCACCTGAGGGGCCCAGGCCCCCCGACCGCGAAGTCGATGGCGACGGCCCTTCTCGCGGCGGCCCGCTCGCGGGCGAGGTCGGGGGGCGACGGGGGGGCGAGGGCGACGACGACGACGACGACGACGACGACGACGGCGACGACGACGACGACGAAGTCGACGACGGCGACGGCGACGACGACGACGATCAGCGGCATCAGGAGCAGGCGCAGGAGCGGCAGCAAGAAGGGCGCTGCAAGAAGTGCGCCAGGTGCAGCTGCAGCATCCGGAGCAGAGGCAACGGCAGGATGAGGAGACCAAGGAGAAGGGGCAGGAGGAAGTCGAGGGCGAAGGGCAAAGGGCGAAGGGGGAAAAGTGGGCGGAAGAGCAGCCGCAGGAGGGCAGCAAGTGGATGGGGGGAAGGAGATGGAAGGCGGGCGGCCAGGCCCAAAGCTGCCCACTCCTGGCTTCGACGATCCCCACGAGCCACTCCCGAGCGACTGGTGCCTGCGCCCAGGCTTGCCTCGCCTGCCCACCTGCCTACGACGGGCTCGAAGGCGGGGAACTCACTGCCGTCTTGAAGAGGCCCATCGCCGACTTCGGACGCGAACCCGAGGAAACGCCGCGATCGCCCGCCGCCTTGAACTCGACGCTGGACAGCATCGAAAAGAAGATCAGCGCGACGATCGTGCCCGTAAACATGTTGCCGCCGAGGTCGCGGCCGAACGCGTCGCCTGCCTCCTGTGCGGAAAAAGGCTCGGCACCCTCTCCTCCGCCGCCTCCTCTCGGAAACTAATCAAAAGAAGCAATGGTTGAAATCTGCTTCATTTGGAAATCCGCTCGAGACTTCCTCGCAATGTACAACCTTCCTCCTCCTCCTCCCCCCCCCCCCCCGCCCCCTGCCCCTCGCCCCCGATCGCCCTTCCGAAATTGTCGTCGGCGTCGTCGTCGCCTAGCAGACCCCGCCCCCTCATCGGCCCCATTCCGCCTCGAGCCCCGACGACGCCAAACGCGTTCCCCACCCAGAATCCTGGAGCTCGGCGGCGTGCTTCAACGCCGGGAAGCCGCTGAATAAGAGACACTCTGCGCCAGTGCCCACGCGGTTGCACTTGTTCGCCCACAGCAGACTCGTCGGAATGATCGTGGGGGTATAGAGTACGCCAACAACCAATGGCCCCTGGGCCGCGCGGTCGATGCTCTGGCCGAAGTCGATGATCAAATCCTTCGAGGTCTTCTTGTGCTGATGGGCCTTCAGGGCGATGACGCCCTGCTCGCGCGGCAAGGCATGCTTGAACCACTTGCCCTGGACGGCCGTCTTCGACATCAGGTCGCCACGGCACCTGCGCACCCCCCGCTTCTCGAAGTCGCCCGCGCGAAGCTCTTGCCATCCAGCCCCGCCTTTCTCCTTCCGCCCCTTCCACTCCTGGAAGCTGCTTTCCACCAGGGCGTGACTCGCCGGCAACGCGGCGTCGCGCGCGTCTGGCCCCGCGACCATGGACGCCCGGGCAACGCAAACAGAAAGCACCCAATTTATCTGACCGTCTCCTCCTCCTTCCCTCCTCCTCCTCCGACCCTCCCCCCCCCCCCGGCGCCGATTCATTTAAACTCCACCCTCATCGCATTTCCCCCGCCGCCTCCTCTCCCATCCTGCCCCCCCCCCCCCCCCTTCCCCCTCCCCCCCCCTCGTCCTCCTCCTCATCCTCCTCCCCCCTCCTCCTCCTCCCTCCTCCCCTCCTCCTCCTTCTCCTCCTCCTCATACCTCCTGCCCCTCCTCTTCCTCCTCCCCCCCCCTCCCCCTCCCCCTCCGCAATTACAGAATATGAAAATGCTTTCCCAGTTCCCCTGATGGCGCCCCGAAGATATCCGACCCCCCCCGCGTACTGTTTTTTTTCTACACACAGATTCCCGGGATTATATATATATATTATATATATATATATATATATATATATTATATATATAATGCTGCTCTCGCTGAGGCGCCGGCCTCATTTCTGCTTCCGAATCGTTCCGAATCGTGCTCCCGCTGCAGCGTGGGCCTCATTTTCGGATCGGCGTTTGGCCTCCGTCGTTCAGGATGGCGTTCTCGCCCCAGCGCGGGCCTCTTTCTCGCGCGCCCATCCGCCCGCCACCCGCGCCGCACCACCACCACCACCACCACCACCACCACCACCACCACCACCACCACCACCCACCACCACCAACAGCCACCACACCAAGCACCAGCACCACACCAGCCACACACCACCACCACACCCTCAGACACGCACGCACGCACGCACGCCATCACCACCCAACTAAGCACGCTCTTGCGCGCGGAACAAATAAAAAAAAAGACACAAAAAAAAAAAATTAACAAAAAAAAAAATAGAAGGCCCCAGGTCCGCTACGACACGCGTCCGCGGATAGAGAAAATCAGCGCCATGGTAAGGGATGGGAGGGAGGGGTAGGACGTCAGATATGACGCGAACGCACCTAGCTTGTCTCCTCCCCCTCCCCATCCTCCCCCCTTCTCCTCCTCCTCCTCC
>CAUYUJ010014294.1:1128763-1187301 GCA_963575745.1 Prorocentrum cordatum
CGTGGACGCTGTCCAGGTGGTCGCCAGCCCGGGAAACGATCTCCTCGTTGAAGCCGATGAAGCAGAGCCTCTTGCGAGCCTGAGGGAGGTAGAAGCTGTGCGAATTCAGCCCTGCCCTCTGCGCTCTGATGGAGAAGTGCTGAAGACGCCCCACCACATGCTGAGAGTTGGGGGCCTTCTTGTCCATGTCCTAGACGTTCTCCAGAATGAGGCCCAATACCCGGTCGCCGTACATACAGATGCAACTGAGCAGGGCTACGCACGTCGACGTCGAACCCCCGAGATCCTTGAGGTCTTGGAGGCTAATGCGGCGACCGCGAGACACATTGTTGAGGGCGCTGAAGGCTTTGCAAGACAATCCACCAACAATAAACAGCAAAGAATCGTCGTCCAACCACTCCGGCGTGCACTTCGTCTCATCGAGATGCCCAGCCGACCATGGCCAGCACTCGCGGGCCCTCCGCCCGCTCCGCCCACCCGCCAAAACATCCCCCGAGCTCATTTCGTGCGTGATGACGTCGCACGAGGCTCTGCTATGAGTGATCAAACTCTCACGTTGTGCAAATTTCAATAAATAAATAACAATTTTTACTACCGCGCCCCTCCCCCGCTTTCCGCAACCCCCCCCCCCCGCCGGCGCGCCCCCCAGCCCCCTGCTCCTGCCTGCCCCCCCCCCCCAAACCCACCCACCCACACCCCCTCATTTCCCTTTGCCCCCCTTCCCCCCCCCCCCTTCCCCTATCCCCCCCCCCCCCCCCCCCCCTATAACCGCTACTTACCTCCTCCCCCTGCCCCCCCCCACTCTCCGCCGCGGCCCTCCTCACCCACGTCCCTCCCCCCCCACCCCCCCCCCCTCCGCCCCCCCCGCCCCCTCCTCCCCCTCCCCATCCAATGTCTAAAAATTGTTCTGCCCAGCGCTGTAGTGCGCCTATAGAAAACAAGAGAGGGGCGGGGCAAACTCGATCGCTGGAGACGCCCCCGCGACCGCCCTGGCGCCCTGCGCGCAGGGGCAGATCCCTGCGCACCCCCTCTCGGCGCCAGGCAACGCCTGCCACGCCGTGCGACCCCAGCGTGGATGGAGAGACTGCGCTCTGCGACCGCTCCCTTCGCACCGCGCGCCCTGTCCGGGCTGCGAAGCGGCGCTGAATGCGCAAATACGGCACGCCGCTGACCGATGTTATACAAAGGGGGCGATGTTTACCTCCAAAACCCAAATGGCGAAAACCCAATGTAAAGATTCATCCTCAGATCGGAAAATGGGGACATCCCAATGTGGATATACCACGCTGAATGCAAAAAACCAAGGGCCAACGCGCGGGCGGCGGCATGCAGCCGATCGATTCTCACACAAGGGGAGCCACGCTGAAACCCAAAACCCAACGGCGATAAACCGATGTAAAACATCATTCTCTGATCGGACAACGGGAACATCCGAATGTGGATATGCAACGCCGAATGCGCGCGCGCCAATGGCCAAACCGCGCGCGGCGGCGGCATGCCGTCGATTGGTTGTTCTTATACAACGGGGGCGATGTTCATCTCCAAAACGCAATGGCGAAAGCCCAATGTAAACATTCATTCTCGGATTGGAAGACGCGGACATCATCCCCATGTGGATATACAACGCTGCGCGCGAACATGTCGCGCGCGCGGCGCGGCGGCATGCCGCTGACATATATAATATATATATAGATATATATATATATATATATACATAATATATATTTATATATATAATAATATATAATCATGCAACATGGCGAAATTGCTCGCGCGCGGCTGTGGCACGCCGATGATAGATTTTAAACAACGGGAGCCATGTCGAACTCAAACACCCAATGGCGAAAACCAAATGTAAACATTCACTCTCTGATCGGAAAACGGGAACATCCGAATGTGGATATACGACACTGAATGCGCGCATGCCGATCGCCGACTCGCGCGCGCGCGCGGCGGCGGCGTTCCGCCGATGATTTTTATGTATCGCGGGTGCGATGTATATCTCCAAAACCCAACGGCGAGAACCCAAAGTAAACATTCATTCCCGGACCGAATAACGGGAATATCGCAATGTGGATATGCAACGCGGAGTGCAAACTGCCAATCGCCAGCGCGCGCGGCGGCGGCATGCCGGGAGCGATGTTGAACTTCAAAAACCCCATGGCGAAAACCAAATGTAAAACATCGTTCTCTGATCGGAAGACAGGAACATCCCCATGTGGACATTCGACAACGAATGCGCGAATGCCAATGGCCAACGCGCGCGCAAGTGCGCGCGGCGGCATGCCACTGATCGATTTTTACGCGGCGAGTACCATCTTGAACCCCACGACCCAATGGCGAAAACCCAATGTAAAAAATCATTCTCGGATCGGAAGACGGGGGCATCTTCATGCGGATATGCGACGCTAAATGCACAAATGCCAATCGCCAACGCGCGCGCCCGCCGCTGGTCGATATTTATGCAGCGGGAGCCATGTTGAACTCCAAAACCCAATTGCGAAAACCCAAAGAAAGATTCATTCTCGGATCGGAGGACGAGAACATCCCAACGTGGACATGCGACACTGAATGCGCGAATGCCAATGGCTGGTCTATTGTGCGCGACGGGAGCGAGGTTGAACTCCAGGGCCAACGGCGAAAACCCAATGTAACAAATCCCCATCGGCATTCTCCCTGGCGCCGAGGTGTAGACAAGCGGCATCGATCGGCACCCGTGGAAATTTTCCGAGGGGGCAGATATGAATAGTTATTCGGATGCGAATTAATGGCAGGCGGGATCCGGGGGCGCGGGGGGGTCATCATTTCTCAAACGTTTTCAAACGCTAATCGACCTCACCCCCCCCTCCTCCTACTCCCCCTGCACTTCCTCCTCCATGCCTTCGCAAGGGTGTATAAGCCCCCCCTCCTCCTCCCCCGCCCCCGACTCTCCCCGATCCCCCATCTCTGGGGATGTGCGCGCGCATTGGATGCGTTTGGCGGGGCAGGGGGGCGAATGGGCAGAGGGCCACGGCGCTGCCGTGACCGCGGCCCCCGAAGCCTCAGGATCCGCTGCGCGGTGGCATTTCGCCTGGGGGGGGCTGCAGTCCTTGACGTCGAAGCGAATGCAACAATCCTCAGCGCCGTGCTTCTCGGGGACAGCTCGGATCCAGCCCCGTTTCTTCGGGCCCTTCTCCGCCGCGAGGCCGCGGGGGAAGAACATCTTGGCCGCGTGACTGTTGAGGGTGCCCGCTCGCTGGAGAGCCTGCTTCGCTGCGTGGATGCTGTGGAAGTCCATCGCCGAGCCCGTGCATAATGACATCGCAGCAACCTTGCGCTTGGCGGTCGCGAAAGACACTGCCTCCTTGAGCGAGGTGGCCTCGTCATCCGGGAGCTGGTCGACGAACTGAGATGCGACGTAGTCCAGGAGGGTGCCATCTCTCACGCGCGACGCCAAGTCCTTCTCCTCAAACGCCTCCGGCTTAAGCTCAGGCACCCCGGGGGCTACGAGGGGGTCGTCGTCGCTATTGCTACCGCCCAGCACTTCCTGGTCAACTGCTTCCACTCGCTCAGTCGAGCTAGCGGCGCCGTCAGCAGAGGCCGCGGCAGACCCGGCCCAGGGCGCGTCGGGTCTGCGGGGGGCCCGCCTGGACCGAGCGGTCTTAGGGGGCGAGGCCGCAGGGGGCGCGTCTGCAGCGCCGTTGGCTGCGGGCCTCCTCATCGCTGCCCGCGGGAAGTGCCCGGGGTCGAGGGGCGCCGTTGCGCCGGCAGGAAAAAAAAACGCCACTCGAATCATTGGCACGGCCACGAGCGGGGAGAAGAAGAGGGCGAGGAGGAAGGAGGGGGAGAGGAGGAGCATGAGGCGCAGGCCTTGGCATTTCGGTAGACACCCCAATCTCGAAAGAAGCTAACCTCGATGGGAATTCGCCATAATGCTCCAATACCTGCTCTTACCTCCTGGCTCCTCCTCCGCATCGCCACCATTGCCCCATCCTGTGCCCTCCTCCACTCCTCGTTGTCGCCATCCTCCTTCTCCAACTCCTCCTTCTCTTTCTCCTCCTCCACCCACCCCTTCCCCCAGATGTGTGTGAACACCCCCCCCACCCCCCCCCTTCCTGCCCTCCTCCCCCCCGCCCATCCCACCCATCCCCACCCATCCCCGCCCTCCGCCCTCCTCCACCTCCCCCCCGCGCCGCGCCGAATCCCACTCCACCCTTCCACGTCGGCGTCGCTGGCCCCTGCCCACGTCGGCCCGACAACAATTGAGGCGCGAAGAGGCCCCGACCCCTAGACGACCCACGGTTGCCAATCAGAGCGAAGCCTAAACGCCCCCCGCACAGGCCAGAGATCAGCGACCGAGGAGATCCAGCAGGGGGGGCGAAGCCTGCGCCTTGCTGCGCAACTCCGACACCTGCGGAAGCAAAGGCAGCCCAACCAATTGCGGGCCCAGGCCCTGATCCACTTCAATCCTCCGTCCTCCTGAATCCTCCACCTCTTTGCCCTACGCCTCGCCCGCCCGCCGCCCCCGCCCCCCTCCCCCCCCCCCCCCCCCCCCCCCCCCAGCGCGTGGGCGCGAGAGGAGGAAGAGCAGCAGCATAAGGGGTCCCAGGGGTGGGAGGAGCTGATGGAGAGGGGGGGGGGGGGCGATGGAGGATCAGGATGGAAGACCAGGCCCAGGAGGGGGATGGCGACACGCAAGTGGAGGATGGGCAACGGGCGAAGCGAGGAGCAAGGGCCAAGAGCGGATGGCCCAGGCAAACTACCTACGAACACACTTGTCACTCATGCTCTGGGTCGCCGTACCCTGCGCGACCTCGACCCTGGGCCACCGACCCTGCGCCCCTTGCCCGGGGCCCGCTGGCGGGGCGACGCGTCGGGCGAGAGGCCAACCGCGTTCTCCGACCTCTCTTTCTTTTTTCCGAGCCCCCCGTGCGCCCGGGCGCGCGACGGCCTGCCGGCGTGCCCCGACAGCAGCAAGGCCGCGGCGCCTCGCCAGCACTCGTGACTCAGGGCCGCAGCGAAAATACGCCTGCCCCCGTGCCCAGATCCGCTGGCCCGGCAAGCGCAAGGCTGCGAGCGAGACGAGCGCGCCAAACACGGACGGTTCGAACTCCGACCTCCCTCATCGTCCTGGAGCCCTAAGCCCACCCCTGCCAACAACCAATACCCTCGGAACAGACGAAGTCTGGATAATTCAAACCTGGGTCGCAGACGACCGCCGGCTGAGCCCCTGCTGCTGGCCGAACCCCCCCCCCTCCCCTCACGACTGCTTGGCCTTCTTCTTCGGCTGGGGCGCCCTGGTAGCCTCGGCCTCGCCGCTGTCCTCGGCCGTGTTCTTGTCGTTGGGAGCGCGGCGCCTGCGAGCCTTCATCAGCTTCGCGGTCCTTGCGTTGATGCTCGCGGGAATCTCCAGACCCTCCGCCTCCATGGAATCCACGCACTCCTTCAACCCATCGGCGCGGCCCATCTCCTCGCACTCATCGATGGTGACCAGGAGGGCGTGCAAACCGACGGTCGCCTTGAGCCTGCGAGCGAGTCCGCCCGACGTCGCAAGCACAGATGATGCGAGATCCCCCTTCTCTGCATTCGTCTCGAACACCAGCGCGCGCTTCGCAGCCGCCGTGCCTTTCTCGAACTTGGGAATAATGGACTTCGCAATGACTTCAACCCCGATCGTCTTGTCGAGAGCGGCCTCGTGGAAAGGCCGTGCACCACTCTCTGGATCGGGGCACTTGTCGAAGATATCGCTGGCGTCCTTGGAAACGGCCTCGACCTTCTGCAAGCATTCGCGCATCTTGCCCTGCGTCGCCGCCTCCACCTTGGCCGCGGAGATGCCTGGGCGCCATAAGGGAGATGGAGCTGCAGCAGCCGCACCACCGGGAGGTCGAACATAGGATCGAGGAAGCCCGAGAGCCGCGTGAACCCGCCTGGCGGATTTAACCCGCATGACCTCCAAGATAGCCCAGTATAAGCTCCAGTCGGTCGCAGGGTGCCCTGGCTAGCATAGCCGAAGATGGCCTAACATGGGCCCCAGCATCCCCGGCGCCCCAGGGGCCCGCGCGGGGCCCGCGTAGGCCCCCATGGGGCCCTCGTGACTCATGGGCCCCCCTCGGTTCCCTCTTGAGAACTGTCTTTCGGGGGCCCTCTCAAACGACACTTCCGGGGGGCTCATTGGGACCTGCCGGGGCCATCTCGGGCACTCTCGGGGCCCTCCTCAGGCTCCCTTGGGGCGCTCTCGGGGGCCCCTTCGGAACTTTGCTCTGGAGGCGGCCCCTCAAGGCCCGGCCAAATGCGGGGCCCACTCGGGGCCCTCGCGGGGGGGGGGCGCGGCGGGGGGAAGGCGCGGATAGCCCTGCATTCGGGCCACTCGGGTCCGTCGGGCGATTCGGGCCACGGAGGAAGAGGAGGAGGAGGAGGGGGGGGTGGAGGAGGAGGAGGAGGAGGGGGGGGAGGAAGAGGAGGGGGGAGGAGGAAGGTTGCACATTGCGAGGAAGTCTCGAGCGGGTTTTCGAAAGAAGCAGATTGTAATCATTGCTTCTTTTGAATAGATTCCGAAAGGAGTGCCCCCCGGCAGCCGCCTCCAACCCTATCGACGTCGAATCTCTCGGTGATATTGTTCACGGCCTCCAAGATGCCGTCGAGCTTCTTCAACTCGGACTCGGAGAGCCGATCATCGGCGCGGACCTTCGCGAGGACGGGCATGTTGTCGAGCACCCGCTGCGCCGCCCCAATCGACGATTTGGCCTGGCCGCGGCGGCTCGAGTTCTCGGCGAGGCCGGCGAGGCGACGAACCGCCCCCTCAATCCCGCCCTCCAGCACAATGGGCTCGTGCACGATCTGGGCAACAGAGAAGAACAAGGTCTCAAACTCGCCCATGTAGCGGCCCAAATCGTCAACGCGGGCGGCTTGAATCGGCCCTGCGACTTCCTGCTCGAAGCGGGTGATCAATGTGTCGCCAAAGCCAAGCCCTGCCCAGGAGGCGGTCTCCAGCTCAGCCAACTTGTCGCAAGCATGCTCCGGCAACGCCGATGGCGCACCCTCCGAGCGAGTCATGCGAGCGCTGATCTCAGCGCACACGTCCGGCACCCAGGCGCCCATGTCCAGGAATTCTGCCGCGATGGGTTTCGTGTTCGGCCACGCCAGGAATGGTCGGAGACGACTGCTGAAAATCCCAATGAGGCGCAATCAAGGCTCGCTTGACATCCACGGCCCGGCTGCCCTCGCGGACGTTGGCGATGCCCAGGGACTCGCCCAGCGCCAACTCCATCGAGACGGCAATGGCACTGATGGCTGCGCCCGCGCACTTCTCCGCGCAAGTCGCCTTCAGCGTATCGATCAGCCCCGCGTCACACTTCTTCGCCCGCTCGCACCTCGTCGCCCGCTTCTCAACCTGTCCAGAATTCGGGAGACACATCCGCCTCGCAACCAACTTCCGCTCGCTCCGGCACCGCCAACGGGACCTCGACACGCAGGCGGGCGCAGGGGCGGCGGAAGGTCACGGTGGGTTAATATGTCCCTGTGCGTTTCCAGAACAGCCTCTGACACGGTGTGCAAGAAGCCTTCCGAGTCAGTCTTCATCCGCTCCGTGCTCACGTCGAGACTCGAGACGACATCGACATCCTCCTTGAGGGTGCCAATGGCCTCCTCATCTTTCGCTTTCAAGTCCTTGCAACCGACGGCGCAGTCGAGAATGAATCCTACCAGTTCTCTGGGCGTAAGTGGTCTAGATCGTTTTGTTTTCCCCCGTCCCTCTTCTTCCTGTTCGGGGATAGGGGTTTACACCTCCCCCGATTGCCCAGGATGCCCCGCGTCGGGCCCCAACGTGTTCCGAGAGCCAGAACCTCCCCAAGGAGGCTCCAAGTGGCTCAAGAGCTCCCCGAGGATGCCCCCGATAATCCAAAGGAGAAACAACAATGCCACAAGAGGGCCCCGCCCCAGGAGAGCCCGGGGGCCCCGAGGGGGGACCAGGAGGGCCCTCGCAGGCCCAGAGAGGGGCCCCAAGAGGGGGCCCAGAGGGCCCACGAGCCGTCTCGGGGCCCTCTCGGGCCCCCCCTAAACCCTTCAGAAGCTCCCAACAGGGCCCCCAAGCCGGCTCCAGGGGGGCCCGAGATGGATCGCTCGTGGAACCATCTTTGAGCCCTCTTGGAGCGCTCTGGGGGCCCTCTTGGAGCCTTCTTGGGGCCCTCTTGAAGGGGGGCAAGCCAATTTTTTTATATATAAACAAAGCCTACCGAGCCTCTTGGGGCCCCAAGAGGGCCCCTCAGGACAGGAACTGGGAACCAGTTCGTCCGTTGAGGGCCTTCCCCCCATAAAGTACTTTAGAACCCCTCGAGGGGCCTCCTGCCCTCTGCTCTCACCTCGTCTTCCTACCTCCCCCTCCCCCCCCCCTCCCCTCCTCCTCCTCCCTCCCCCCCCTCCTCCGCCTCCTCCTCCTCCTCCTCCTCCTCCTCCTCCTCCTCCTCCCCCTCGTCATCATCATCGCCATCATCCCACTTCTCCCTCCTCCTCCTCCCATCCATCCATCCCCCCCCTTATCGTCCTTCCCCTCCTGCGATCGGTTCGGCCGCCCCCAACCTTGCCTCCGCATCTCCCTGGCCACCTCACCTCGCCGGGGCGTCGGTCCTGGATAGGCCGGCGGGGGCGCGCGAAGCGTCGAGAATTTCAAAACCCCCTGCTGCTCGAGCATGTCCAAGCAGGCGAACGTGATCTTCGAGCCCCCCTGCGCGACTGCCTGCTTCGCTTGCTCGCGCCTCGTGAAAGCTGCCTCGAGCTCCTCGAGGACGCCGACGCCAGCGCGCCACAAAAACCACGATGGCCGAAGCCTGCGGCCCCAACATGTGGCGGGGGCAAGGAGCCTCGGCATCGCAAACAGCCTGCAGGAAGTCCTGGACCTTCCTGGAACTCCGCCCCTGGCCCCCCAAGTCGGGCGCTGTCACCGCCTGGCGCAACCGCGCGATAATCCCCTCCCCCATGGACCGCGGACGTTTGGGACATGACCGCCAGTGCATGTCCGCCAGCCGTAGAATCCGCCATCATCTTGAAATAATGCCCTTCCTTCGCGAAGAAGCCCATGATGGCGTCGCACCTCTGGAAGGCCACGGCCTCGTGGATCTGGCAGGTGAGCTCCCCGATGATGCATTCGCCAGGGACGCTCATGCCACTGGAGCGCAAGCCTTCAAACGAGGCTTGGAAATGTCTCAGCCTCGGGCGCTCCAACGTCATTTGCTTGCATACCTCTGCCAGGGCAGCGTTCATCTTCGCGACTTCGTCAAACCTGGGGCACTCGGCCTTGAAGCCAGACCTGGTGGCCAGGAACTTCGCCACGCTACCAGCCTTTCTGTGCGCCGTGTGGTAGCTGGCGGAGACGGTGGTGAGATCCTTGAACTTCTTCTTCATGGACTGCATATCGGTGACCTCCCAATCAGGGGTATCAAAC
Source organism: Prorocentrum cordatum (assembly GCA_963575745.1). Classification (NCBI taxonomy): domain Eukaryota; class Dinophyceae; order Prorocentrales; family Prorocentraceae; genus Prorocentrum; species Prorocentrum cordatum. Next base: position 1,138,179 of record CAUYUJ010014294.1, read on the forward strand.
GCCTTCTCCATCACGGCGCCGAACTCCGTGGCGCATTTCTCCAGCTCGGTGAGAGCCGCCCCCTTATCCTCGATGGATCTCAAGAAGGTCGCTTGCATGTCTCTGGCCCCCAGCTTGCCGAAGTCCGAGGGGGGCGGCCCCCCAGGGCGCCTCTTCAGAAACGGCCCTCCTGCCTCGGGCCCCCCCTCCTCGGCCTTCAACGCCTCCCGGCCCTCGCTGCGCCCGCCCGCCTCCTCAGTCGAGGGCGGCGTTGTCTGCGTCCTCGACGCCCTCTGCCTGATGGCTGCCACGCCCGCCCTGGAGGCGGCAGGTCCTGTCGGCGCCGCGCCTGATGCCGACGACGTTCCCGGCCGCGCAGACCGGGCGGCCGCCGCCTTCTGGAGCCCCAAAAAGCTCAAGATACCCGAGACGCCGCCCACGCCGACAGTCTCCTCCTCCGAAGCGTCGCTCGTAGGCGCATCCTCCTCGGACTCCTCCTGCTCGCAATCGGAACCGTCGCTGTCGCCCGCCTCGCCCGTCTCCTTCCTCTGCTCCTTCTCGCGCTTCTTCCCATTCGACTCGTCGGCGTCCTTCTTGGTCTGGATGGCCTTCATGAGCGCGGCCGCCGACATGGGCGTACCCTTCGTGAGCTCCTTGGCCAGAGCAGCATGCATGCGCTGCGCCTGACCTTCCGATACCTGCGCGGAGCCGTCGTCCACGACCTGCGACGACCTCGCGCCGACGCCCGCGCATCTCTCCACGTCCAAGCGCCCCACCTTCGGGGTGGGCCAGAGATATGCGCGGGCACGGCTGCCCCCCCCCCCCCCCACCACCACCACCGCCGCCGCCGCCACCACCGCCACCGCCACCGCCGCCGCCCCCGCCCCACCCCGCCCGCCCACCCGCCCACCCCGCGCACGGATCCCCATCACTCCTACACGGGGCGAAGGAGTAGAGGGGGGGGCGTCGCGGGCGTCTATATGCCAGGTCCTCTGGTCTTCTCGTCGACACACATCCCCGTCTGCGCCTTCCCGCGGGGGAGATTGACCGCCACCACCTTCGGCTGATGGAGTCGGAGGAGGAAGAGGAGGGGGGGGGCGACGAACAAACGCCCCGCCTTCGCCACGGCCACCCACCCCTCCCTAGACAGACAGTGACAGGGCCTGGGTTCAGACAATGCAAGAGGCAGACGCATGCGAAACCATCCACAGAATTGCCGCGCTGATCTCGGAGCGCCCCGGGGGTCGTCTCGGAGCCCCCATCGAGGCCCCCCGGGTGCATCCCTGGGGCCCCCCAGGCCCCGAGGGGGCTCCGAGGGGGCCCCGGGGGGGCGCCGACAAATGCCCTTGAGGGCCCCAAGAGAGCCCAGAACAAAAAAAAAAAAAAAAAAAAAGCGCCAACCAAACGAACGGGATCTTGATCTTGAGGCCCTCTTGCGTTTCGTTTTGCGTGTTTTTGTCGTGCTTTCTGGGGGGGCCTTCTGCGGGGCTCTCGCGCGGCGCGGGGAGGCCCTCGCGGCGCGGTGTGTTCGGTTCCATAGGGTACCTTGGGCCCTTGGAGGAGCAGGGGGAGGCGCGCGCGACCCCTGCGCCTGCGCTGCAGGGGCCGGCGGAGCAGGGAGAGGCGGAGACAGCCCAGGAGGAGGCGGAGGTCGGAGGGAGGAGGGGGGGAGAGGGGAGGAGGAGAGGAAGAGGGGGGAGGAGGAGAGGAGGAGGAGACAGCAGGGGGGGGATGGGGGGGGGGGGGCGGACCAGGAAGGGGGGGCGGAGGAGGGGGGGGAGGCGGAGCAGGGGGCGGAGCAGGAAAGGGAGCAAGAGGGCGAGGCAGACGAGGAGGGGATAATCTTGTCCTCGGGGACTGGCCCGATTTCCTCCTCGCACTGCTCGGCGAAGATGAATTCCCGGGGCGCCGCGCGCCGCTCGGGCAAGAGGGCGGGGCGGAGGCCCATCGACCGCGAGCCGACGCGACCGGCCGAAGGAGCAAGACGGGCAGGAGCACGAGCAAGAGCATATCAGAGCGGGATTGCGACGGCGAGCACGACGCGGACGACGGGGGGAGCCATGAGGTGGGAGAGGGTAGAGAGGCCATGTCAGAGATCTTCGCGACACCCCCCCCCCACTCGGAATCTATGCAAAAGAAACAATGGTTAAAGTCTGCTAGTTTTGAAAACCCGCCCGAGACTTCTCTGCAACGTACAACCCTCCTCCTCCCCCCCCTCGTCATCATCGGCCCCCTCATCGTCATCGTCGTCGCCATCGTCGCCGCCCTCATTCGTACCCTCCTCATCCATCCCTCATGCTGCATACTGCATATGATGCTGCTCCGTTCAGTCTCGGATCCTGCGGAACGATGAGCCTCGTGCCGGATGTGTTCTCGATGCTCACCGAGGTGTAAGCCGCCCTCACGGCGCCCCTGAGGCTGACCTCGCCTTTCTCGCCCTTGTTGACCGACTGGGTGAAAGAGGCTTGCCCCCTCGATGAAGCATCATGACGATTCTCTTTCTTTTTGCCCCGTGACCTGTTCCAGATATGCCGCCGCGGACTCGCGCTCAGGATTCAGGCCAGTCAAGCGGAAAACGTAGAAGCATAAGACGCACAACTTCCCCGACGCCGCGTATGCGACGACAACCTGCACCTCGCCCCCGTCGATCAGGAGCGCCCCCACGGGCGCAAACATAAAAAGCCAGGAGTCACCGTGACCAACCTTAGGGCCCCCGAAGCAAACGACTGCGGGTGACCCAGTCGCGCCCCTGGCGCGAGTCGCAGCTAGGCGGCCGACACCGGGGCCCCCTCGCGAACCCCCCGACCCCTGAAGAAGACACCTGCGGGGCGTGGGCGGGGCGCTTGAGCGCTAGGGCAACCTCCTTGGTGCCGCGGCCCCTCCACGGCGCAACCCCTGCCACGGTTCGATGTCGCGAGGCGGAACGAGGGGCCTGTACTCTGGGGGGATAGGCGACGCATCCGTGGACAGCGCCTTGCACATGCAACACCCCTTGCACTTCTTCGAACGCGACCTCTCGGACATGGCTGGCCGGCCGAGCTCGCCACGAGCTAGCGAGGCGGAGCGTTGCAGTGCTGGGCGGCTGACTACGGCAGGGCTCCAGCCAGAAACTTCTCGGACCCCCTGCCCCCAGGCCGCCCGAGGGGGGGCCCTGCGAGGGCGAGGGGGAGCACGCGGCGGAGGAGGAGCAGGAGACAGACACAGAACACAACGAAGAGGAGGAGAATGGGGGAGAAGGAGCACGGGATCAGCTGGGGAACGGAGGACGTTGACGAGGACTAGGGGCGCGGGGGCGGAAACCGAGAGCCACTGCTTGGAGCGAGCTGTTCTGAAACGCGTGGGCAGTGCGAGGCCCGCAGGACATGAAGACGCAATGATGCAAGGGTTACTGCCCCATGGCGAAAGATGCCACGTGATGCACAATGCACTGCGTATAACTTGATTCAGGACACATTCGCATCAATGCGCATTGGAACAAACAGGCACCCCAACTTCCAATACAATAGCGCTTCATCAGAAAAAAAGAATACAAGTTTCAATCGGAAGTGACAGAAACGATATAATAAAAAAAAAAAAAAAAAAAAAATAAAAAAAAAACGCTTTGTTTTCACCATGTAGTTTCTGTAAAACAAAAAACAAAAACAAAAAACAACAACACAACACGAAAATGACAATCCTACTCGATCGAGTCGGGCCCCCGAAACCACATAAAATATTTCTATAAGAAACGAACCCGAGCCGACTCTATCGCGTCGGGTTCTGATTTTTTGAAATATTTATGAACGCTGTAAGTTGTATGTTTTTAATTATTGAACGATGGATTAATTTGTTCATGTAATTTGAAATGTAACCACACGCGTCTTAAAACAAATCATCATTAACCTTATAACGATGACAAATATCATACACGTACATGCGTGCACCATGCCAAACCTAAGATGATATATGCTGAGAAGTACCTCGCGTGCCAATCACCGCGCAGACCGACGCAGCTTGCCACGCGTCACAATGGAAATGTGGTTGGCCATCGGACGGCGAACCGATGGATGCAAGACCCAAAGAAACCTGGCAACCACAGAAGATCCGGCGGAGGTTATGAGCGAGTGCGAGAGACCCTGCTAACCGATGCGGGCGGCGCTCCGAAGATCTCCACCCGCACCGATCAGAGCACCGAGCCGCGCACCTGCCGGCAAGGGGAACGGTGAGACAACTGGCAGACGATAAGAAGAGCGGGCGCCGTCCCGCACAGGCAACTCAATTCGCGCCTGGCTCTGAGGAGCCCTCCTCAGTGCGGCGGTGGGCGCGCCCCACCTCGAAACAGGGTGCCGGGGCGGGCTGCGTCTTGGCCAAGTCCCTGGCGCGTCGACGAGCTGGTCTGGGAATCCTACCTCGCAAGCTTCTGTGGCGAACCGCGCCCTCATGACCGTCGAGGGCTTTGCCTTCGAACAACCAGGCCACGAGGTACCCCATTGGGAACCGCTTCAAAACGTGGTTCGCACGGCACAAACCATGGCATCGTCCTATACAATGTGCCCCATAACTATCGGCTGACGCATCATATACGAGCGAGCCCACGTACGTGTTGGACTCATCGAATACGGGGTAACTGTCCCATGGTGCCACAGGCTCGCCATCGACGCGCAGCTTCTTGCGACGTTTGGCGCTGGCCTTTGCAGGGTTTGGATTCGGGGCAACGCGATGCCAATCCCCAAGATGGGCCTGGGTTCCTGGGTTGTCGTGAAGTCGGGCCCCCGCCTCACCCACTGCCTCAGCGCCTCGACCGGGTCGGCCATGGCCGCTTCCGGGGGCGCCGACAGATCTAACTCCGCGGTGCATGCGCATGAGTCATGGCGAACGCACATCGCGATCCACCTGCCTGGCACTTCACTCCATGCGCGACCGAGGCACCCCCCTCAAGACTGCGAATCCAACCGTCACTCGCTGCCAAGACGTTATCATATGCTGCGGCCCCAGGGGCGGGCTCATCCCCCCCCTCGCCCTCTCCGCCAGCTGGCTGAGCTGGGGGGTCCTGGCCTGGTATCGGCATCGGCGGTAACGGTGTCGGCTTTGGCTCGCCAGAATCCCTGATGCCGATTGCCACCCTCCACGAAGATTTTTTGGTCGGGGGCCGCTTGTGGCTCGGGGTCCCCAGCAATGCCATGATCTGGCTCATTGCCTCCCTCCTCCTCATCCTCTTCCTCCTCCTCCCCATTATCCCCCTCCTCGCCTGCAGGCCCAAGCGGGCGCGGCGCGGGCGCGGGCCCTGCGCCGGCGGCCCCGGCAGGAAGGGCCTCGCCACCAGCAGGAGGGGCCTCGCCACCAGCGGGCAGCGCGTCTCCACGCGCGCGGCCCCATCCACGGCCACGCGCCCCACCTGCCCCGCCCGACGCGCGAGGACAGGCGGGGCGGGGGGGGGCGAGGGGGAGCGAGGAGAAGTGGGAAGAACGAAACAGAGGCGGGGCAGGAGGAGGACGCTGACAGCTGAGACACGCGAGAGCTACGAGGGGGGGGGGGGGGGGGCCATGCAGGCGAGAAGGGCGAGCACGGGAAAGCGATGATCAGGGGGCGGGGAGGCCCGCGACGAGGGCGAAGATAGGGAGGAAAGAGAACGAGAGGGGCATGAACAACCAATCGGATCATCAGAAAGGCAACGCCCCATGAAAGGTCGCCCCGTGCCCCGAGCAATGTCTCCTCAATCTGCGCCCCGCGCCCCCTGTCCGATATCCGTCGCGCCGCGCCGCTATGCACTAACGCACAAGCCCGTGCCTAAGCCAAGTCCCGCACCCATGCAGCCTATCCCTATGACGGCCCTGCCCCTTGCCACGGCCTCGCGCTCGGCCCCCCTGCCCCTGCCCGACGCCCCGCGATTGCCAGAGGACCGACGCCCCCAGACACTGCCGCCCCAAACGCGCCCCCTGCTGCCACAACCGCCCCTGCTCATCACTACCCGCGCCCACCCGCGAACCCCATCGAGGCGCCGGGGCCAGCGATGGCGCCGCGGCGGCGGCGCGCGCGAAACAGCGCGCGGCAGAATGCGGGGAACGGAAGGAATGCGTTGGGCGCTGGAAAGTAGGCAGGGAAGGGACTCACAGGGGCAGCGGGGGGTGGAACTGCGGGAGGAAACGCGGGGGGCGAGTGGAAGATGGGAAGATATCGTGGGATGGGGCCCAGGGGCGATGGAAGGGGGCGCGGTGAAGGGGGGCGGCGAGCGGGGGCAAACCGGGGCGGGGGGGGCGGGAAGGGGGGGGGGGGGGGGATGAAGCGGGAGGGGAGAAGGGTTGTGGAGGAGGAGAAGGAAGAAGCGGAAGGGGGGGGGCAAGGACGGAGGAGGAGGAGGGGGAGGAGCTGACCTGGCAGGACCCCTGGCACGAGGACCTGCGCAGCCCGTGCAATGTCAAAAAATCGTTAAAAGAATGCTTTGGGGGGGGCAGTCAAAACGTGGTTTTCCCCAGCGCTGCAGCGCGCCCATAGAAAACAAAAGGGGGGCGTGGCAAACTGGATCGATGGAGACGCCCCCGCGACCGCCCTGGCGCCCTGCGCGCAGGGGCTGGTTCCTGCGCACACCCTCTTGGCGCCAGGCAACGCCTGCCACGCCGTGCGTTCCCAGCGTGGATAGAGACTGCGCTCGCGGACCGCCCCCTGAGCACCGCGCGCGCTGTCTGGATTGCGAAGCGGCGCTGAATGCGCAGATGCGGCACGCCGCGGGTAGACTTATTACAACATGGGCGATGTTTGACTCCAAAACCCAATGGCGAAAACCAGATGTAAATATTCATTCTCTGATCGGAAGACGGGAACATCCCAATGTGGATATGCGGCACTGAATGCGAAAATGCCGAGGGCCAACGCGCGCGCGACGGCATGCCGCTGATCAAGTTTTATACAACAGGAGCCATGTTGAACTCCAAAGCCCAATGGCGAAAACCCAATGTAAAAATGCATTCTCGGATCGGAAGACGGGGACATCTCAATGTGGATATGCGACACTGAACGCACGCGCGCCAATGGCCAACGCGCGCGCGGCGGCGGCATGCCGCTGATAGGTTTTATACAACGGGGGCGATGTTTATCCCCAAAACCCAATGGCGAACACCCAATGTAAAAATGCATGCTCGGATCGGAAGACGGGGACATCATCCCCATCTTGCTATGCAACGCGGCGCGCAAAAATGTCGCGCGCGCTGGGCGGCAGCATGCCGCTGATAGATATTACGCAACAGGGCGAAATCTCGCGCGCGCGTGGCTGCGACATGCCGCTGGCAGATTTTAATTTAACGGGGGCGGTGTTTATCTCCAGAACCCAATGGCGAAAACCCAATGTAAAAAATCATTCTCGGATCGGGAGACGGGGACATCCGAAAGTGGATACACCACACTGAATGCACACATGCCAGTCATCAGCGCGCGCGCGCGGCGGCATGCCGCGGATGGGTTTTATACAACGGGGGCGATGTTTACCTCCAAAACCCAACGGCGCAAACCCAATGTAAAAAATCATTCTCTGGCCGGAAGACGGGGGCATCACAATGTGGATATGCAACGCGGAATGGGAAAATGCCATTCGCCTGCGCGCGCGGCGGCGGCATGCCGCTGATAGATTTGACGCGCCGGGAGCGATGTTGAACTCTCAAACCCCACGGCGAAAACCTAATGTAAAAATGCATTCTCGGATCGGAAGACGGGAACATCGCCATGTGGATATGCAACGCAGAATGCGCGAATGCCAATGGCCAACGCGCGCGCGAGCGCGCGCGCGCGGCAGCAGCGTGCCGTTGGTCGATTTCTATATAGCGGGAGCCATGTTGAACTCCAAAACCCAATGGCGAAAACCCAATGTAAAAATTCATTCTCGGATAGGAAGACGGGGGCATCTCAATGTGGATATGCACACTGACTCCACGCGTGCCAATCGCCAACGCGCGGCGGCGGCACGCCGCTGATTTATACATATATTTATATATATATATATATATACATATATATATATAGATATCATATCATATATATATATATATATATATTCATGACTGAATTATATATACATAAGAATAATGTGCAGCGGGGGCGAGGTTGAACTCCAAAACCCAACGGCGAAGACCCATCGTAAAAAAAATCTCTGACCGGAAGACGGGAACATCCCCATGTGGACATGCGACGCTGAACGCCCAAATGCCTATCGCCAACGCGCGGCGGCGGCATGCCGCTGATATATTGCGCGCGACGGGAGCGAGGTTGAACTCCACAACCCAATGGCGAAAGCCAATGTAAAAGTTCATTCTCTGATTTGAAGACGGCAACATCCCCATCTGCATTTCCCCCGGTGCCGAGGCGCACGCAAGTGGCATCGACCGGCGTCCGCGGATTTGTTCCAGGGGGACAGGTAAACAAATGCTTCGAATGGCAATCGGGATACGGGGGGGAGGGGGGAGGGGGGGCGCCCTTTTCAAAAACCGTTTTCAGACATTAGCCGCTGCGCAGTCTTTTCCAAGAGGACCCCAAGAAACCCCATGGGCGCCCCCAAGACGCCCTGAAAACCCATGCCCTAAAACCATCCATCATACGCATCCAAGACACTCCAAAACCACGAAATAACTTCTACGATTGTCGCAAGCAGGGGGCCGGAGGAATGGCATAAGACATAGACGCGCACGCGCGCGCACGCGCGCGCGCACGCGCGCGCGCACGCGCACGTATCACTCCGCACGTGCGGACATTAATGCGGGCGCCGCCGGCAAATGCTAAACCCCTGAGCGAGCGCCCTCATGTCATGAACTGCCCCCATGCACTGTCCCCGCATATCGTTGCCCCCAAGTATTGCACCCTGCATTGCCCCCAATTGTTCCCGCCGTGTCTTGCCGCCATTCATTGCCCCTGCGCATTGCCCCCCACGAAATGCCCCCCCCCCCCCCCCCCCCCCCACCCCCCTCCCTCCCATATTGGCCCGAAGAGTTGCAGTCCACCCCCCCCCGCCCACGCCCCGACGCCCGCGCCCCAGCCCCCCCTGTATTGCGCCCAAGTACGGCCCCCATGCGCTGGCCACCAGCTACGGCCCCTGCGCGTTGCCCACGCACTGACCCCAAGTCGGGGGTCGCCCCCCCCATTGCGCCCAGCAGCCGCGCCCTCCAACGGCCGCGCGCGCGGGCAGGAGGAGGGGGCGTTCGGGGCCGCTCACTTTGATATGCAAACACGAACACACACACACACACACACACACACACACACACACACACACACACACACACACACACACACACACACACACACACACACACACACACATCATACACACATACATTCGGGCAAGCCGATGCATTTTTAAAATCAGGCGGGCGAGACGCATCCAAACGCACACCCCACGCATGCACTGCGGGATGCCCACGTCATGGATGAGACCAACCCGCCAGGGCAAGGGCGTGAAGCTACTCCCAGAGCGGCCGCGTCAACTAGCACCCGAACGCTCTTACGAACCCATTTGGCTCGGGGAAGGCAGGGCTACATTCGCGAAGAGAACGGGGGCGGGGGAAGTGTAGCGATGTGGAAAGTACAATGATGGCGCAGGGCAATCGGATAAGGGCTTCGGCCATGGGCAAGGTCAGGCTTTGCGCGCGCGGTAGAGGACGCGGGGGTGCATTGCGGTATAAGACATCATGGGGGCCGCGTTGGATTCGGGCCTGAAGTCAGGCGCCAAGGCAATGGGAGGGCTGAGGGCCAGGGGGGGCGCCGGGGCGGCGCATCGGCACCATCTCGCCGCGCGCTCCCTCGCTGTAGCGCCAGTGCGCGGGGCCGGCCGTCACCGCGGAGTCTTCGCCCGCGCGGGGCAGGATGTCCTCCTCGCCGAGCGCCGCGGGGAGCAGTTTGCCCTCGCCCGCTCCGGACGGCCCCGCGAAGAGAATGGCGTGCTCCAGCTGCGGCGGCCCGCGCGCCCTCGCCCGCTGCGCCACTCAGCCCCGGCACGCTGCCGCCCGCAAACCGCGCGTCTGACCTCCACCGTGGACCAGCCACCAAGGGGGCGGACCATGCCGCCCTGAGCCCCCCGTATCTGGAAGAAGCGTCCGACCGCCAGCGCGCGCCTCGGGGCCGCCGCGCGCGCGTCGGCACTGCGCGACACAGCAGCGCGACATCTCACCGCTCGGGCTTCGCGCCCCCCTGACCAGAAAATTTGAACACCGCCGAAATCGCCCTTGTCGTCGCGACGCTGGGCCGCTGCGGCGCCCGCGGCCCTGCTCGGCGATGCAACGCCGCGCGGACTGTTGCGCCCGCTGACCTGCCTGGCCTCAATGGCGGCGCCAACTGGTCAGACATGATTTCGACCACTCCAGCCCAGTCGCCGCGTTCAGCGCCCTTGTCTGCGCCGCCGCCTTGGCCTTGCACCCCTGGCCGCTCGCCCCCGCGCGAAGCCGCGCAACTCGCCCTCTGCTCGCTGTCGCGGCGGCGTCGCCGAGTCCCAAGCAGCGCCAGCGAAGCGGCGTGCGCCAAGCCAGCTCTCGGCCGAAACTTGCACGAATTCCCAGCTGCTTTCCACTTCTCGCCGTTGCATGGCGATGCTGCGTCGAGCAGGCGGCCCCCGGCCGCGAATGGGCGGCGGGGCGGCTCGCGGGCACCTGCAACTGCCGCGCGCGGAACAGAGGGGGGCGCGGAAGATGGGGAGGAGGAGAAGGAGGCGGGGGCGCGCCGGCAGCAGGGGGAGGAGGAGGAGGGCCCGTTCACTGGCCGCAGCGAAGAATACCCGAGAACCGCGCGCTCGAACGACCGCGCGCCAGCGCGCGTGTGCGCCGCCGTGGCAACCAGCCCCTCCAAAGCGCGTGGCCAGCCATCACGACCCTGTCATCGTTGGCCTCAACCCTCTGAACCTGCTTGCGACCCAGAATATCTCCGCCCCTTGCGCCAGCGGCCGGTTGCCACGCGGTGAATTGGCGGGGGCCAGTGCCCCCCGCATGCGTCGCATGAGGCCGTCGAAGGCCCTCGGAAAAGCGTCGGTCGGGATGGCGGAGTTCCCGCGCTGAGCTCCACCGGTGGCGCGCCAATGTGGCCCCGCAGGGGTGCACGTGGGCCTCAATAAATAACTGGGCCATGTTCAGCCTGGACTCCGCGGGCGCCCAGTCCCCCAACTGTTTGCAGAACGTCTCGCGCTCGAGCTCGTCGACCCACGCATCCTCCAGGGCGTGAACCATCGAGATCGAGATGTCTTGACGGGCGCTCATGCCCCGATCTGGCCAGCGGCCATTGCGGTTCACCAGCGCCCGGCCGCGTCGTGGTCGGCGGCGAGCGCCAGCATCGGCGCGATGCGGAACGGGGGGATGGGGGAGGGCGATGACTTCTGGGGGGCCGGCGAGTCGGCGGCGAAGAGGGCGCCGCCGCGCGAACGCCGAGCAACGAGAGCGGCGCTCATACATGGCCCACGCCACGCACCTTGGCGCCCACGCCATAGACGCCCCTGCCCCGCCAGCATCCTCGCTGCCGCCCTCGTAAGCAGCGAGCCACAGCGGGCGCCAGGTGGCGCCGCGGCCGCCGGCTGCGCGCGCATGAGGCGCAGGGGGCGGCGTTGCGGCAGCGCGAATGGTTCGCGTGAGATGCTGGAACGCGCTGGCGGCAGTGCATACCACTGATGCTTGCGTCGGTTTGATCTCTTCCTCTGAGGTTGATTTGTTGCGAGGCCGCCCCCCCCCCCCCTTCCCCCGAGGAATGCCATGTCGCTATCTTCATGCTCTTCTTTCTCTTCTCATCCCCCCCCCCCCCGCCCTCCGTTTCCCCGCCCCCTCCGCCCCCCCCCGCTTCCTGTTCCTCGACCTCCGACCCCTCCTCCTCCGCGCCCCCCCCCCCCCCCCCCCCCCCCCTCCCCATCCTCCTCCCCCCCCTCGTTCCCTTGCCGCTTGTCCTCCACATTCTCCTCCTCCTCTTCAACCTCCTCCACTCGCCCTCCCCCTCCACCTCGCCCCCAATTCTTCTCGCCCCCTGCTCATGATCCCCCTGGCCACCTCCCTGCCCTGAACCCTCCGCGTGCCTTCCCAGCCCCCGCCCTACCCCTTCCCAGTGCTGTCTGGGGCAGGCCCCCGAGGGCTAGTGGTGCAAGCGCCCCCCCCCCCCCCCCCCTTCGGCCCGCGGCAATCCTTGACCCCGAAGGGCCGTTTACTCCTGGCCCCAGCTTCCCAGGGCGCACGCAAGCCTGACCCCAACTACCCGAGATAGACGCCCTCGACCTCGCTGACGACCGCGGGGCCCCAAGATTGAAAAGGGCCGGGGCGGTGGGCGGGCGGGTGTGGAACGGAGCGGGCCTGCGCACTACAACGTTCCCAACATCTCGCCCTCTCTCGTAAGTCCCCTTCGAGAGGAGCTCACTGGCATCGCAGTCACCGCTATTCAACAGCAAGCAGACTTTATCGGCGAGATGCTGTAGTTCAGACGTGCTGAGCCTCGTGGCCGCATTCTCAAAAGCGGCCGACATCTTTTTTCCACCGTCTTGTCCTCAATGGCAACAGGGCTCGCGACAAGCTCCTCGCGACGCACAGCCCCGACGACACAGGTGACCCAAGACAACTTCCCAGCCTGGCAAGATCCCCCCGCCTCGTCATCGTTTGGGCCCAAGCGCATGGACGAATGCGGGCGCGCGCTGAGGCGTCCGCACCACTCCGGCCAATACGGAACCCAGACGGGCCAAGCTGGTTCCATGCGGTCCCTAGGAGGGGGGTTCCAGGGGGGTCCAAAACGGGCCAAGATGGCTCCACGCGGCCCTGAAGGCCGACGCGAAGACACGACGCGCGCCGGCGGGGCTTGGAGGCATCCTGCGGACATGCTGCACTCGGTCGGCTCAGGGTCATAATCTGTTTCGAGGAGCATTTCAGTCTCGCCCGATAACCTTCGCGCGAGACAGGCGACAGGCCGCGAGGCAGCCAGACGGTCGAGACCTATGTCCTGGCCCGCCCTGATTCCCTCGGCAACGGCCTTCCGGACATTCAGGAAGTGCGTCGTCGGGCCACCGCCGAGGCTCGCCTGCGGGGGCGACGGGGCAGCGGGGGGCGGGAGGCGCGAGGCGGGGCCGGAGAACTCGGAGCATGAAAGCGCGGAGACTCCAGCAAGTGCAGCGCGCGAGAGCACGGAGAGTCGGCCCGACACACGTTGGGAATGGGGGGGGCAGCGGATCGAAAGGCGGGGGCATTGGGGGCGCGGCAGGTACGGAAGGGAAGGGCGATGGGGCGCATGAGGAGGAGGAGGAAGAGGAGGAGGGCTGTGCATTGCGAGGAAGTCTCGAGCGGGTTTTCAAAAGAAGCAGATTTTAACAATTGCTTCTTTCGAATAAATTCCGAGTGTGTGTGTGTGTGTGGGGGGGTCGTCCTCCCCCTCCTCCTCCTCCTCCTCCTCCTCCTCCTCCTCCTCCTCCTCCTCCTCCTCCTCCTCCTCCTCTTCCTCCTCCTCCTCCTCCTCCTCCTCCTCCTCCTCCTCCTCCTCCTCCTCCCCCTCCTCCTTCTACACCTTCTCGTCATCGTCGTCTCTCCTCCAGCCCCGCCCCCTCCTCCAGCTCCCTCGCCCAACGCCCTTGCTGCTGCTGCCCCCCCTCGCACGGGCCCCCCTTGCCCCGAAAAACACCCGCCTTCAGGCCGTGCAAGCTGACGCCCCCCTGCTCGAAACACACGCGTTGCATCGCCTCCGCCGTCATGACCCGCCACTTGCGCTCCGCGTCCGCCGCCAGGCCGCCCGCGTCGGCCGGCAGGGCGAACGCGTCGTCCGGGCGCAAAGCCTGCGTCATGTTGACGCGGGCCATGCGCGCCTGAACGCGCGGGGGTTCGCGACCACCCCGCCCCGTCCAACGGCGAGGCGAAGAGGATGCGGGTGAAAGGGGGAAGGGGGTAAGCAGCAGCAGGAGCAGGGCGAAGGAATATCTTGGGCGAGCGGGGGGAAGGAGGAGCGAGATCAGGCGGACGGGGGAAAAGGAGGAGGACGACGACGACGACGGGGAGCACAATGAACGCCACTCACAAGGGGGAGGTGGGAGAGCTCGAAGGAGGGAGGGAAGGAAGAGGAGGAGGAGGAGGAGGAGGAGGAGGAGGAGGAGGAGGAGGAAAACAAACATGAATGATGGAGGAGGGCGGCGCGTCTGCTGGGCCATCTCCTCGCGCTGGCGCCGCCGTGGCCCTGCAGTTTCTCGTCCTCCTCGCCCTCGTCCGCGGCCTCGTCCTTGCCCTCGTCGCCCTCCTCCTCCTCCTCCTCCTCCTCCTCCTCCTCCTCCTCCTCCTCCTCCTCCTCGTCCTCTTCCTCGTCCGCGGCCCCCGCCATGGCCGCTCGGAGGCCGCCCGGCGGCCGCCGCTCGGAGGCCGCCCGGCGGCCGCCGCTCGGAAGGCGACGGAAGCCAAGACGCCCATGGTCCATGGACCCGAGCAGAGACCCGAACGGAGCACGAGAAAGACGACGACGACGACGACGACGAAGAATACGAACAAAACATAAAGCAAAATCAAGGCGGATGGTTGATAAAGTTTTCGGCCCTTGGGGGCCCCCGCGGGGCCACGGGACCCTGTCAAGAGAGACAACTCGTGATGAAAAACCTGCTCTACGCTTTGTTGGATGATCCCATTCCTCCTCCTCCTCCTCCTCCTCCTCCTCCTCCTCCTCCTCCTCCTCCTCCTCCTGCCCCTCGTCCGCGTCCTCCCCCTTGGACATATTACGGTTAAATGGGCGTCGTGGGGATACGCGGATAACATCGCCACCTGGGCGGGCACCTCCCTCCTCCTCCTCCTCCTCATCCTCCTCCTCCTCCTCCTCCTCCTCCTCCTCCTCTCCCTCGTCCTCCTCCTCCCCATCCTCTTCATCCGCCGCCTCCCGCATCTTCCTGTTCCTCCCACTCCGCCCTCCTCCTCCTCCCCCTCCTCCTCCTTCCCGTCCTCCTCTCCCTTCCTTCAGCTCCGGCCCGAAAGTCGCCGAAACTGCGCCTGTCCCAACCAGAAAACCAGACTTACTAAACCAGTCCATGAGAAACGATACTGTAATACTGTAGGATTGATGTGTGTATATATATACACTTTTTCCTGATTCGATATTGAGAATACGAATGCAAGTATTATGCATAGAAGCTGCGAATACTATAATATTCTCATTGCGTAACTAGATATATCTTCTTTCCTCAAACAAAGAAATCGTTCGAAACACTTTTCAATATAGGTATAACTGCACATGGTAATATATCATATATATATATATACATATATATACATACATACATACAGACATACGCAAAATTCTTCAATTGGAATTCACCTGCGAATTGCAGTGGCTATATATCAACAACTCGCACAACGAGGTCTAAACCAAGCTAAGGGATAATATCATGCCTGTGTAGTTACTGAACCAACCGTGCCGGAGGACGCGTGGGGGAATGGCTGCATGCAATATCCTGTCGGAAAGGATCAAAAAGGAGACAGGTTCGGGGAATAAGGCTCCAGAAAATCCTGCTGGACGGCTGTCTTGTGTATTATGTATGCTGCTTTCTGCCACTTAGTTCTTGGCCCTCCAGTCCTGTCCCTTCGTTGCTGCCGACGAATGCGGCTGAAAAAGCAGATCCATGGATTCTCAAATGCACCGCGCGAGGCAAGTGGGAAACAGTGACGCGGTCACGCGTCTCGCATTTGAACCATGACGCTTTGATTGCCCGTGGCCGCAGTGGTCATCCCCCTCGCGTCCATGGTAACATTGTTGGTGACCGTCGAATCCCATCAGCCTTTTTAAGGTGTAGGTGGTCTAGGGTGTTTTGTTGTCCATCTGCCCCACTTCCCCTTGGGAGAGGGGTTCACCACTGTCCCTTATTAGTAAACACCCCCTCCCCCAGGCGACTGGTAGCCAACCGGGAACCATGAGGGCCCGCCCCCACCACCCCTTATATAAAAACTATACGAACACACGTTCTGCCTCCGAATTCGGAGCATGCGCAACCAACCCGGTGCCGCCTCCCCCCACCATCACTATCATAAAGCAATACAAAATACACTTTGCGGTGGCTGCGGCGGCTGCGGCGGCGGCGGCGGTCGCGGCGGCTTTGGCGGCGGTGGCGGTGGCGGCGGCGGGGGCGGGGGCGGCGGCGGGGGCGGGGGCGGCGGCGGCTGCGGCGGCGGCGGCGGCTGCGGCGCGGCGGTGGCGGCGCGGCAGCGGTGGCGGCAGCGGCGGCGCAGCGGCTGCGGCGCGGCGATTTGGCAGCGGGGGCGGCGGCGCGCGGCCGCGGCGGCGCGGCGGCGGGCGGCGCGGCGGCGGCGTCGTCGGCGGCGGCGGCGGCGGCGGCGGTGCGGCGGCTGCGGCGGCGGCGGGCGGCGGCGGCGGAGGCGGCGGAGGCGGAGGCGGCGGCCACGGCGGCGGCGGCGGAGGCGGCGGCGGCGGCGGCGGAAGCGGCGGCGGCGGATTGCCCCCCAGTAGCTGACCATCCAAAGACGACTGCTGAATATGCTGAGGCTCGGGCCAGACTCGGGTGCTACGTATGTGTTGGGAGGGCGGGTGTGAAAAACGAGACGGCTTGCGGGCGGGGAGGGAGTCTTGACCCCTCTCCCGACCCCCTCCCCTCGACCTGGACGGGGCCAGTCGCGAGGTGTCAAAGCGTCCAAACCAGCCTCGGAAAGGAAGCTAAACTCACTGGTTGGAACAATGTTGTGGCCTCATTTTGACCTCTTGATGGGGGCACCGCTAGTTGAAGCCCCCCTCTCATTTGATCGATGCCCTCCAAGATGGCATTCAGATGGTCCCCGAAGCTCTTAAAGGGCGCCGCAAGAAAGCCCCAAAGGTGCCCGCGAGGCCCCAGGAGGCCCCCAAGAGGACCCCAGGATGCCCCCCAAAGGCTCCCAAGAGACCCCCAACAGGCCCCAAGATGCCCCCCAGAGGCAACCAAGACGCCCCAAGGAGCCTCGTCGAGAATGCCAAAACCATTGATTGTATTGAAATGTTGGCCACATGTTGGCCTCCTGGGGGGGGGACTGATTACGATGGCTCCCCGAACGCCTGGGAGGAGCCCAAGATGACCACCAAGATGCTAGAAGATATCCCAAGATGCTTCATAATGGCTCCCACGAGGCTCCAAAAGGCCCCGAAACGGCTCCAAGACGGCTCCA
This sequence comes from Prorocentrum cordatum, assembly GCA_963575745.1. Lineage (NCBI taxonomy): Eukaryota > Dinophyceae > Prorocentrales > Prorocentraceae > Prorocentrum > Prorocentrum cordatum. Next base: position 1,155,236 of record CAUYUJ010014294.1, read on the forward strand.
AGTGGCAAAACAGCTACCCCAGGACGCCCCGAAGAGGACAAGCTCCTTCCAAAATCAATGGAAAAACAATGTTGTTGGTTTCTAGCCTTTTCGTTTCCAATGGCCATCCGACGCCCCCAACTGGTTCCAAAATGGGCCAAGAACTCCAACGAAAGGATCACAAAGGGCCCCACGAAGGCCCAAAAACGCGCCACACAGCGATCCAATAACGCCCCAAGAACGACCCAAAAGGCAACTTTCGGGGCTCCGGCGGGCAGCGCCAATTAATGTTCCCCTCTTGTTTGATCGACGTCCTCCAAGATGGCCCTGGGGGCGCTGTCGAGGCCCCCAGGAGCGCGTCAAGAGGGCCCCAAGAGGCGCCCAGGAGGCCCCAAGAGGCGCCCAAGAGGCCTCCTAGAGGCTCCCAGAAGACCCCCAAGAGGCCAAAAGGCTCCCCGAGATGCTCCGGGAGGCCCCAGGGGACTGACACGAGGCCCCCAAGACGCAAAAGTGGCCCAAGAGAGCCCCAAGACGGCCACACGAGCGCCACAAAGTATCCCAACAGCGCTCCAAGAGGGCCCCTTTCATCCGCGTGCTGCCCACTTCCCTGGTCGAGGCAAATTGAATCCTCTGGGCATCGTCTCTGGATGCGCTGGTGTAGCTATGTTTGGTTAGCGGGCGCGCGAAACGAGTCGAACGCCGAGCGTGCCAGGGCGGGCCGCGCCGGTAGCGAAGTGAAAAGCAGCGCAGGCGGCAGCGCGCCGAACAAAAACACGATAGCAACCAGGCGGCGGTCAGCTGCCGAGGACGGCGCCGGCGGCGAAGAGCACGCGAGCGCCGCAAGCCGGTCGAACCACAAGCACGCGAAGCGCCCCGAGAGCACGAGGAGGACGACAAAGAGGACGGAGGCGGGAACGCGGCCAAAATGGCGCGGAATAAAGCCCACATGTGGCCGTAGCGCGGGTTGCGGTGCCGCGCGCGTGGACCCCGAGCCAGGCGAGGCACAAACAGCGCACCCCAGGTGTGCTGGAGGTCGATCGCGTAGGATGTAGGAGGCGGCTGTGTCCACGTAGCCGCGACCAGCGCGCGCCCGAGGCCAAGGGGCAATTTTGTCGTGCAGGTTGTACTTCAAATGGCCGTCGACCGACACCGCGCGCCCCACGCACACGAACCCGCAGAAAAAGAGGGCCGGCGCCAAAAGCTCGCGCAACTGAGCGTCGCCCATCCAGCAGCCCGAGGTTGGGGCCCAGCGCGTGCCCGAAGCCAGGGGGCAACCTCGTCGCGCAGGCAAGACCCCCGATGGCCATCGAAAGGCCCCGCGCGCCCCGCGCGCGCGAACCCGAAGACAAAAAAAAAACGGCACGAGAGGATCGTGCAAGTGGGCGCCGCCCATCAGGTAGCCCGAGGGTGGAGCGGCGGGTGGCCGCGCGAGGGCCGGCCCCCGCAAGTGCCTGCCGGCGGGGCGCGACGCCTCGGGCGCAGCGGGCTACTGGCAGGGATGGGGCCCGCCCGACTGGACAACCAACGCGAGCCCTTGCTGCCATCGCGCAGCGGGACGGACGGGCCCAAGCAAGCTGGGCCACGCCGAAAGACCAACCCGAGACGAAAATAGGGGGCAGCTGATCGCTGCGAGCGCTCGAACAACCTCGGCAGAGGATGCCGGTGGTAAAAGACAGCTACTCATGGACAGCCTGGGAATTCAGGAAAACGCTAAATCGCCGGAAACATGTACGAAAATCAGGTGTTGCGAAATGAGTTATGTCCCCGCCGCATAATCACGCAGAGACCGCTCGCTGGATTAGCGGAGTGGCACGCGGCAAACGCGAAACGCAACTGCGCGCGCCCGTCCAGGGGTGATCCACCCCGGACAACTCGAAAGCCTCGCTTGCGAGTCGACGACGCATGCCCGCCGAATCTGCGTATCTCCGACGCCGCATCTGCGAACGCAGCGGCGGCGGCGACGCGGCGGGAAGCAGGCGAAGGGGCAGGAGCAGCAGCGCAGCCACCGACAGGAACGACGGTGCCAAGACAACGACGACTGAGCAGATGAAACCCGCGCACGAAGTGAAGCAGAGGGGGCAGGCGTGCGACATCGCCAGGAGAATAGCGCTGGGCGAGGAAGGGGCGTAGAAGACGGAATGAGGGGCGACTAGAACTTGAATGGGGGCGGCGGCTAGAGCAGCCTGGACGGAGCCGTTGAGAACGGGCCCTTGGAACGAAACGGACAAGGCGATGAGGCAAAGCAAGATCAGTGGAGGCGGGCCCGGGCCGCGCGAAACTACGGGTCGACTCGCCGCTGCAAAGGGCCACGGGTCACCCCGCACTCCTGCGATCCAAACTTCCACACTGGATAACGATGTGCCCCCTCATTTTGAGATTATCGAACATATACATGAAGATATGGGGACATATGACACATGAACTATTGAATAAGACCTGCAAATCAGTGCTACGATCCGGTGAGGATCTGGAGAAAGACCTGCGAAGATATCTGAGGGAGAATATACAGGAACACCTGGGGAAACCGATGGGGAACATCTGGAGAAAAATATGAAGGAAAATGCGAAGGGAGATACGAAAGAAAATCTGAATGAGCTGGAAGAACATATCGTTGAAACTATTTCAGCAAATATGAAAAGATTGAATATGATCTTGAACAATATCTGGGGAAAGATCTGGATGAAGATCTGGCGATAGATCCGGAGTGGGATTGTGGAGAAGATCCGGGCGGGATTGCAAGAAGATCTGCAATACTGTATGGCGGAAGACCGGGGGGCTGATCCACCCAGAAAACATGGGAAATCTGTTTGAAAATCTGGAACCGGTCTGGGAATGCTTGGTGACGATCTGGGGGAAGAGCCGGAAACAAATCTACAAGAACATCTCGGAGATACTGGAGGGATATCTGTAGGAAGGTCTCGGAAGAGAATTGGAGAGAGTTCTGGACGAAGATCTGGAGCAAAGTCTGGAGTAAAATCTGGAAGACCTGGGTGAATGTATGGGAATGGGTTGGAGAGAGATCAGAGGGAAAATCTGCAAGATTATCTGGGGAACGAGCTGGACTCAGGAAAACGGAGTAAGAATTCTGGAAAACGAAATAGGACGAGGCACGCTGAAGGAATTGCGACGAGGCTGCGAAACCAACGCGGGTGCCAAACCAAACCATGGGCACCTGGCCCGCGGAGAAAAGCAACACGCAACACAAACGCGCGGCGCCAGCACGCGCGAACACGGACCGCCCAGCAAAACGATGGCCGAATTGCAAAACCGGACGGGCACGCGACTGGCGTTCAAACTTCTACGCGCTCGGAAGAAACACGATGTTTCGGTCGAGTCCTGAAACAAAGCATGGGCATTGGCCGGCGGATAACTATTAAACGGGGCGCAAAGCAAACGCGCGGCGCATGCCCGCAAGAAAACAAAACGCCCAACATGACAACGGCCCAATGGCCAAAACGGACGGGCACGCATCTGGTTCCCGAACGTGCTTACATTGAAAAACGATGAAAAAGAAGAACACCAAAACAACAACAAAAAAAATAAAAAAGACAGAACACTCGAATAAACAAAACTAATCAATATGTAGATACAGCCCTGTTGAATAAGTTCAGGAACGATAGCAACAATCAACAGAGCAATCAGCACAACCGCCACCGTTAAGAAACTGGGCCAGCTTCTGGCAATTTGGAATCGAACATTGCACAACATGTTGAGACCCAGATTGCCGGGATTTCTTTTTGTTGGCAGAAGGTGGTAGTGCACGATCCTGGAGTGCGTAAGTTCTTGCTCGTCTGCCAGAAGTTAAGCCCAGATGGACAAAATCCCGTCAGCAAAACAAAATAAGGGGTCAAATCGCGTCCCTCTGTCCAATCCCGTCCCGCATGTCGAGTCGCATGTGTCAGGGGAAAATCAATTCGGCTGGTCTATTGCAGGTGCGAGGGGGGAAAGGGGGGGGGGGCGGGGGGCTCGACACATACACACAAACTGTGGTGTGTGTGTGTGAGTATGCGCGTGCTCGTGTCTGTGTGTGCGCGTGTGTTGCGCGTTGTGTATTGTGTGTTGTGTGGGTTGTGTGTTGTGCAGTGTGTATAATGTGTGTAATGTGTTGTGTGGTGTGTGTGTGTGTGTTGTGTTCTGTGTTGTGCTGTGTGGCGTGTGTCTGTGTGTTGTGCGTTGTGGGACGTGTGCGTGGTTTGCTGTGTGTTGCGTAACGAATGTTGTGAGTTGTGCGTTGTGTGGTGTGTGTTATGTTGTGTGTTGTGTGGTGCGTCTAATGTGTTGTGTGGTGTGTGTGTGTTTTGTGTGTTGCGTGCTCTGTGTTGTGTGTTGTTTGGTGTGGTGTGCGGTATGCGGTGTGTGGTGTGGTGCGCGTTGTGTGATATGTGTTGTGTGTTGTGCGTTGTGGATTGTGTGTTGTGTGTGGTGTGTTGTGTCTTGTGTGGTACGTTTTGTTTACTGTGTGCTGTGTGTTGCGTGTTGTGTGTTGTGCGTTGTGTGTTGTTCGTTGTGTTGTTTGTCGTGTGTTGCAGTGTGTGGTGTGTGTGTGATGGATGGTGTGTGGTGTGTAGTGCTTGTCCGTGTGCGTGTGCGAGTGCGTGTGCGTGCGCACCTGTGCGCGTGCGCGTGCGTGTGCGTGTGCGTGAGCGCGTGCGCGTGCGCGTGCGTGTGTGCGTGCGTGCGTGTGTGTGTGTGTGTGCGTGTGTGTGCGTGTGCGTGTGCATGTGCATGTGCAAATGCGTGTGTGCATGTGTGTGCGTGTGTGTGTGCGTGTGTGTGGGTGTGCGTGTGTGTGTGTGCGCGTGTGTGTGTGTGTGTGTGTGTGCGTTTGTGTGTGTGCGTGTGTGTGTGTGTGTGTGTGTGTGTACGTCTGTGTGTCTGTCTGCCTGACTCGAGGTTCACATATGGACGTAACAAAGCCGGGAGGGCTTCGGAGGCCTCCATGACAGCTCGGAGAAGCGCCAAGGTGCCCCGAAGATGCCCCCAAGATGAGCTCCAAGACTGCCCAAGATAGCTCGAAAGGGGGCCCCAGATGCCCCAAGGTGCCCCCAAAAGCCGCCAAGATAGTCCTGAAGGACCCTGAAGCTGTCACAATATAGCCACAAGAAGGCGCAGCCTTGCGGGGGGGGCTGGCGGCAGAAGATACAGCCCCTCAGATGTTGAGCAAACTGACTTGGCAGAATCCGACGAACAGCAAAAATAGCGACGCGTATACGGTCCCAGCAGGTGAGATGGCCTCGTACAAATCGTGCCAGTCCCTTCCTCCACTGACAGCTGAGTAAAGACTGATGATCGAATCTTCAATGGAGCCGAAGCTTTGGACGAGCTGCAGCACGTGTCTGTCGTCATCTTCGTCGGGGCTCGCCGACAAATACATTGAAGCGCCCTGCACGAAAACAAGAGAGAACATGAAAAATATTAACAACATCATAACCATACTCCAAAACAATGAGAAGATAGATCCGATCATACAATCCCAAATGAGGCGCAATTCCTTCAAGAAATGGATGAGCCGGAAGACACGGAGGACCCGGATGATCTTCAGGGCTCTGAGAACGCGTCCCACGGTGAATTGCCCGGAGCTCCGACTTGCCAGTACCGCCTGCCCGGCGTCAATGGAAACGATGAGGAAATCTAACCAATTCCAACCAGCGTCATCGTTGCAGAAAAAGAAATACTTATGCACTGCAATTGCTAGGGCGAGCTCTAGACAATATATAATCAGGAAAGCCTTCTCGACTTCATACGCCCAGTCATCGGCATCGCCGAAGTTCTTCGCCTGATGATCGACAAACCAAGTCATCCAGCATGCATTTGCGAAGATAACAAAGCCGAACAATGCACGGCCCCGCCGCTCCAGGTTCGCAAGAAGGCCTGTGCGTTCTGGCTCCTTGATGTTCATCCACGCCTCGTAACACGAGGCCATACAATCCCTTGCCCGTCTGCCCGATGTGTGACTCTGCTTGCCGGGGTCGATCGTCGGCACGTCGTAGAAGCTGGGCCTGGCCCTGCCCAGCTTCTCCGTGCCCACCGGCGGCGGGGGAAAGGGCACAGACGGCAGGCCGGGAGACACGGGCGTGCTGTCGCCGCTGGGATCCGTCGCCTGCTCTGCCGTCGGCAACGGGACGGTCGAGCCGCGGGCAAACCGGACACCACGCTGCGCCTGAGACGAGGCAGCGGAAGGCTGCACAGCCGCCTCGCCACCGGTGTTGCCCTCGGCCGTACAGGCTCCCGTCGACGGCTCCGCAGACGGCGCCTCCACGAGGGAGCCGCAGGAGCTCCTCGTGCTTGGTCGATCTGCTGGCGATATGCTGGCGATCTGGTGGGGCGAGATCATGGCCTGGCGAATGCCAGCCGCACCGCCGCCGTCACCCTCAGCGCCGACCGCTGCCGGCTCCTCGTGCGGCGCCGTGCTGCTGGCGGCAGAAGTCCGCCGGCGGGAGGGCGGCCTGAAGCCCGAGACCTCGGAGCTCACCTGGGCCACTCTCTGGAGGAGCTCGCCGTGGCGCTCGTCCGCGGCCGCCGCCAGCGACCGCCGCTCCTCCGAGGCCTCCGACATCATGTTCCTCACCTGCTCCATGTAGTCGTCCAAGCGCATGAAGAGCTCGTACCACAGGTCGCGGGCGACCCCCGCGGCCGGGTCGGGCGGCGCCCCACCGTCGAACATGCCTCTGGGCGAGCTGAAGCGGCGGGCCTCCAGTGGCGGCACGTCCACGGGCGGGAGGCCCTGGGGCGGCCCCGGCGGTGCGGCCATGCCCTGCAGGAGGGGCCCCGACGAGGCAGCCCTCGTCGACGGGGGGCGCCAGGCAATGCTCAGGGGGGTCACCTGAGCCTCCACCGTCTACTAGAGTCGGAACCCCCCTGGTCCCCCCAGAAGCCCCCGAGGCGCTCCCGAAGACGCCCGCCAAAGAGTCCCAGAACCTCCTCGATCCTCGATCCTCGACCCTCACTCCCGCTCGACTTCCAAACGGAGGTGGTAACCCCAATCAGCGACACCCTTCGGCACTGCCCGAGGATCGCCCGTGGGAGGGTGCCAGATCTGCGGAAGGCTGCAGCCCAACTGTGAATCACACAGCAGCTCGCCACTTGGGCCGCACCGGCAGCCCCACACGAAGAGCATAAATCGGGCGCGGGCGGTCCCGCAGAACACGTGAGGGCCGTCCACTCCGTGACCTGGGTTGCGCAATCCATGGGTTGCACCACAAGGTGGATGTGGTTGCACCACCGGCTGTGCCATGGGCTGCACCGTAGATGTCGCAATAGGTTGCGCCGTACAGTGGGTTTCGCCATCCATGAGTTGCGCTATGAGTTGCACCGCAGGCTGCGCCGTAGCCTACGCCATCCATGGGTTACCAGATCCATGGATTGCTGAAATCCATGGGTTGCTCTGTGGGTTGCTTCATCCACAAGGTGCGTCGAGGGTTGCGCCATGGGTCCCGCCATCCGTAGGTTGCGCCACTGCTTGCTTCACAGGATGAGCCGTCTGAAAGATGCGCCATAGGCTGCACCAAGGGTTACGCCATTCTTTCCACCTTACGATGCACCCTTGGTTGCACTCTCTGCCGCCTAAGTTACAAGCTATCTGCTACTGACTGCGCCATTGGGTTGTGCCGTCGGATGCCGAAAACAAAAAGGCCTGCTACTGAACGCGACGTGGGCTGCGCCATCGGTTTCCGAGAGCAAAACGGACTTCTGTTGGCTGTGAAAGGTTGCGTCGGCGGCTACCGGAATCAAAAAAGACCTATGCTGGTTGCGCCACTAGGCGTTGCGCCACCGGCTGCAAACAACTGGGCGATGTCAAAAACCCTGAGCCCAAAAACGTGCTCATCTCCAGGGGGCGCAAAATGCACTCCCGCCGCCTGCCGCCGAGTTCCACCGACTTCCGCGGCGGAAGAGATGACATCTCATTCTCGCGGGCGATGTTTCTCCCCCAATCCCCGAGTTTCGCCCGAAAAGTCTGGCCGCTCAGAAGAATGGGAAAACCCTGGGATACACCCCAAGGGGGCTATTCGGACGCACCCCTATCGAGAATGGACACCCCCCCATCGTATATCCCAGGGTTAGGCCCCCTGGTCCATTCGGAAGCCCCACGAAGCATGGGATAGGGGTCGACATAGATTCGATCCTCGTGGGCAAGCCCCCGTACGGAACGCCCCACTTGAACTGCCTGCTGGCGGGAGCAACCAGGCAGCAAACCAGTCCGTCGGACGACCGCCCCGCGGGGCGCAGATCGCGGCTGCGCCCCGCACCTGCGCTGAGCACTCGGGGGCCCCCGCCTGCCCCGTGGGCGCCGCCGTTCGTGACTACCTACCAGACCACCCCAACCCAGCCCGAAGACCCGAATTTCGGGTTGGGGGGGGGTACGGGTTCCATATATGTGTTTTCTCGATGTTCCACGACCCCCCCCCCCACTGGAAATCGAGGGTTAAATTGGGGCCTTCGGGTTGGGTCGGGGTGGTCTGGTGGGTGGTGAGTTCGGCGTCGAGTCCGCGCAGATTCTGCACCACTTTTTGGGGGTCCGGAAACGGTGCGGTGACACGCCGCGCGGTGACCTCGAAATCCCCCAAGACCTCACCGCACGGTCCGTCATCGCACGGCCTTGGGACCCTGGAGGCCCCCGTCGCCCGAGACGTCCTCGGAGAACGACCCGAGTCCCAAAGCCGTGCGGTGACCCCGAGTCCCCACCGACTCACCGCACGGTGTGGTCACCACCCCGGAGGAGGAGGATGAGGAGGAGGAGGAGGAGGAGGAGGAGGAGGAGGAGGACGAGGAGGAGGAGGAGGAGGAGGGGGCCCCCGAGTGCCCTGTCCCCCCGTTACGCCAGCCCCCCGGGATAGTTTCGCACGGCCCCGGGGCCGGGAGGCGGCCTCCAGAGGCCGAGGGCCGCGGCAGCAGACACGCTGCCGTGGCAGTGCGTGCGGCAGCGACGAGGGTCCGAGGGCAGAGCAGGCGTCGAACCCGCCTCGGATACAGTCGGGGCGTTGACCTAAGGAACCCTAAATAAGGAACGGGGCCCCTTCCTCCCAGAAGTTGAGCTTCGATTTCCCATGGGAAACCTCAGGAAAACAGAAGGCAAACTGCAGAACACTCAAGGAACACCGAGCCCCTCCGAGGGGCTGCATGGCAAAGAGGTCTTGGTTCTCCCGAGGGGGGGGGGTCAGAATCGACCCGTCTGGAGGGTATCAGATCACCCCCCGCTTCATTATCAGAGGCCTCCTGGATGGGGTCGGAGTAGATGGGGTCGGAGGATCGCGAGGCATCTCCGCGGATGTATCGGCGATGCATCGACGATGCATCTCCAGCGGTGCACCAGCGATGCATCGTCGACGTCGGCGATGCATCGGCGACGTGCAAATCAGGCCGCAAATCGAGCCGCATCGGCGATGCATCGGCGATGCGGCGCCATCCTCCGACCCCATCTACTCCGACCCCATCCAGGAGGTCTAGAACTGTGGAATTGGGAATCGTTTTGGGAGAGGGCGCCAGGGCCCGACGAGGGCCCCCGAAGCCCGCCCCCCAGCAAAAGCACAAAGGCAAAACAACAAAAAGTGAAGAGATGACTTGCGTCGCGAGGGTGAAGTCGGGCCTGCCCCTCTGCAGGGGGGAGCACTCAAAGATAGTCAACACATAGCCAGGGGACTCCTGTTGGAACGTTGGTTGGACCATTTTGGGGTACTGTTTGAGCATGTGTTTGGTTTGTCGTCGACAATCCCCCTGTAGGGGGGCACGCCCGACTTAGCGCGAGGTAAAACGACGCGAAGATCGGGACAAAATCGGATCGTGATGACTCGAAATCTCTGAGAATCGGCGGGCTTGGAGGATGTATTGGGCGCCGCGGCCGCTCCAGAGCGTTCCGGAACGCTCTGAGAGCGCTCCGGAACGCTCTGGAACGATTTATCCCGATCCTAGCCCTGTTCGACGAGGGCCTGGGGCAGGCCAGACAGGAGCCGGCCCGCGAGCGCCGCGCGGCCGCCAGCCCGCGAGCTGCTGCAGCGGCGGCAGAGGCCCGCCCGAGCCCGAGCGGCTGCAGCGGAGCCCCCGGGGAGGCGCCCACGCGGCGGGGCCACCAGGCGATCTCGCCATGCTCTGAAGTCGGGCAGGTCCCCCTACAAGGGGATGCTGGGCGACAAATGCCAAAAAACATAAACACATACAAATTTGGTTGTGGACTGTTGTTTCCCACCCCGGCGAGACACACGTGCTTCGATCCGACGCAACGGTTGGACTCCAGACTCTGTCGCAACATGAAAACACAGAACTGATCCAATGATTTGGACGCCCGAGATGGGCACGGAAAGAATAGGTACAATGCTCGACAGCAAATGTTGTCCCGAACCAACAGCGGCCGCTGTTGGGCAGGCGGCCTTCTCAAGTGGACACAGGCCGCGGCGGCGCGGACGGTGAGTCCTGTTCAACATGAAAAAGAACTGCTGTTGGGCATTGTACCCATTCTGTCCGTGCCCATTCCGCTCGTGCAGAGCAACTGTTGGACTGCATACCCTGTCGCAACAAGAAAGCACGGAATTGATCCAATAAGCCCTCTGCTTCTCAGGATTGCCGCGCTGGCGGCCCGGCACAGCAAATGCATCCCCCACCGCCTTCAAACATCGCTGCAAGCTCGGGCAACGAGCTCGTTCTGCAGTCAGAGGCCCGCCCAAAACTGGACAACAAAAAACACACACACACACACACACACACACACACACACACACACACAATCGCCCCCCAACTATTTTTGACTAGGTTGTATTCCTCCTCTAGAGGGACAGGCCCGACTTGACCATACTCCCATTTCGACATCCGCCACGGTGCCCCCTGGGCACGGCGTGGGCGTGTCCCCAAGTAAAGGGGTGAAAAGAGGTAGGCGTGCTGGTGGCCTTGCCTCTGCCGGCGCGCCATTGGCGCGCAGCCCACATTAGTTAATTAATGAACCCGAAAGTGACAGGCTGGCAGCAGCATGCCGCCGGCAGTCCAGCCAGCCGCCGAGGAGGGAAGGAAGGAGAGAGGGCGTGTCCCCAAGTCCTGTGGCCAGGCCCCCGAGCCTGCGTCCTCAGTCTTGGGGAGTCTCTTTTTAGGGCCCCGGAGCCCACACGCACAAAGCCTCCCAGGGCTCGACGCGGCTCCCTTGGGCCTCGGCGCATCTCGTCGCGCGATCTGCTCTGGCCCAAGAGCGCCCCGAGACGGGCCAGGAGAACCCCAAAAGGCCATCAAGACAAAGCGAGACGGCCTCGAGTCGCCGAATGATCGCTCCAAGACGCCTTGCATGGGCCAACGACGGCCCAAGAGGCCCCCAAGACACCCCAAGAGGCCTCCAAGTGGCTTTCCAAGAGGGCCCCGAGAGGCCAAACGCATAGACATGTCTAAGGTTGTTGAGAAAGACGTTGGCGTTTTCGCTTTTTCGGCGTCCCGACGCTCCCAGACGGCCCTAGGGGCCCCCAAGACCGCCACAAGACGGCCCAAGATGCCTCCAAGAGGGCCCCAAAACGGACCAAGAGGACCCCAAGACAGCCCAAGAGGCGCCCAAAATGGTCCAAGAGGGCCCCAAGACGGCCCCCCAAGGAGCCCAAAAGAAGGAGCACGGACCGAAAATCCAAGCCTTCCGCCACAAGAGGCCCCCAGGAAGCCCCAAGATGCGCCCAGGAGGCCCCAGGATGCCCCCAAGAGGCCCCGAAGAAGGAGGTCCCCGAGAGGCCCACCAGAGGCCCCAAGAGGCCCCAGAACTGCCCCCAAGAGGCGTCCAAACTGCCTCCGAGAGGCCCCCGAGAAGCCTCCCACGAGATCCCAACGAACATGCAATGGGCTTCATCCCCACAACCGAGGCACGGTGGCGGGATAGGCCGAAGGCCATTAGACAAAAAAGAGGGGGTCACAACCATCCCAGACGACAAGTGTTTAGACCCCCCCAGACCAGCCATGGAAGGGCGGCCTTCAGCCCGGACCCCACGGGAACCCTCCAAGACGGCTCAAATCACCCCCCACCCGACATGTGACACCCCCAACTTTAGTATTGAATCAAGGGCGCCAAATCCAATCGTACCAAACAGCCCCTGTGGGCCCCAAAAGAAGGCCCTTGGAGCCTGACAAGGATTCGTTTCTTCCCCTCACTCATCGCCTCACATGAATTCGCCCCAAACAACCATTCAGACCTGCTCCTCTGGCAACTCTGGAGCCTCCTTTACGCCACAAATGTATGTATGTATGTATAGATGCACATTCATATATCTCTCTCTTTCTCTCTCTCTCTCTCTCTCTCTCTCTCTCTCTCTCTCTTCGTCTTCTTATATTCTTATAAGCCTGGGCGGGGATCTGGAGCTTTGGAGCCCTCCGGACGGGTCTCCAAGCGACACCTCCGGCCTCGCAGGGCACTCCCGAAAAGACCCCAGAGAGCCCCAATACGGTCCACGTTGACCCCCAAGAAGCCGTCATACCCCCAAAGATCATCCCGAAACGTCCCAAGAGGCCTCCAAGAGCACTCCCAAGAAGGCCCCAAGAGGCAAAAATCATTGATCTTTGTTGGTTTTTGGTGAATTTTGGGGTTCTCCTCTTTCCGGCTTCCTGACGCTCGAAGACGGCTGTCTTCTGGGCGTCCGAAGCCGCCCAGGAGGCCCCCAAAACGCCCCACAACCATCCGAAAGAGCTTCCAGGCAGCCCAAGAGAACCCCAAAACGGCACAACAGGGGTCCAAGATGGCCCTCAGAGAGCCCCATGGCGGCCCAAGATGGCCCCAAGACACCCTCCGAAGCATTCCAAATCGTGACCCGGTCGTTCAGGGAGACCGCGGTTGGAGGCAGGGTGGCCCGAGGAAGCTCCCAGAGGCCCCCAGAACACGCCCAGGAGGCCTCCAGAAGGCCTTTAGAAAGCATGAAACAACTTTTGTGAGGCCCCCAGAGGCTCTCCAAGGAGGAGCCTCCGCAAAAAGAGCTGAGGACGATGGGGAGAATGCAGGGCATGGCGAAACTTAGGAAAAATAAGCATGGATGAAGGATAACGAATAACATATTATAGCGGCGATGCTGGAAAAGGCAACAAGGAGTTATTGTAAATTGTCGGTTTGACCTTCCTGCTAGTCCGCCTGCATACCAAATTTCAAGGACCAAGGTGCATGGCGCGAAGCGCCACTGCAGTCTTGTATATATATGTATATATATATATATAATATATATATAATATATATATATATAATATATATATTCAGACACCCTCCGACGAACTTCGCATGTACCTTCAGGGAAGGGACGGTGGCTCTCAGTGGTGAGTTGTGCACCGCAACCCTCTCCTGAGGCCCAGGAACAATCAAGTGGAGGGTGTCCGTGTGTACTTCTCGTGCGGCGAAGTCTTGCAAGCCTCCCACACTCCACCCGGAAGCCCCGACGCATGGATCTCCTCAAATCTGCGGGCCCTTCCCAGGAGACGGTCCTCCCTCCCAGACACACCGTGTGAGATTGCCCCAACTTGGGCCCGAGAGCTGCCCCCCCCACCGAAGCCGCTGCCGACGAAGCGCCCCGGGGCAGAGCGAAGCAATTTCCGCCGGAGGTGTCGGCAGCAAAGCCTGCCATCGTCACTGGGAGGCCACGTGCGAACCCCACGGTCGAAGTCGATTGGACTGGACACGCGAGAGGACACAAGACCCTTCCGAAGGCCACATTGCCGCAGGAATGTAGGCAGCATGGGTCGCGAGACACAGGACACAAGTGTACTCTTGACTTGGCAGGGTCGACCTACTACTCTGGGCCGACTGTACCCCACCCCCGCACGAGTTCCAAGAGGGGCAGTGGGGCTCACTTCGCTCGGGAGGTCCCGAGGGAAGTCAGCCCACCCCCCCCGCCTAGCGATCGTGGGATGGTGGGGTATCCTCTTCCTCCTCCTCCTCCTCCTCCTCCTCCTCCTCCTTTCAGCTGCCACTCCCTGCGTTGGGTATGAGCTGCGAGAGCTGCACAGAGCTCTGCGCCCAGGCCCCCGGGGGTGGCGATCGAGGCGGATCGGTCGCTGCTGCCGGGAAGCAAGAAAAGGGCGACCGGTCGGGGCTCGACCAAAACGGCGTTTCGATTTCGTGGGCCGTTGTCATTTGAGTTCGTTCGCAGCAAAAGCGGAACGATAACAGTTCGAAGAAAGCGAAAACAACACGGAAACAGAACGCAAAGCCTAGTTCAACTCCTTGTAGGGATAGTGCGACTGCTCACCAGACCTCTCCTGGGGTGCGCCCTGACCATCATGTCGGGGTGGACCCAGCCGTGGCGACGAAAGCCTCCAATCGGCTACACGCAAGAGTGATCCTGGGTAGGAGTGACAGTTGGGGAGCGGTGTTCCTGGGGCCGCGGGAAAACCAAACACAAGCGCGCAAAACGCTATACTATCGCATCGCGTTCGGCAATCGAAAGGCCCAAATGCGCCCGCATCAAAAGTCACTCTGGCAACGGGTCACTCTTTACGCGTAGTCGACCCCAGGAGATCCAAAAAGGCGTGACCGAAAGAAGGACTGGCACCACTCCGACCTCTGAGCTGTGGCTCTCTCGGCGCGAAACCTCGGTGCCTGCACGATCCCCCGCCTTCGAGCAGCACAGCGTCGCCAGCGACCTGCTCACCTCCTCCCCCTCCTCCGCCTCCGCCTCCTCGTCCTGCTCCTCCTCCTCCTCCTCCTCCTCCTCCTCCTCCTCCTCCTCCTCCTCCTCCTCCACCTCCTCCTCCTCCTCCTCCTCCTCCTCCTCCCCTCCCCCCCCATCCTCCTCCTCCTCCTCCTCCTCCTCCTCCTCCTCCTCCTCCTCCTCCTCCTCCTCTCCTCCTCCTCTCCTCCTCCTCCTCCTCGTCCTCCTCCCCTCCTCCTCCTCCTCCCTCCTCCTCCTCTCCTCCTCCTCCTCCTCCTCCTCCTCCTCCTCCTCCTCCTCCTCCTCCTCCTCCTCCTCCTCCTCCTCTCCCTCCTCCTCCTCCTCCTCCCTCCTCCTCCTCCTCCTCCTCCTCCTCCTCCTCCTCCTCCTCCTCCTCCTCCTCCTCCTCCTCCCCTCCTCCTCCTCCTCCCTCCTCCTCCTCCTCCTCCTCCTCCTCCTCCTCCTCCTCCTCCTCCTCATCCTCCCCTCCTCCTCCTCCTCCCCCTCCTCCTCCTCCTCCTCCTCCTCATACTCCTCCTCCTCCCTCCTCCCCTCCTCCTCCTCCTCCCCTCCTCCTCCTCCTCCTCCTCCTCCTCCTCACCATCCTCCGATCCTCCTCATCTCCTCCTCCTCCTCCTCCTCCTCCTCCTCCTCCTCCTCCTCCTCCTCCCCCTCCCCCCCATGATGATCCTCATCCTCCTCCCCATTATCTTCCTCCTCCTCCTCCTCCTCCAGCTCCTCTCCGCTCTCCTCCTCCCCTTTTCCTTCTCATCCGCCTCATCTGCCTCTCCCTCCTACTCCCCCGCGCTCGCGCCTCCGCAGATGTCCTGGTCTCCCCGCGTGGGAGCAGCCTGAGTGGACCTCATGTGGGCCCATCGGGCCAGGCTTTGAGGCCTGGCGGTGGCGTACCTTGGGTAAGCTTTTGGAGAGCCTTGAACTTTTGGAGAGCCACAGGGCTCCCTGCATTTCTTGGCTGCACGGGTGGTCTATGCTCCACATCGGGAGCACCAAAGGACACCATTCACCTTCTTGATGAACGGCCCGTGGGACGGGTGAAAACGGTTTTGCGGCCCTGGGGGGGCGCAGGGGGTCTTAAGCCACCTGGGCGTTCCCTTGATGACACCACCTTGCTTGCCACAGGCGAGACAAGCAATCTGGAAAAGGGGAGGGACAGGAGCAGCGGAGAGGGAGTGGGGCGTCCTAGACAGCTCGACCTGCAAGGCTGCTACACTGCGCTCCACCTTCACTTTCCCACGGGTCTCCTTGACATCGTCATCCTCATCGAGGCACAGCGGGTCTTTGTGACTCCAGTAGTGGCTCTGAACTGCTGTCAAACTGTCCCTGATGAGATCGGCGTGAATGTCGGTGCCTTGGAGGTGCCGAGCGAGGGGCCCTGGGACTTGACGCCACTGCGCTGCTTCCGCAGCGAGAATGTCGGCATGGCCATTGGGGTGTAGGGCCCAGGGTGGCTCTCGAGCGGCTTCTTCTTCCGTGGGGTGGCTTTTCGCTTTGTAGAAGATCGCGCTGTCCCGTCGGTGTTTGGCCTGGGCCCAGAACTTCTGCCAAGTGAACTGGTTCTTGGGGTGCCGAAAGCGAGGGCCTCTGTTGAAGCCCTTGACCACATAGGCACAGTCAATCACGATAATGGGGCGACCGCGTGTGGACTCCAGCAGCGCAATGACTGCCTCGAGCTCAGCCAGCGGTACCGTCTGCGGGCCGATGGCGTCGTGTGCCCACAAGGATACGCTCCAGCCACATACTCTGATGCGCGGGTCCTGCGTATGAGGCCCTCCACTGCCGTCTGTTGCTGCCACTTGCCAGCCATCGAAATGATAGACTGCATGCTGTTCAAATACTCCTTTTCGGACCGTGTCCTGATCTAGTCCCAGAATGTGCCCATGGACTTGACGTATGATCGTGGCGGGTATGATTCCTCGGAGCCAGAGACTGGGTTCCATTGGGGGCTCGGCCACTGCCCGATCGATGGGGCCCTGGGTCCGATTGATGGCGGGGATGTTGAGACTTCCCAATCCAGGGCACGTCCAACATTTGTGGAAATCATCTCCGTGTACTTGCCCGCAGAGAGGACATTCGGCGTCATCCTGCTGGCCGCTCTCAAACCTGCAATGGGCGCTCCAGCACCTCGAGCAGGAAACGGCCTCTAAAGCTGCTGGGAATGTTGCTTCTCGCTGGAGTCCCCCCTGGGCCTGGACTTGTTGGGCTCGGGGAGGGGGGTATTCGGCTAGCTGCTTCTCTCGCTTCTTGATGGCGGCCCGCTTTCTAGCAGGGCAGAGCCGCAGGGAATACACGCCCCCCCCCCCCCCCCCCACCCCCCTTCCTGGAGGCCTCCAGAGTTATGGCTAAGGGGGTAGGTTGCTTTCCGCGCATGCATGTTCAAGAGGAACCCCGAGTGAAACACGAAAAACTTCTGGCTGTCCCAGCTCAGCGGCTTGACGGGGAAATCGAGGCCCTCGGGGTCCCTCCAGGGCCATGCCGAGGTAGGGGTCCAGCCTCGGTCGTACAGGGCGGCGATGATCGCGGACGTGTGGGACCTGACCATGAGCCACCTTGATTGTCTCTTGAGCTTCTCCCTCAGAGTCTCCCAAGCCTTCTGGATGCCTCCGAGGATGCTGAGTTCGGCATTGATAACCCGAAACCACATCGTGAACAGCTGGGCCCGAAGATAGATCCCTTGATCCATGTTAGATGGGTGTCCTGGACGGGTATGGAAGCCAGTGGTGAGGCAGGCCCCTGCTTTAGAAACTCCATGCGCCGCTCCCGCCAATCGGCGGAAATACTGGACTTCGGTCGGTGCTGATCCGTGTCCCTCCATGCCCCACTTCAGCTGCGGTAAAGCGCCTGTGCGGAAAAGTGATTGGGCCTTGGTTGTAGTCTTGGCCAGCCTTTCGATGTTCTTGTGTCTCTGCACTCCGAGACGACGACGGGCTCGGCGGACTCCCAGGACCCATTTCTGCCCGATCGTAGCGTCGACCCCCAGGTCCCGAGCATGCTGGACGGGTCTGATCTGGATCCCTGCCTGATTGAGTTTGTCGACGACTGCGGTGCGGGTGTCGTTGGAGCTGGCCAGGGCCACAGACTTACCAGAGAGACATCCTAGGTCAGCGAGTCCTCCACATAACTGTATGATATGCTCTGGGAAGGCTTCGTTCAGGGTCTCTGGGCTCCCCACCAGACGGGCCCTGATGTCGTCCACCCAGGTTCGGATCGCGAGCCTTGGGGTCTGGTGGTGGGCTCTCTCGAGGACGTCGCACAGGAGAGCCTTGGTCCAGGAAGCGCTTTGTCCGCACCCTTGGAGAATTGAGGCCATCTGGATGAGGGGCTCGCTGACTCCGATCGGTGTCGTGAGGACTCTGGTACACGTGTGGACCATCATGCCCAGTGCCAGTGGGGCCACTGGGTAGCCTAGGGCGATGGCCTTCACAGCCAGCTTGCGCTGGCGGGTCGTGTCGAAAAACTTCTCGAGGTCTAAAACGCCCATCGATGATGGAGCACTTGAGAGAGCTGCTGATCTCTGCAAAAAGCTCGCTGATGAGGGCTGCTCTTGAACAATCACTGCCTTTGATAGCTGCGTCCCAGAAACCTGCCCGTGCCTCTTCCCAGGAGGAGATCTGGCCCTTGAATGGGCGCATGGTGGCACGGTATGGGGCGTTCGTCAAGGTGATGGGGCGGTCGCTGACCTCTGTCTTGGATTTCAGGGCCACCAAGTTGATTAGACACTGGGCTGGAAACTGCTGCAACCTATACGTACCATTGATCATGTCAGTGAGGATCTCCAACCCTTCAGGAGGGAGCCGACGGAAATCTGCTACTCGCCACTGGTCCGCTCCTGGTGCAGAATTGCTCGAGAAACTTCCGAGGGCCTTCTGAACTTGTTCTGGGCTCCAACTGTGAGAGGGGCCCCAAGAGTCCATTGCTTGCTGGCGTAGGTATTGGACGCCACGGGGCCTCGAAGGGCTTGTCGGGGAGGATCTTATCTGGGTCCCAGTACTGCAGCCAATGCTCGCTTTTGTGGTTCAGGACCTTCAGGGGGTCTGTGATAATCTCCCCGTCGACCGAGCTGAAAACGTCATTGTCCTCTTCTGGAGCGGGCCCAGGGACCGTTGCGACGTGGTGTGCGCCGCCGCCCACGTGGGCGAGGGAGTCGTGGAGCCAGGTCTTGAACGCAGTCTCCTTCTGCATCAAGGCTTCCTTACCAAAGTGCTGAACGATCAGCTCGAGCTGAGAGCGTGCATCTGGCCACGAGGTCGTAGCACTTGTGCCTGCGAGATATGACTGCACCAGAGTCTGCGAGGCTGGCAGAAGATCTGGTGGCCACACTGGGTTCGCCTGGAGGGTGGAGGTGAGGTGCCCCTGGATCCTCAGGATCACCCTGGAGGCCGGATGGTATTGGAGTAGATGGTCCCGTTTTTGGGCCCGCTGCTGGACCACCCCCCACTGATGACTTCCACGATGAAGTCGATGCTGGAAGGGAGTGTGGGGGGGGGGGGATGTCTCTCCAGATGACCTCGAAGCCGTCCCCTCGACTGTACCCTTCTTGGGTGCCTGCAGGGGTCCCGATACACCAACCCTCGAGGGCCCGACTGAGGAGGCCGCACTGGTGGGCGAGGGTTTGGTTGGCGAACTCTTCTGCGGTAGGGAACTGCACCTGCGGCGTCTCGTGCTGGTCTAGCTGCGCCTGGTGCCAATACTGCGCCCGCGGACTGGCTGGGGCTGCTGATGATTTGACGGAAGCGGCCTGCCTAAGGAACCATCCCTCGCGATGGAGTGCCTCCACTCGGAAAACTGCTCTGAGTCCGATGTGTGGCTTCCACGGGCTGGTTAAATCGGTCTCGATAGACAGGTAGTCAGAGATCGGGCTGTGGATGATGAAGTAGTCGATGAGACGACCATTGCGACACGAGGTCTCGATGTTCGCGTTTTTGGCGACGCCTGAGATTTTCTGGACCCAGGGGTGGCCTGCCAGGAGCTCCTGGGGGACCATGTTGCAATCTCTCGAAATGATGCACGGGAGGTCCAGGGAGGTGAGGAAAACGGAGATCTCCCTCACTACCTTGGTATTGAAACTGTTGTAGCCGACCCCCGACTGGAGGTAGACGGTGAGCAAAACTATGTTGCGGGCCTTCGTGCGGATCAAACAACCGGTCCAGTTGGTGCCCCCCACCAGCGGCCTCTTGTTACCCTTCCCCATCATGACCCGCGCGTGAGAATGAAACTGTCAGGTGACGAAAATCCCGACTCCGCCAGTCTCTCCACCCTGTGGCGTGGCTGTGGCGGGACACTGATAACTCTTGTAGCCAAGATTACCCATGTATTTACGTGCTTCCCCCAGCTTCCCTGAGATCAGATGTGTCTCCCCTAACATGATGACCTGAGGAAGCCCAAAATCAGAGGACTGTAAATACTTCTTGGCTTTATCATTCCACTTAGTAATATTGGCGTGGTAGATGTGGAACTCTGTCATGAGCTCGGGGGGAGCTCGCTGAGGTGGCGGAGTGGCCTGCTCAGCTGTCGCGAGCCCCCCCCCTCTCCCTGGGACAACTGCGGCTCCTACGGTCACCACCAGGGCCTGGACGAGCTGCTCCTTGTGGGCCTGCTGCTTGGCGGCCACGATGGTCGACGCTGGTGCTCTGCTTGGCCCTCGCCTTCTTGATCTTGGTCTTGGCGGGGGGCAGCTTGGCGGAGGACGCCGTGAGCTGCTCAATGAATGCATTGGCCTGGTCCCCGTGGTCGCCTTTCATGTCCGGCATGTGCTTCTTGAGGCCGTCGGGGATCACAGGCGTGGCTGGGATCTCGATCTCCTCCTCATCATCCTCGTCCATGTCCTGGTGGTCGTCGCCCTTGGCGGGGTCATGCTCGCCGCTGGCCCACTTCGCGGTGGCCTCCACAATGGCCTTCTCGAAGGTGTCGCGGACCCCCTTGAGCTCGGTGGTCGCGTCCTTCAGTTCGCCTTGCGCCGCCCTGAGCTCGGCGGCCAGGCGGTCGACCGTGGTGGGGAGGTCTAGCTGCTTCTTCTCTAGCTGGCGCACCTTCTGGAGCGCCTGCGTGGCCGAGATCGCTGGGTTCTACTGGTCGGGGGCGGAGATTCCTTCGAGCTTCTGCACCTTATCCCCGAGGGCGTTCTTCTGCTCGGTGGTGAGCGTGCTGAGGAGGGCTGCGAGGATCTCCTTGATGTCCCCGAGGCCGCCCTCCTTGTCCTTGCCCTTGCCCTTGTCGTCACCCTGCCCTGTGTGGGGCCCTATGCGCCCACCTGGGGCGTCGAACGGCTTCCCGCAGAGACAGAAGACCTTCTTATTAGCTTTGTTGAGATACTGCTATTCCTTGCATGCACTGCAGACGACGCACTGCCTCTTCTTGGGCTGTGCGATCTGCGTCGGGTACGCCCACCAGCCGCCCATTGCTGCGGACTCTGGTGGTTCCCGTGGGCGGCGGGCGCCCCAAGCCTCTGTGCCAGACAGGCTACGGAAGCCCCAAAACTAATCGCTGGTTCTCGGGCGTCGATAGCCCTTCACAGCGTTTAGCCTTGAGCCAAAATGGCGACGGCTCCCTCCTACTCCCCCTCCTCCTCCTCCTCTTCCTCCTCCTCCTCCTCCTCCCCCTCCTCCTCTTCCTCCTCTTCCTCCTCCTCTTCCTCCTCCTCCTCCATATCCTCCTCCTCCTCCTTCCCCTCCCCCTCCTCCTCCTCCTCCTCCTCCTCCTCCTCCTCCTCATTCCCCTCCTGCTTCCCCTCCTCCTCCCTCCTCCTCCGCCTCCTCCTCCTCCTCCGCATATTCCTCCTCCTCCTCCCTCTCCTCCTCCTCCTCCTCCTCCTCCTCCTCCTCCTCCTCCTCCTCCTCCTCCCCCCCCCCCTCTCCTCCTCCTCCTCCTCCTCCTCCTCCACCTCCTCTTCCCTCCTCCTCATCCTCCTCCTCCTCTTCTTCCTCCTCCTCCTCTCCTCCTCGCCCTCCTCCTCCTCCTCCTCCTCCTCCCCCTCCTCCTCCTCCTCCTTATCATCCTCCTCGTCCCCTTCCTCCTCCATCCTCCGCCTCCTCCTCATCCCTCCTTCTCCTCCTCCTCCTCCGCTCCTCCGCCTCCTCCTCCTCCTGCTCCTCTTCCCCCATCCCCCCAACGGTCTCCTTCTCTCCCTCTCCTCCTCATCCTCCTCCTCCTCCTCCCCCTCCTCCGCCTCCTCCTCCTCCTCCTCCGCCTCTTCGTTTGCGTATTCCCTCTCCTCCTCATCGTCCTTTTCCTCCTCATCTGCCCCCTCAAGTTCCTCCTCCTCCGTCGCCTCCTTCTCCGCCGCCTCCTCGTCTTCATATGCGTCGTAATAGTATGGTCCATATTCATATTCCTCCTCCTCCTGAGCACCATCATCATGATCAGCATCGGCAGCAACATCGTCAACATCATCGCCAACACCGGCATCATCAGCAGCGTCAACAGCACCATCAGCATCAGCACAATCAGCAGCATCGTCATCAATATCATCATTTGCATCGCCACCATCACCATCAACATGAGCAACAGCGCCATAGTCATAGTCATCGTCAGCATCAACATTCGTATCACCATCACACGCGTCAGCCCTATCATCGTCCGTAACACTATCACCATCGTCGTCATCATCATCATCAGCATCCTCCTCCTCCTCCTCCTCCTCCTCCTCCTCCTCCTCCTCCTCCTCCTCCTCCCCCTCGTCATCATCATCAACACCAGCACTATCATCGTCATCATCATTATCATCAACATCCACCTGCTCCTCCTCGTCCACCTCTTCCTCCTCCTCCTCTTCCGCCTCCTCCTCCACCGCTTCGTCCTCCTCCTGCTCCTCCTCCTCCTCTTCCTCCTGATCCTCCGCCTCCGCCTCCTCCTCCTCCTCCTACTTCTCCCCCTCCTCCTCCTCTCCGCCTCCGCCTCCTCCTCCTCCTCGTCTTCCTCCCCCTCATCCTCCTCCTGCGCATCTTCCTCCCCCTTCTCCTCCTCCACTTCCTTGTCCTCCTCCGCCTCCTATTCCTCCCCCTCCTCCTCCTCCTCCCCCTCCTCCGCCACCTCCTCCTCACCTTCCTCCTCATCCTCCTTCCCTACACCCCCCCGTCTCCCCCGACTCCTCCTCGTCGTCCTTCTCCTCCGCTTCCTCCTCCTCCTTCTACTCCTCCTCTCCTCCTCCTCCTCCTCCTCCATTTCCGCTTCCTCCATCCCTTCCCCCTTTATACATAACTTTTCCATGTCGCACCCCGAGGTTGGAAGGGCTGGATGGGCATTTTGCCTGCGACATGCTCATCGTGTATGACCCTGAAGCTTTAACAGTGGCTGCAGTTTCACCGATGGAGGGTGGCACGTTGTCAAAATGTGGTTCTCGCCTGGGCACCGCGCACGTTGATTAAACATACAGTACAAGTGTCTCACATATGGAGGGCGGCATGTGTTCAAACTGTGGCTCTTGCCAGAGCGCCTTCGTTTTGAAGAAATGCAAGAGCTTCATGGATTGAGGGCAATTCCTTTCTCAAAATGTGGCTCTCGCCTTAGCGCCGCGCACCTTCGCTTTTCTCCTCTAAAGAATGCTAGAGTTTCACGGGTTCTCATGATCAACGCACCAGACATGGCGCTTTGCAAGAACTCGGGGTCACGAGGGTGCAACCGTTACGTTGACTCGCGGCGTTGAAGTCCCAGGAATGGCGTTCTGGTGCGATTCAGGATCGTCAAGACGCAACAGTCATTTTGATCCGTGGCGTTGGAGTGCCGATAGCAATGTGTTGGTATGCTTCGGGGTCTTCAAACTACAACGGGGCAGTTTCCTCAGTGCAGATGATACGTTGTAGGGCCTGTGAAGAGGGAGCTTGGAGGGAGGGTGTATTACAAAACCGTTGATTACTCTTGGGTTTACACCTCCTCCTCCTCCTCCTCCTCCTCCTCCCCCTCCTCCTCCTCCTCCTCCTCCTCCTCCTCCTCCTCCTTCTCCCCCTTCCCCGCGAATGACTCACCGCACAACGATCGATAGTCCGCAGAACGCGTGTTAACACCAATGTGTAGTTGCCAATCGACGCCTCTCAACACGACGCAGGCGGCGTTACGATTGCCGCCGCAGGCCGAGAGGGGTAACACACGCATTGGGCTGACGCACGCACTGAGGATCATCGAAACGAATGTGCGAGCGCGGACGCACACGGCGCAACGACCGCTCAGTCTGAAGCGATCAACGCTGCTACTCAACGTCGGAGATCAAGCGGGGCCATCGGGCGTGGACCAACCAGTCTCAGCTGCGCAAGCCCGGCCCGGCCAATTCATGAAAAATACGCTGCAACTCGTGGGGGGGCTTTCCGAACACTGGCCTCAGGTCGGGCCTCCCCTTACAGACGGATTTTGGACGAAACATAAAACATACAAAAAAGAATACCCCAACATGGCCGAAAAGTACTCCAAATCCAAAAATCGTCCCCTGACTATGCTTCACGATTTTTGAGTCTTCCTCCTGTAGAGAGACACGCCCGATGTTAGACTCGTGGGGGGCTTCCCGAACCCTGGCCGGGCCAACGCGCAGTGCTGTGGATGCCACGACACTGGACACCCTAACAGTCCGATCAACAAAAACAATGCGTTTAAAATGTAGGAACAAGTCTTATGAACATGCTCTGAGCATGGTTTCCAACATGCTTACATCATGTTTAACACATGTTTTAGACATCTAGACATTATTTGGCAGCATGCTTGAGCAATCGAAGGCCACCATAAGCGCAATGGAAGGCCACCATAAGCCACATCTAGACATTCTTTGGCAGCATGCTTGAAACACCAGTGATCGTCCTCCATAAGCGCACTGGAAGGCCACCTCCGGGGCCGCGGGCGGCCCCCGGACCTGCCTCGGCCAACGCACCCGGCCGAGCACGATCCTGCAGGCTCTCGGGCGCTCCCGGCCGAGCACCGCCTGCACCGAGCCCCGTCGCCTGCCGACGGAAGGCCGGCCCGGGTCCAGGCCACTTCCCTCCTCCCTCTCCTCCCTCTCCTGCCTCCCTCTCTCTCCTGCCTCCCTCCCTCCCTCCCTCCCTCCCTTTCCTCCTCTCCTCCTCCTCCTCCTCCTCCTCCTCCTTCTCCTCCCTCCTCCCCCCTCCTCCTCCTCCTCCTCCTCCTCCTCCTCCTCCTCCTCCCCTCCTCCTCCTCCCCCTCCTCTCCAGTGCGCCTCGTGAGCGCTCGCGCGGGCGCCCGGCCGGCTCGAGCTGGGGGCCTCCGCGAGGCCCCCCGCAGAGGCGGGAGGGGCATCCGAGAAGCTCCCAGGAGCCTCGGCCCGGCCCTCGATGCTCGACCCTGCTTTCTGCTCGATCCCTCGATCCACGACCTGGCCCCTCGAGGGGTAAGGGAGGGCGAGCTGCGGGGAGGAGGAGGGAGACTGGACGGGAGGAGGAGGAGGAGGAGGAGGAGGAGGAGGAGGAGGAGGAGGAGGAGGAGGAGGAGGAGGAGAGGAGGAGGAGGGAGGAGGAGAGGAGGAGGAGGCAGCAGAAGGAGGCGGAGGAACGGAGGAGATGAGGAGGAGAGGAGGGGAGGAGGAGGAGGAGGAGGAGGAGGGGAGGAGGACGAGGACGAAGGGAGGAGGAGGAGGAGAGGAGGAGTAGGAGGAGAACGAAGAGGAGGAGGAGGAGGAGGAAGAGGAGGAGGACGAGGAGGAGGAGGAGGGAAGGAGGAGTAGGAGGACCCAAACAAGAAGGAACGTCAACGGTACGGCGACGGGCAGCCTACTCGGCACGGAGGACGGATCCGACACGCCAAAAAGGCGGCAAAACTCGAATCCGACCCGCGCCGAGCAGGACTTACGAGCCCGTCGACGACTGCCAAAACTTGGCCTGCAAACGGGCCACGAGCGCATCCATTCGAGGATTCCGAATGAGTGCAGCAGTGACGGAGGAGGAGGAGGAGACGCCCGCCCACCCAGCCGTCCCACCCACCAACCGCCGAATGAGGTCGGACTCGAGAGGGGTCGGCGCCTGGAGGGTCTCCTCGCGTCGACGCGAGTGCGGGTGAAGCCCAGCCTCCAGGCGCCGTCGGTCGTACGCCCGCTGGGGCGTCAAAGCAGGGCGACAAGCCTTGAAGAGGGCTCCACTCGACCTCTCCTCTGCATAGGCCCCGCATTTACAGCAATACACTAGTACCTGATCACGTGCTGTCCAGCACGCCCTCAGGATGTGACCGCCCACCCCTTCACACTCACGCAGTTTTAAAAGGAGCGGAGGGGGGCCTGGGCACTGATTGAGGGGGCGCTCGTCATGCTCAGGGCAAGCTCCAAGGCACCGAGCACAACGCAACTTCCAACTCCCCACACGACACCACTCGTGCCACGACACAACACGCGTTATGCTCGGCACCTTGATCTTCTTAAAGGATGGGATCGGGAAAGCAGGAAGGACCGCCGCCGCCACCCGAATGGCAGCACGGAGGCGTTTGACCATAAGCCCATGCAACTCAGAGGTGGCGGGAGCAGCACGGGGGTGGAGGGACAGGGCATCCTTGGCTAACAAATCGGCCATCTGGTTGCCACGCGCGATCCTTTCCTCTTCAGGTGGGAGCGCAGCGATGACATCATCAGAGCGGTGGGCACGGGTATGACTAACGTGCCCAATATGTGTGTGTCCTGGATGCTGGAGCGCACCACGGCGCAGACCAGCAAAAACTTGGGATCCGTTCAGCTGGGCGGGGGCAGGCTTTTGAGTCAAGCGCACAGCGCCCAAACAATCGGAAAACGGCCTCGTGGTCCCTGGGCCCCGTTGGAAGATGGAAAGCATGGCTAGGGCAAGGTGTTCGGCGGAAGGAGCCGTCTGGGGAAGGGACTCCCACACCACACCCTGCATCCTACATCGGACTTCGCACTGCTCAGAATTCTCCAGAAAGACGGCGGCATAAGCCGCTCGATTGAGACGGGCGAATTCATTTCGAGTGGCACTACCGTCAACACAAACATCACATCCCGCGCTGAGCTCCTGGAAAGTCTCCTGGGACACAAGGTTGCCCTGGGCATCCTGGAAGACAGGGAACAACTCAGAGGAGGGAGGAGGGAACTCGTCGGGGCGAGGTTGGAACACCAGGAGCCTGGACCACAGGAGATCTCCGGGCTCCTCGCGCGCATCGGCTACAATCTCTGCCGACGTCGCCTCTTCCCTAGCAGCAGCCACGGCAGGGCAGCACCAGAGACGATGATGAATAGAATCAGGCTGGGAGCACAAGGGGCACAGACCTGTTGATTCAAAGCCATGCTGCACAAGGCGGTCCTCGGTCCACATGCCACCAGCAAAGACAGAGGCTACAACATGCTTCTGCAGCGCCGAGAATTTCTTAGAACGGACAGCCTTGACAATCAAATCTGCGGCAACCTCCTGGCCCTGCCCCTGCGTTAGAGTGGCAGCAAAGCTACGGCCATGATGGCGAAGAATACTAGCATGCAACTGCTTGGCAAGCAAGGCAGGAGAGGTGAAAAACAAATCATGCTCTATCTGGTTGTCATCGAAGAAGGTCTTGAAGTTGGTGAACTTCCATCCTAGGCGATGCAAACACAACATGGCACGGTGAATGGGGCCAGCACTCTTATTCCACTGCGACTGCTGCAAGACTGGATACTTCACGGCTACAGCATCCCACGTCCTTTGCAAGAACCTCCACGAGAGCACAACACGATCTGGGTGCACAATCGAGTTCCATACTGCCTTGGAATATTGAATGACAGGCGCCACTGCTACCTTCCACGCTGGGTCACCATACAGGAGCATACGAGCAGGTAGCGAGCCTCCTCGGAACGGGACGAGGGCACGTCGGAGCACCAACAACTCTCTCTCCGTCATGCCAGTGACGAGGGATCCGTACGTAGTCGCAGGGCGCACTCCAGATATATATATCTTGTGAAGTTTGGCCTTGCCCACAGAGAGTCGTCGTCGTAGCGAGCGCAGGAAGCCAACACGTCTCTTCATGGCTCGAAACCGTTTCTTCATCCGACACGTAGCGCCAGGCGCAGCACGAGGACGGGCAGGAGCAAAGTCGGCACCGAGCGCAGTGGCAGAGGTCGTAGCAGCCGCTGAGCGAGCACCGATTCGAGCAAGCCGTCGATCGAGGTCACGAACGACATCTTGGGAAGACCCGAAGACCACCGCCTTGTCGTGGGCGAGGCCCACCTGGAGCTCCTCCCTATACACGGTGACGAGGTCCTGGGCGGCCTCCACGAGGGCTGGTACGAGGTCTTCTCGGGGGCCAGTCATGGAAACACAGTCGTCATCAACGTACACGCCGAGGTCCAAGCGGGGGTGCCGCGCCACGAACCCATCTAGAGCCCCGAGGAGGTAGATCTGCACGAAGGCGTCATTGAACACATCGCCAGCTGGCAACCCTGAGCGAGCAAACTGCACAAGAGGACAGTGATGGGCTCCCAGTCGAACCAGACGGGGCCCCCTCCAGAAGTTGAACAGGACCTTGACTAGGGGCCGCGGGAGCCCACACGCCAGCGCACGATCACGCAGGAGCTCCAAGTTAAACGACTCATAGAACTTGAGGCCATCCCACAGAAACCCCGCCGTCTCTTGATCGACAGCCTGGCCACGTTCAGCACGGACCGCCGCATGCCACACCGCCTCCTCAGCTCCCCTGCCTTTTCCAAAGGACCAGTACTTGCGGGAAGACGATTCCAGGAAGGGCTCCACGAGAGGGCGGCGTGCCTTTTCCCACACTCGCACAAAGGAGGCGACGAGCAAAATTGGGCGGTAGCCGCCTTGCGGCTTCTCAAGCAGTGGAAAGAGGAGCCAGAGGAGCTGGGCAGGAAACAAGCCGAGGCGCTCCGAGCACGTGAAAATGATACTGAGCTGCTCGAGCGCTGTGTCGCTAAGCATCTCGACATGCCGCGGGTGAAAGCCGTCTAGGCTTTGGGCCGTGGATTCCGAGAAGGTCCGAGCCGCCGCACGCAACTGCACACACGTGAGGGCGTCCAGAGCCTCGCGATCGGGAATCCACGCCTCAGGAGGCTCCACCTCCGCATGCCAAAAACCTCCGAGCTTCACGGTCTCCTCCTGCACTAACTGACACGGCTCAGACGTAAACGACCCAGGGACCGAGGAGGAGACCGTGGGCTCCCACAACTTCTTGATACGGGTCAGGCGATGCATGCGCCTGGCCGAGCCGCTGAGCGCCGAGATGTGCCACTCCTTCCAGGAGCGGTCTCTGGCTTTGGAGTGCTCCGCCTGGACTTCATCACATTCCAAGGCTAGCTCCTCCGCGAGCGCAGCGGCAGTATCCCACCACTCGCTGTCCCCAGGCAACTGCGGAGACCATTGAGTAAGCAGGAGGCGTACTGACGCCAGGGAGCGGTCCAGGCGGGCGCACAAGCCTTCCCCCGCGTGCGGGACTCGCACCGCCAGGAGATGGTGAGCGCCTTCACCCGAGACCCAATCAACATCATCACGACGCGTGAGAGACAAGAACTCACTGAGCATACCGCACATCCATTGCCAACAGTTAGCCACCAGCGTGCCATCATCGGGCTCCTGTCGGCGATGGACGATCGGCTCCCAGACTGACTGCACGCGAGCTCCTCGCCACCCCGCACGGGTGGTGGGAAGATCGCAAACGTCGAGTAGCTCCTGCTCGGCAGCATTGGCAAAGAGAGACCATACTTCATTCATGAGAGCCCAGGCCTCCTGAGAGGAGCCATGCTCAGACAAAAACTGCAGCTTGGGCAGGAGGCGCTCTGACAACGCCCACGTGGGAGGGGGGCGAGGACAGCCGATCGGGAGGTGGGTGGGGATTCGACTGTGACGCCGAAAGACCAACTGACGAACCTGAAGTGCATTCGCACGCAGCTCAAGCAAAACAGGACGGTGCGGTCTAACATGCCACGCACTGTCCACAGAGATGCTGGCAGACAGGGTGGACAGAGCATGCCCTACAACAAAGAAGTCGATGGTGGACGTAGACGAACTGGTGCGGCAGGTGATCGCAGCAGGCGCCATGATGACGGCCTTGACCTTCTGCACGAACCCCGTGGCCTCGACAGCGGCAGGTGAGTTGTTCCAATCTGCCGCAATGACCGTGAGCGGAGGCTGGATGATCTTGGCGCCAATCGCGCTGAGCATGGACAAATTCTTCTCACGCATGCCGTCATTGACGTGGAAATAGGCACAAACGATGTTGAACGAGAAACCAGGCAGGTCGACGGTGACCTGTATGGCACGATGCGGCACAATAGCCTTGCACGTCGGGTCGGTCCACCGCAAGCCGAACCCGTCACGAACAAACACTCCAACACCAGCCGAGCACCTCTGCGTCGTAGGGTTGAAGGACGACTCACTGATGAGGAAACGCCAGCCCAGGGCGCGCACAGCGGCCAGGGACTGGGGCGCTGTGAGCTCGGACAAGCCAAGCTCCTGGGCGCACACGATGACACTGGTAGTCGTGGTGAGCCGCTCACGTAGCGTTGACCAACCAGAGCCATTGAACGTCTCGATGAACTGTGTCGCCGTCGATGTCTGCGGCAACTTCTTCCTACAAATCGGGGGTAGTGGTAACCTCATACACGACAGCGGCAGGCCACAGACCCTCGGGTGTACTGCACCATGGTGAGCATCACCCACGCCGCGGCTTCTTGGTGACGAGGCCGAGGGACTTGAACAACTCCTGGAGCTCCCGTTTGTCACCAGCAAACTTGGTCGTGGAGATGACCTGGGAGATACCTTCCTCGTCGACGTCAATGTACACATCATCATCCTCAGGGACGGGAACCGATTCACCACAGTCGGTGCCCTCATCCCCGACGGTTGGGCCAGCGGGGGCTGCCTGAGCGGCAGCAGCAGCCCGCACAGCCTCCTTGAACTTGTCAAAGACAGGCGACTCCACCATGGCCTTGAGGTCGGCGTCGGCCTCCAGCACAGTGGACGGGAGGTCAGGCAGCTCGAAGGAGGTAGCATCACTCCCTTCAGGACGCAGGTCCTTGGGGCAAGACTCGCGCAGCTCCTCCTGGAGGGTCGCCACCAGGTCCTTGGCGGCCAGCACCTTGGCCCTGAGCTCACGGAGGTGCTCCTCAGCGGCCTCGACGACCTTGACCTGCGCACTGACGTCGGACTCGAGCTTCTGCTGACGCTTGATGGCATCCTGCAGCTTGTGCCCGAGCGTGGTGTGGCGTGCAAGTTGTGGCTTGGCATCATTCCTAGCCTTGCGCGCCGCTGCCAGAGACTGCTCGGCGCTGACACGACTGGGGACATCAGCGCCCAAGCCCGACTTGGCAAACTGGGCGACGATACCTTCCCAGCGCTGCACCTCAAGATCGAGCGGGTCGGGCGGAGGCGCAGGCTCAGGAGGGGGCACAGCCTTGGACTTCTGGAGGGCGGCGTACTTGCGCTTGAGCTCGGCGAGCTCACGGGCGATGCCGCCATCCCCACTGCCAGGCGGTCCTGCCGCCCACGCACTCCCAGCACGGCGGCGACCACCTGCAGCCCCAGGAGCATGAGTCGGCCCACCGGCTTCCATCTGCTTGGCCGCCTTGCGCGCCTTGTCTGCGACAGACTGTGGGGCGGGGCGGCCGCATCGGCACCGAATGCGCGATGCATAGTTGGCGGACGCGCCACAGGACGGGCAGCCCCAGAAGGGGCGGGTCGGTCCTGGCAGCACATCATGAGCGGGGCTGGCCATCCAACCTGTGCGGGGGCTGGATGGAAACGAAAGAAGGCTCGCAGGCGCGCTGCCGCTCCGAAGAATGGCACCTGCAAGGCGCGCGAGAAACCACGCGAGCCCGAAGCGGCTGAGGAGTAGGAGGACGAGGAGGAGGGAACGAGGAGGAGGGAAGGAGGAGGTGGAGGAAGAGGAGGGACAGAGGAGGAAGAAGAGGAGGAGGAAGGAGGAGGACGAGGAGGAGGAGGAGGAGGAGGAGGAGGAGGGCATCGGAAGGGGCAGGGAAGGGGGTCAATCGCCAACTATCATTTCTCCTGTTTCCTCATCGTGCCTCCTCCTTCATGTCAGAATCGGATGACGACGAAGCGTGGACACGGCGAAAGTCGTCTGCACAGGAATGCGACTCTGCGAACAACTGACCGAATTTCCGCGAGAGTGGGGGAAGGGCAGAGGAGGAAGGATGTGGAGGAGGGAAGATGGAAGAGGGAGGAGGAGGATAAAGAAGGAGGGAGGCGGAGGAGGGAGGAGAAGCGAGGCGGTGGACGGTGGAGGCGGGAGGAGGACGGACGCAGGGGGACGGAAGGGAGGATGAGATCGGAGGGAGGGAAGGGCGGCCCTGGCCCCTCGGGCCTTGCTGCCCTGCGCGGCCCTCCTGGCGGACCGCGGACTCCACCTCTCGCGGATCGCTGCGGGCGAGAGGGGGCGGCGCCCGCACCCGCGCGCGCCGCCAGGGTGCCCCAGATCATGCCCCCCCGTCGTCTTCCTCCTCCTCCTCCTCGTCGTCCTCCTCCTCCTCCTCCTCGTCGTCTTCCTCCTCCTCCTCCTCCCACTCCTCCTCCTCCTCCTCCTTCTCCTCCTCCTCCTCATCATCCTCCTCCTCCTCATCCT
>CAUYUJ010014295.1:0-16491 GCA_963575745.1 Prorocentrum cordatum
CTCCTTCTCCTCCTCCTCCTCCTCCTCCCTGGAGGCCGCATTCCTGGAAAGACTGCCGCATTGAAACCACCAGACCCTCGGATCTCTCCAGAGAGGGGGGGGGCCTGTGCGCCACGGTGCACTCGCGCAGGTCGCCCGCGATGGCCTTCTCGGCCTCCGCGGCGAGAGCCTCGGGGTCGGCCTCCGGGCCGGCAGGCGCCGCAGGAGGGAAGAGGGAGGAGGGGGGAGGGAGGAGGGAAGAGGGAGGAGGGAGAGGGAGGAGGGAGGAGGAGGAGGAGGAGGAGGCGGAGGAGGAGGAGGAGGAGGAGGAGGAGGAGGAGGAGGAGGAGGGAGGAGGAGGAGGAGGAGGAGGAGGAGGAGGAGGAGGAGGAAGAGGAGGAGGAGGAGGAGGAGGAGGAGGAGGAGGAGGAGGAGGAGGAGGGAGGAGGGAGGAAGAAGAGGAGGAGGAGGAGGAGGAAGAGAAGGAGGAGGAGAAGAGAGGAGGTAGGAGGGAGGAGGCGTTCCCCTCTGGCACTGCACTCGAGGACTGGTCCTGCTGCGCAGCGCCCTGGCCTCACGACGGCCAGAGAGGCCTTGAAGGCGCTCCATGAGGCTACCCAAAGGACCCCCAAACAGCGAGTCGCCCGACTTCCTTGGGACACATTTGGTCCGAATAGCGGCGTCAAGACAGCCTCAGGACCGCCCGAGAGGTCCCCAAGAGGACCGCAAGACGGCCCACGTGGGCTCCAAGACGGCCCCAAAGAGCCCCAAGAAACCCACGAGAGGCCCCCGAGGGCCCCTGCGCCGCCGCCGCGTCGCGCGCCTGCCCTGAGACGACGGCAGAGTCGAGACAACGTCGGACCGATACCAATCGGACATCTCGGCGCATCGGCGGGTTCGGAGGATGTATCGGTCGGGTGTTGCCAGAAGTGCCCCTGGCCCAAGGTGCCCCCAGCTTTTCGCTTCGTGTTGGAGCCCCTGGGGCCCTCTGGGCCTCGTGAGGGGTGCCCTGGGTACCGCCTGGGTTACCCTGAGAACCCGGGGGGTACCTTGGGCCAGGGGTACTCCTAGCAACACCCGAATCGGGCGCCGCGGCCGTTTCAAAGCGTCCTGGCACGTTCTGGAACGGACTTCTCTCGATTCGAGGCCCGTCCGAAGTCCACCGAGCGAGCCTGCGCCGAACGCGGCCTCGCTACCCACGAACGCGCCCTGGGGGTATGTGCCAGAGGGGGGGAGGGAAGTGCGAGGTGATCCATGCCCTGACACATACAGCATGAGGCAGGACAGGGGTGGGGTCCACAGGGCGCGACGGAGGATGAAAGAGGAGGATGGCTAATCCTCCTCCTCCTCCTCCTCCTCCTCCTCCTCCTTTCTCCGCCAAACCCATCCCCCTCCCCCCTCCCCCTTCCCCCTCCTCCTCACTCCTCTCCTTCATCATGTCCTACTCCTCCTCCTCCTCCTCTCCCTCCTCCTCCTCTCCTCCTCTCCCTCCTCCTCCTTCCTCCTCCCCCTCCACCTCCTCCTCCTCCTCCTCCACCTCCCTCCCTCCCCTCTCTCCTCCTCCTCTCCTCCACACTTTTGCAACCATCAGGGCGCCTCTCGCATCATCATCCTCCCCCTCCTCCTCCCCCTCCTCCTCTCCCTTCCTCCTTCCTCCTTCCCACCTCCTCCTTCCCTCCTCCTCCTCATCCTCCTCCTCCTCCCCTCTTCTCCTCTCCGCCTCTCCTCTTTTTTCCTCCTCCTCCTCCTCCTCCTCCTCCTCCTCCTCCTCCTCCCTCTGGGGGCCTCCTGGGCCTTCGACCCATGACTCGGGCCTCCGGCGGCCGTTCAGGACGATCCGGGCACCCGCGGAAGGCCCCCCCCCCCCCCAGCGAGGAGGCTCGGTCGCCAAAGCCACCGAGATAGTGCCCCTATGGCAAGAGCATCAGA
The DNA here is from genome assembly GCA_963575745.1 of Prorocentrum cordatum. NCBI lineage: Eukaryota > Dinophyceae > Prorocentrales > Prorocentraceae > Prorocentrum > Prorocentrum cordatum. Next base: position 1,909 of record CAUYUJ010014295.1, read on the forward strand.
CACGTGTGCGCTCAAGCGTGTGTGTGTATACCAGTGGAGGCCAGTCCACAAGAAACCTCCCACACGAAGCCCAAGCCTGCAACCCCAGGACGTCCATTGTGAATTTTGGTGTTGGAACGTCGCGCTTTCCATGGCAAAACTATCGAAACCCAAGAAGCCCAGGGCACCCTGGAGGAAAGCAAAGTGATCCTGCGCTACGACCGTTACATCTACGTGTAAATTGAACACTCGCTCGGGCCAGGGAGGTAATGAGGAGGGTTAGGCGGGGGGGGGAGAGCATGGGGTGCTGGGGGAGGGTACTCGGGAGGACGCGGGGGGATGCGACAAAGGATAAGTAAGAGGTGGAGGACGAGTTGGATGACGATGGCGAGGACAAAACAGGAGGAGGAAGAGGAGGACGTGGAGGAGGAGGAGGACGATGACGATGATGACGCGCCGTAGAAGGTAGGCTTCCTGAAAACCTCCCCGCCTTCAATACTTGGTCAAGGATGAGGAGGGGGAGGAATATCATGAGGATGAGGAGAAGGAGGAGCAGGAGGAGGAGGAGAAGGAGGAGGAGGAGGAGGAAGATAGAGGAGGAGGAGGAGGCGGAGGAGGAGGAGGACCAGTGTAAACCCACGACTTATCAACGATATTGCAATACACCCTCCCTCCAAATGCCAATTCCATAGGCTTCTACGTACACGGATTCATGTTCAATCACGGGAAGAGGATCTTTTGAACATCCTGAAGCGTGCCAACATCTATTCTTAAGACTTCAACGTCGCGACTCATTCCTGAGACTTCAATGCCGCGAATCAGCTTGACTGTTGCGCCCTGACGTTCGGATATCGTGACGGAACACTACTTCTGGGACGCTAACTATGCAAAGCCTTGACACTCGTGCAAACTCTTAAAGCGAATGTGCGCGCCGCTAAAACATACCCACATTTTGACAACAAGAAATGCCCTCCATCCGTAAAGCTCTTGCAAACTTTCCAAACGAATTTGCGCGGCGCTTGACTCTTGCAAACTTTCACAGCACATGTGCGCGGAGCTAGAGCGAGAACCACATTTTGAAAAATAGCCGCCCTACATCCGTGACGCTCTTGTGAACTCTTAGAACGCAAATCGACGGTGCTAAAACGAAAACCACATTTTGAAAACGGACCGCCCTCCATCCGTGAAGCTCTTATGAATGCGTCATACGAAAGCGCGCGGCGTTAGGACGGACACCACATTATAAAAACGGCCTGCCCTCCATCCGTGAAGCTGTTGCGAATGTCAACTTTCAAGATCATCATTTGTGAGGAGGTCTCAAGCGGAACGCCCTGCCCGCCCTTTCGACCAACCTCGGGGTGCGACAAAGAAGAGTTATCTGCAAGGAAACGGAATGGATGATGATATGGATGTTGATGTTGATGTTGATGTTGATGTTGATAATGATGTTGATGTTGATGTTGATAATGATGATGATGATGATGATGATGATGATGATGATGATGATGATGATGATGATGATGCTGACGAGGATGAGGAATAAGACCCTGGGAACGCCCTGAGAAGCACCAGTCGTACTGAGGAGGAGGAGGAGGAGGAGGAGGAGGAGGAGGAGGAGGAGGGAGAGAACGAAAAAGAGAGGGATGACAGGAGGAGGGGGACCTGGCTCGCGCGCCTGTGGGGGAGTGTGGGCAAGGGGTGCGATGCAAGCGGGGAGCGCGCCCGTGCAAGTCTGGAAGCTTGCAGGTCGAAACCTGCCACGAGGATGAAGTGTAAAGACGCAGGACACGCAAATCGCGCCACGAGGCCAAGAGTACCATTAGCGGAGGAACAAACAACGGCATAAACAGAAACTTTCGGCGTTCCGCGCGGATTTCTTGGATCGGCGCTAGGCCCTACCTGGCGGCGCCTCCGGAGCCGCCCCTGGCGCGCTCCGCGCACCAGGGATGGGGGTCGATCGGCGGTGTCTTGCCAGTGGTGCTGCTGGTGTTGCTCTTTGAGTTTGAGGCGCTGTGTTGTTCGTGGTGGCGTTGGCGTTCGCATTTGCGGTGTCTGGCTGCTGGTGTTGGCGTGAGAGACGGGTGTGCCTGAAGGAGCGGGGTCGGGCGGTGGGCCAGACCGGGCTTGTAACAGAACTTGTAAGGATGGTGTCTTCCAGCGGGGGTGTGTTGGAGGCTTAGGCTGTTTTATATCTGGGTGTTGTTTTTAGAGATGGAGGGTGTTGAATACAAGGGGAGAGCGGGTGGGGGGTGGGATCGAGATTGTAATGCGGATTCCATGGATGGTGTCTTGCAAAGGGGCCTGTTGAGTACCGGATTTGGTGTTGGAGGCGTAGGCGGTTTAATATCTGGGTGCTGCGTGGGAGACGGAGGATGTTGAGTAAATTGGTGCTGCGTTGGAGGCTTAGGCGGTTTAATATCTGGGTGTTGTGCTGGAGATGGGGGGAAATTAATGCAAGGGGAGGGCGGGCAGCGGGCGGTCGACGGGCGGGATCTGGATTTCAATAGAACTCCTGAGGATGGGGTCTTGCAGTGGGGGCTTGTGGAGTCCAGGGTGGTGTGTTGGAGACGGATGCTGTTGAACATCTGGGTGCTGTGTTGGAGACAGAATCTGTTGAGTATCTGGTTTCCGTGTTGGAGGCGGAAGCTGTTGAGGATCTGGGTGCTGTGTTAGAGACGGAAGGAATTAAGTGGAGAGAGGGAGAAAGAGAGAGAGAGAGAGAGAACGAAAGAAGGAGAGAGAGAGAGAGAGACCGATGAAGCCACCGTGACTGTTTCGCTTATCTCTACAATTCTTAATTCCAATTTGCATATCTATATACACATACATACATATATATACATATATATATATATATACATATACATTTTCCACATTTTCCTGAATCAATGTTTGCACTGAAGGGGTCCTAGCCTGAGTTCCCAAAACACAGCGTTTGCATTGAAGGGCTCCTAGCGGAAGTTGAAAGATTTGGCAAAAGTGTCCCGCCGATTTTGGTAGCAATGGCAAGCTTGATCCCCGGGTTCCTGGTTCCGGGTTCCAGGGTTCCCGGTTATTTGTTCCGGGCCGATTTCGGTGGGTTTGGGGTTCCTGGGTTCCTGTGTCCCCCGTCGATCTCCTCAGCGAAAACCATCCTCTGATTAGGGTTTTTCTCTTGTGTAATTGAAAGAGATATATATATATGTATGTATGTATGTATGTATGTATGTATATATATATATATATGTATATATATATATGTATGTATATATATCGAACTCACACTTTCGGAGTACTGTGGCGGGTACCTCTCAAGGGACCCCCAAACAGGACCCCAAATAGTCGCTTTCTTGGCCCAAAATCGTCTGCGCCATTTCTTCCGCACCCTTCCCCAAGACTTTCTCCGCAGCGGTGGATGTTCCAGCCGTGTCGGTGCTCTCGGCTCCACTGCCTGCGGCAGTGGGCAGGCATGCGGTGGAGCACCTGCACGCGCTGGCGTGCCCAAGCCTGACTTGAAAATTCCTTGTGTTCAGCTCCCTCCATCTCGCAAACAGCACCGAGATGCTCAACAGCCTCCGCCTCAGACGAGTCACCCGATATTCAACTGGCCCCCGCTGCAAGACACCATCCTTACATCCCGATCCCGCCCGCCGCCTGCCCGCCCTTTCGTTGTACTCAGCTCCCTCCGTCTCCAACACAACACCCAGATAGTCAGCAGCTGCCGTCTCCAACACAACATTCAGATAACTACTCAAAAGCCCCCGTCTCCACCACAATTCGCCCAGATATTGAACAGCCTCCGTCTCCAACACACCATGAAATATTCAACAGGGCCCCGCTGCAAGACACCATCGTTAGGAGCTCTTTATTTGTTTTTACATCACACACACGCACGATCCCGCCCCCCACCCGCCGCCGGCCGCCCGAACGCCCGCCCGCCCGCGGGCCAGAGGCGAGCTAAAATCTCCGGTGAGCGTTTAAGAATGTTTCTAACTCGCGCGCGCGTGGTGACCCCTGTCCCCGGACGAAAACTAATAAGGCAAAGTCCCGGCAAGGTCCTGGCAAGTCCCCGGCAAGGTCCCGGCAAGTCCCCGGCAATGTCCCGGCAAGGTCGGGCCAGAGATGCCAGAACTCCTGGGCGCGGCCTCGGGCGCCTCCCGAGCGCCCCAATGAAGCGCCAAAAAGGTGGCACACCCCACGGCCTCAGGCCAAGAGCGTTCCAAGATGGCCCACGCTGGTCCCAAGACGGCCCCAAAAGTGCCCAAAAAGCTCCAGGAGGGTTCCAAGAGGACTTTGAGAGGCCCTGTAGACGCAACAATCATTGATTGTGCTAAGGTTTTCGGACGGTTTTGGCGGTACCGCCTTTTCGAGCTGCCGACCGCCCTGGACGGCCCAAGAGGCACCAATGTCGCTCCAAGACCCGAAAAGCCTCCAAGGGGCTTCCAAATGGCCCAAGATGGCCCCCACACGGCCCAAGAGGCATCCAAAACGGCCCCAGGATGGCCCCAAGAGGGGGCCCAGAGGGGGAACTCGAACAGACATGTCGAGCTCCCCAAGAGGCGCTCAGGAAGCCCCCAGAGGCCCCCAAGAGGCCACAAGAAGCACCCAATAGGCCCCCAAAGAAGCTCCCAAGACTGTCACAGGCGCCAAGGAAGCCCCAAGAGGCCCCCAAGAAGCCCCAAGAGGCCGCTCAGAGGCATCAGAACTGTTCCCCAGAGGCTCCCTCCGAAAGGACCTCAAGGAGCATCCATGCGGACTTTGACCCACAACCCATGTGCGTCTCGAAACTCTGCTAGAGCTCTCTTGAGCCACCTTGGCGCTCTTTGGGGCAGTCTATCGGCTCTCTTCGACATGGTGCGAACCACATCTCCAAAGATCTCCTCGAAGCCCGTCCTGCCTGCCCTACCGTTCCCCCTGGGCACGAGCACACCACCACGGAGCCACTGGGATGCGAAATGGGCCGGCGGAGTGAGCGAAGCGACGAAGTATACATACATGCACACATACATCTATCGCTATATACACACGATTGGCATATACATAGATACACACCTGTATGCATGTACATATCTAAACACACATACATACACATATAGGTGTATGACACCTGTATACATGAACTAAATTGCATGTGTGCATCTAGCTCCTGCATGTGCGTATCTACTGTGTAGACAGAGCGTGCCCTTGTAAACTCTATGTGGACAGGGACCGACCGTCCTGACATTCTATAAGCCTACCACGGCATGTTCTAAGAACGCAAGCATGCTCTAACATCAGAGCAACGTTCTTATGATCCAAAGCCGACGTGCTCAGACAAACTGGTCTCAGCCGTGCATGCTCTGAGAACACCTCGTGCAAATCACACGGGGCTCCGAGAGCACTCCCTGGTGCGCCTCTGAGCAAGCCAGGACGCCTCGCCAGTGCTGCCGCTGAGCGCTCCCCCGCCTCGGGGCTCCCTTTGTGCTCGCGCGCCCGCCCCGAGGAGGAGGAGAAGGAGGAGGAGGAGGAGGAGGGGGAGGAGGAGGAGGAGGAGGGAGGAGGGAGGAGGGAGGAGGGAGGAGGAGGAGGAGGAGGAGAGGAGGAGGGAGGAGGGAGGAGGGAGGAGGGAGGAGGGAGGAGGGAGGAGGGAGGAGGGAGGAGGGAGGAGGAGGAGGAGGAGGAGGAGGAGGAGGAGGGAGGAGAGGAGGAGGGAGGAGGGAGGGAGGAGGGGGAGGAGGAGGAGGAGGAGGGAGGAGGAGGAGGAGGAGGAGGAGGAGGAGGAGGAGGAGGAGGAGGAGGAGGAGGAGGAGGAGGAGGAGGAGGAGGAAGGAGGAGGAGGAGGAGGATGAGGAGGAGGAGGGAGGAGGAGGAGGAGGAGGAGGAGGAGGAGGAGGAGGAGGAGGAGGAGGAGGAGGAGTAGGGGGAGGAGGAGGGGGCCTTGTGCCGCGGCGCGGCTCCCACGAGCAGAGGCCGCGCCCCGCGGCTCGCGCCTGGACGGGTCAGGGTGCGCCCGCCGCGGCCCGCGGCTCGGTGGCAGCTCGCGGGGGCCCTCGCGAGCCCGCGCCCGTCGACGCTAGGTCGACCTCTCTTGGCATGGGGGACGCGGCTCCCGAGGGAAAGGGGTCCTGGGCCCCGGCTCCTCCTGGGCCGTGTCCCCGCTCCCGCCCGCGCCCCCTCCCTCCTCCCTCCTCCCTCCTCCCTCCCCCCTCCCCCCCCTCCCTCCCCGCTCACTCCCTCCCTCCCTCCTCCCTCCCCCTCCCCTCCCTCCCCCCCCTTCCTTTCCCTCCCTCCCTCCCCCCTCCTCCCTCCTCAGGACCCGTTTCTCTCAGGACCCGCTTCTCGGCTACACGCAACGAGTGACCCTCGGCAAGGGCGACCTCGGGCGCGCGGGCGAAAAGGGGGCGCAAGGTGGACAAATCCAAGTGCGAAGTCAGCCGCCGTCGTACCGCGCTCAAGGATCGGGGGGGCCACGATGAGCCCGCACCAGAAGTCACTCCGGCGAAGGGTCACTCTTACGTGTAGTCTTAGGTCGGGCATGTCCTCCTACGGGCGGATTCTGGCCGAGCAGTTAGAAATATTCCAAGAGCGCGAACCATAGCGAAAAAGATATAAAAGATCGTCCCCCGAGTATTTTTGGACTATTTTTGAACATTCCTCAGGAAACGAACTCTATACACCGACGCTTTTCCCGACCCTGCGCCGAAATTCGCACAGGAACGCGAATTCTGGCGTATACGGGATCCTGGTGTATACATGTTTCGTTGTTCTCCCGGGACCTCGGGGAAAAAAGGTATACACCACACCACCCCAGCGTCGTCCCCGACCCTCAAAAAGTCCTGGGATTCAAGAATCTGGGCGACCCAAAAGGGGGTCCAGCTGCAAGGGGGTGGTGCAATAGATCTGGGGCAATTGTATTGCAAACGTATTGCGCTGGAGAATTGTATTGCATTGTATTGCAACTAATGTATTGCACGCGGAAATTCAGCAATACATTTGCGCCCCAGAATGTGTTGCACGCCCCAGATGTATTGCAACCCCACAAATCTATTGCACCAAATCTATTGCACCACCCCCTTGTCGCTGGACTCCCTTCTGGGTCAACCCGAAAGAAACAGCCCGCCACTGGTGATGTATACGTTCCAGTTCCCGAAGTCCTCCCGTAGAGGGACACGCCCGACTTGCTGCTTGCGGGAGGGGGCGCGCCGGCGGCTCGCCCCGGTCGCCCGCGCTCTCGCCCGCCCGGCCCCCGGCGCGGCCCCCGCCCGGCCCGGGGCCCCAGCGCTTCGGGCCGCCCCGCGGGCGCACCTCGATGCGCAGCGCCTCCGCCTCGCCGCCCTCGCCAGGCCGGCCACGGCCGGGGGGGGCTAATTATATGGCTCCTGGCTCCCCTCCCAGACCCCCTCGAGTCATGAAACGATCGCGACGGCAAGTGTTTTCCATCCTTTGCAGCACCTGGGGGCCCTCGCAGAGGGCCTCGGGGCCGTCAAACAACGACTCAGGATGTGAGGAGCCGGTCCCGGGGAATGGGTCGAGACCTCATGGGGGTCGACGTTATGAACAACTCATGATGTCGGTGGTCTGGGCTTGGGGGAGCCCTTCGTCGCGACCACGTCGTTCCCGGATAGCTCTCTGGAGAGCGAATCGGGTCTGAGGGAACAAGCCGGCCGGGAGGGCTAGGCCAGCTTCCTCTCCAGGGCTCCCAATCAGGCATCCTCGCAGCACTTTGCTTGAACTTGCAGCGGGTCCCGAGAACCCGTGCTGGAAACCTTTCCGCAGCTCCTTCGAAACTCATCGGGAGCTCTTGCGAAGCACCTGTCTCTCGAGCTTGCAAGCTCCCAGGCATGCTTTCCAGCGTCCTTGAAAGGGTCTCCTACAGGCATTTCACGCGCTTTGGACTGCTCTGCTATCTGGTTTTGGACGCTACAATAGCGTTGCCAAGTTAGGGAGCCCACACCGGACGTGCGCGCGCAACCACGCGCATGAACACGGCCCCCCAATCAGCGAGACCAGCCGCGTGATGCCAACGTTCGCGCACTGCGTACTCTCGAAACCACCGTGGATTCATGTACGTGTAATTACGTCCTGCTTTCGCTCCCGACAAATTGCGGCAGTCATACACCCGTGTTGGCGGGCATGCTGTGTGACCCCTCTCAGGAGCCCTCCGTGGGAGCCCACAGGAGCCCGACGGGACTGGTGTGACCCCGTGTTGGCTCCGTGACGAAACGGGGTTGTGTGACCCCCGTGTTGACGATGACCGCCGCTCCAATACAGAGCCCTTGTGACGCAGACAAACTGGGCGGCGCCGTATCGACGATATCTCGAGAAGGGTTCCGCAACAGGTGCAGCACGAAGTCAGGACTGGGATAAAGTCCGGCCGGGTCAAATCGGGGATCTCTGAGATCTGGCGGTTGTGGAGGATGCGTCGGGCGCCGAAGCCGCCGTTCCAGAGCGCACCCGCCTCGCCGCCCTCGCCGATCAGCCACAACCGGGGGCACTGTGTGCCTGTCTCCCTCTCCGTCGCCACGCAGGACAGACTGCCACGGGCTGGTGGCGCCGGCGCGACAGAGGCCGACTGACGAGCGTCCCGAGTCTGCTGCACACGCTTCTTTACGTCAGCGGCTGGGCAGAGTCACTGCGCTGGCAAGGAAGCGAAGCGGGGCTGCCGTTAAGCGAATGGAGCCACCATGCAGGAGGGTGGGAGGAAGACGACGAAACGACGGCCGAGAGGAGGAACCGGGTCCCCAGACCCCCGACGTCATGATTTTTTCATAATGTCGACCCTCAGGAGTCTCGACCCATTCCCCGGGACCGGTTTCTCATCCCGAGCCGTTTTTGGACGGTCCCGAGGCCTGGTGAGGGCCCCCAGATGCTGAAAGTGACAGAAAACCTACCGTCGTGACTTTTTCATTACTCCAGATTTCGTAATCAAGGGAGGGGGGTCTCATTTCGGGGGGGGGGTCTCTTCCAGGCTATCTTGGAGGGCCTGGGGGGGTCTGGGGACGATGTTTTGGAGGGTTCTCCCACGAGGGGGGGTCTGAAATGGCCTGTCTTGGAGGGTCCAGACCCCCTCCCTTTTATTACGACATCTGGAGTACCGTCGTGACTTTTTCATTACTCGAAGGGGTCTGGGTCTGCTGCACACCTCCGTTCCGGGGCGCTGACGCCCTGCATCCACTTTGGCCCTTGCGCTCTGACCAGCCTGCTCCGGGTAGGAGTTCGCCGAGCGGAGAGCAGGGGGGGGAAGCCAATCTTATGTCTGGCCTGTCCCCCTACAGGGGGATGCTGGGCGGAAAATTGAAAATTGCTCCACACATGCTCCCCAACTGCTAAACAAAATAGGACAACATCGTCCCAGAACTACTTTTTACTACTTTAGGATCTTCCTCCTGTAGAGGGACAGGCCCGCCTGAAGAGTGGAGAGCAGGGGGGGGGACCAGTCGTACCGACGATCCCTCGAGAGGGGCGTCGGAGCAGCTGGGTCTCCCAGGGAGGTGCCCACAGATCCGAGGACGTGCCCTTTTTCTCACGACGTGCCCCCCCCCGAGAGGTCGAAGCCCCTTGCCTTCGGTCGGGCGCGTCCCCCTACTTGGACGAAACATGTGAAACAGATTCGAACATACCCCAGATTTCGTAATAAAGGGGGGGGGGGGTCTCATTTCGGGGGGGGGTCTCTTGCAGGCCATCTTGGAGGGCCTGGGGGGTCTGGGGACGATGTTTTGGAGGGTTCTCCCACGGGGGAGGTCTGAAATGGCTTGTCTTGGAGGGTCCAGACACCCTCCCTTTTATTACGAAATCTGGAGTACATCCAAATACTGAAACATGGGAACAAAAATCGTCCCCAGAGCATGTTTGGGATTATTTTTGACCATTCCTCCTGTAGAGGGACAGACCCGGCTTCACCCTTGCCCGGGATCGGCTCTCCGCCCCGAGTCTCGTCTTGTTGGCGGGCCCGAGGCCCGGCGGGGGCCCCCGGGAGAGCGAACACGGGCAAGCGCCGCCCGTCGTTATAATATCCTTTTGTCTCTCACGCCGCAAGGAGGCGGCCCGGGGGGAGGGCCACAGGCCGTCGGCTGGACCTAGAAACGCTGCTTCTTGCCTCGTTGTCGTCGCGTTTCTCGTTTGGCTCTGCCCGTTTTCCTGTACCTCTCTGCCAAAAGGACGAACAAAACAGGGCTGGACCTGAAAAACAAAACAGGGCTGGACCTAAACGTTTTTTTGTTTCTTTCTCGTTTCGTTTCTCTGCCTGTTTTTTTTTCCGGTGCCTCTCTCTGCCAAAACGAAGCACAAAACACAGCCGACGTCCAGCAACACAGCGTTTAGGACAAGCCCTGCCACGGGCTCCCCCAACTGTTACATGCCTCCCGTATGCGGTCCGAGTATGTGGGGTCGCAGGATGGGCGATGCATCGGCACCGTCGGCGTGGAGAAAATCTTGGCGGCGCGCACAAGGGGGTAGGGGAAGGGGGGAAGGCTTCTTAGGTGGAGGCTGCCTCTTCGAAGGCGCGGGCACTACAGCTACAGACACGAGGCCCGCGCGTTCTGAGAGGCAGGGGATGCTTCTACGAAGCCTTCCCCCCTCCCCCTCCCCCGCTCTGCGCGTGGCTGCAGATCCGGCGCCACATCGAGCCGCATCACCGACGCGCCGCGTTCCTCCGACCCCACCTGCTCGGACCCCGCCTGGGAGGCCCCGAGCTGTGGCCGGCTTGCCTCGCCGATGCGGAGCGCCGCCGCGCAGAGGAAGGGCCTGGCCGGCCGCAGCGGCTCGCGCGGGAAGGTCTCCCAGTGGTGCGCGAGGGCGACCGCCTGGGCCATGCGCGCCACGCGCGATCGCAGCGCCCGCTCGCTTCCGGCCAGCGCCGTCTCCTGGGGGGGGGTCCAAATGTTTGTTGGTCGCCGTTCGAGAAATCCGCAGAATGCGCGTTGCAGCGCCCACAATCGACGTACCGCGGGGAGCGGCCAAGATGGCCCAAGGATTGCCTCCGAAAATGCTGAAGATAGCCGAAGATGGCTTCTGACATACCTCCAAGAGGCCTGACGAGGGCCACAGGACGGTTCCAAGTGCTCTCGGAGCCCCCTCAGGACCCCTCCCAGAGGTCAACACCCCTCAACAACCAACATACAATCCATGATGTTTGCCTTCTCGCCTTCTCGCTTCTGATGCGCTGTGGGGTCGCAAGATGCCCCCAGGATGGCCTGTGAGAGGCCCAAGAGCGCCCCAAGAGGGCCCCACGAGGCGATTTCGATGGCTCTTGGGGGGGGGGGGCGGCGGACATCGAGGACCCACTCCTTTGATCGGCGCCCTACAACATGGCCCCAAGAGGCCTCACCGTGCTCCCACGAGGGCCTCAAGTGAGCCGCAAGAGAGGTCCAAGACGCCCCCAAGAGCACCCCAAGAGCGTCCAACAAGGGCCCCAAGAGACGGTTTGCCTCCTCCTCCTCCTCCTCCTCCTCCTCCTCCCTCCTCCCTCCTCCCTCCTCCCTCCTCCCGCCTCCTCCTTCCTCCTCCCTCCTCCTCCCTCCTCCCTCCTCCTCCTCCACCTCCTCCTCCTCCTCCTCCTTTTCCTTTTCCTCCTCCCTCCTCCCTCCTCCCTCCTCCCTCCTCCTCCTCCTCCTCCTCCCCTCCTCCTCCTCCTCCCTCCTCCTCCTCCTTCCTCCTCCTCCTCCTCCTCCTCCTCCTCCCTCCTCCTCCTCCCCCTCCTCCCCTCGCCCGCCCCCTGGGGCCCCAGGGATGGCCCCACGAGGCCCTCCAAGGCCACCCCCTCGCCCCCAGAGATCTCTCTGTCCATCTCGGTTGCCCGCTTTCTTTCACTGCATGCGTCCTTTCGTCCCATTTCCCTGTCAGCTCTTACAGTCGGGGCGTTGACCCAAGGAACCCTAAATAAGGAACGAGGCCCCTTTTTTCCATAAGTTAACCTGCGACTTCCTGTCGAAAACATAAGGGAAGCCTGGGGCAGGCTGTGAACACTCAGGGAACGCGGAGCCCCTCCCCAACCAAAAGGGTTCCTTCTTCAGGGCCCCGACTGTACGGACAGGGTTTCTGAAGGGGCTGGTCGGGATACAGTCGAGTTTGCTTGGCGAGGACACGCGAGAGGATTCCGAGGGCCACGTTGCCACAGGAATGCAGCAGGCATGGGCCGCGAACGCACAGGACACAAGGGTGTCCTTGAGTTGGCAGGCTCGACCCACTAATCTTAGGTCGGGCATGCCCCCCTGCGGGCGCATTTTGGGTGAAAAAGGAACAATAGCAGAAACATGCTAAAAACAAATACCCAGACATAGTCGAAAAGTCGTCCCCAGACTATTTCTTTACTATTCTTGAATCTTCCTCCTGTCGAAGGACATGCCCCGACTTAACACTCATCAAGCTCGACTGCACGCGAGAAGCGCTACTCCAAATCCCTTATTAATCGACCCACCCCAAAACCAGACCCCCCTCCAAATGCGACCTAATGTTCCGGACCCCCCTGTTCGACGGGGCGCCTTCATAAACTGGACCCCCTAAGCTCCAATCCACAGAAAGCGGCCTAATAAACCGGACCTCCCAGTTACAAAAAAGGCGCCTTAAAAAAACGGACCCGGGGGACGATTAAGAAGGGACTTGGAGATTGCTCGGACGGCTCTTTTTTGTGTATTTGCCACAAGTGCTCGTACATGACGTCGGGGGGGCAAGTCCGCAACCTCGACAAGCAATGTGAGCCTTTGTGGGCCCCGGAAACGGCAGGGCCGTTTTTTCACCGTTTCCCCAAAAAATGTCCCTTGAAAATGGAAACGGCAAAAAAACGGCGACCGGAAACGGCAACAAAAACGGCTCCAGGATTGGAACCGGAGCCGGAACTGGTCAAAACACGGCGACGGAACCGGTCAAACAACGGCGTCGGAACGGGCAAAAAAACGGCAAAACGGAACCGGTAAAAAAAACAGCCCTGTCGTTTTCAGGGCCCACTAAGGTGTGGGCCACACAAAGTTGCCTCACATAGCAATCCGTGGAATAAATTAAATAAAGGTCTCCATCCGAAGAAAGCTGGGGTCACCGTCGATTTAAACACGTTTTGCCATATTTAGCATCCGGGTCTGCTGCACAGTGCAGTGCTGGACACTTCTCCGATCGGGCTGCTAGTCGCCCAGCCGCCTGATCTCCCCCAGTCGGCCTCACCCACCTTCTGGGGAGTATGTTGGGTTGCGACATCGTGGATGCAAAAAATCCTCCTCCCCCTCCTCCTCCCTCCTCCCTCCTCCTCCTCCTCCTCCTCCTCCTCCTCCTCCTCCTCCTCCTCCTCCTCCTCCTCCTCGGGTCGCCTGCGGCCCCGGGGGAAGCCGGGGCCGCAGATCGTCGGAGATCCCGAGAAGCCTCCTTTGGATCGCCGCGGGGGTTGCTGGTGGTTATCGGTGAGGGTCGGCTTGAATGTTTTAAGGTGGGTAATGCCTGGCCTGACCTAGCTTTCAGGTGGGTTATCTGAGCATTTTCTCAGGGTGGTGGGCTCAGGGTGAAATCCATATGGGCTTCCGCACCTAAAAAATCAATCCGTCTTGTGATTCACCGTTTGCAGATTCAAGCCTCGAAAATCGAACGAAACGGCATTTCAGATTTCACCCTTCGCCCTCCACCCAAAGAACATGCTCGGGTTACAAGTACTCTGAGTGGCTTAAGGTGATCAGGTAACTTCGTCCCCCCCCTCCCCTCTTAGCAACCTCTGGCGCGATCCAAGCACCGGGCCGGCCCAACCCCCGCGAGGAGCCCTCCAGAGCTCCAGCGCCAAGGCACCCCCCTCTGGCAGCGCCCCCGCGCGCGCCGCGAGGGCCTTGGCCAGCGGCTGCACCCCCGTCTGGCCCCCGACGAGCAGCCGCTGCGGGGCGCCGCCTTCGCCGCCGGCATCGGGCGCGGCGTCGCCGTCCCCGAGGACCGAAGAAAAAACAACGGCAGAACCACAAACGTTCAGAGGTTGGCGCGGATTTCTTGGATTAGGTCGGGCATGTCCTCCTCCAGGCGGATCTTGGACGAAGAGTAAAACAACATTCAAAACATATTCAATCGCCAAATACAGAACAAATTGTCCCCAGACTATTTCTGAACATTCCTTCTGTAGAGGCACATGCCCGACTTCATTCTTGCAACGGCGATCGACCTCCAGGGCGGCGCCTCCGGCGCCGCCCCCGGCGCGCTCCGCGCGCACGGGCTCTGGCGCCGACCCGAGAAACCCCACGCGGAGCTCCGACAGGGGAGCGTCTTCTTAATCAGCGATTCGACATAGGGCGGAAGGGGGGGGGGAGGGGGGGTCTGGCTCCGGACCTCTGCTTAGTGCGACTGTTTGCAGCAGTGCGTCCTCTGGGGGAGAGACCCCGCCTGCTCGAAACAGGCGCCCCAAACAGCCAAGATCCACTCCAGGGGGAGGGGGGCAGGGGGGGAGGGGGGGGGCCCGTGCCGATCGGCAAGACAATGAATACAAAAACGATCACCTGTGGCCACGCTGCCGTGTTTTTTCCTCGCGAGGAGCACCCACTGGGCGGCGGGGGCCAGGGACAGCGAGTAGCTGCGCCCGCGGGCCCGCTGCTTCTGCCCCGCGGGGCCCCTGCGCGAATCACTTACGGCGCGCACGGTTTCCCCCAGGACCGTCGGCGACCCGAGGAGGAGGAGGAGGAGGAGGAGGAG
>CAUYUJ010014295.1:16591-58172 GCA_963575745.1 Prorocentrum cordatum
GAGGAGGAGGAGAAGGAGGAGGAGGAGGAGGAGGAGGAGGAGGAGGAGGAGGAGGAGGAGGAGGAGGAGGAGGAGGGGGGGAACATCGAGCTTGCATCGGCGATGCGACGCCGACAACTTGCCTGGCGAGTGAGGCCCCAACAGCGAATCCGCGCGTTCCTGGGCCGGGTCTGTCGGGCCCCTCTCGGCGACGAGCGGACGACTGTGGGTCGATGCGTCTTGGAAGCTGGGCGAGGGCTGGCAAATCCGTGGCTGCTAAAGCGCTCTTCCCGGAAGGCAGAAACAGATCCCCGGAATAAACCTCAGCGCGCTAAAGAATAGTAATCGGGCTGCTTCCCGGAATAACAAATGTCCCGGAGCTGCGCTTTGGCAGCCACGGATTTGCCAGCCTTCGCCAGGCTTCCGAGCGTCCCGCCCTGAGCCGACCCCCCTTCACGCTCCCCCTGGCTTTCGGGCCCACGCCCGGCTCCCCGGCGGCCGTTCGGGACGATCTGGGCACCCCTGCAACGCTCTCGGCGGAGCGCCGCCGCTGCAGGCACCCCGGGTCCAGAGAACCGACACGAAGCCAGGAACACGCCCGAGCAGTCCCCAACCCTGAGATCTGACGCTGCAGCAAACAACACAAGCACGACCCGAGCCCAGGATCCCCTCTTTCTGCGTCCTTTTCCGAGCCAAATCCATCTGCGAGGGTCCCAGGGCCCGGAGCTGGGCGACAAAGCCCGTTGTGACAAATTTCAACGCCAGGATCTCCAGGAGCCTCGATCTCCCACCTGTCGGTCGGAAGAAGTGAGTAGAACCATTAAGTAGGAAGGCGTCAGAAGTAGATTCGGTTTCCTCCCGCCCGAGGAGGAAGGAAGAATGACAACCACTGGATCATTGAAGTAGGACGGCGCCGAAAGTAGATTGGGATCGGGATCTGGCAGTCTAGAAAGACCTACTCCCGCTGACCGACGTGTAGCATTGCTAAGACGAAGCCAGGACGAGGATAACATCGGATGTGGATACATCGAGAAGCTCTGACATCCCACGGCTCTAGACGATGCCTCGGGCGCCGCGGCCTTCTCAGAGCGTGCCCGAACGCTCCGAGAGCGCTCCGGGACGCTCTGCAACGGATTTATGTCCTCGTCCCGGCCCCGCACGGGTCTTCGGGAGGGGCCAGGCGAGGGCGAGGCGGAGGAGGGAGGAGGAGGAGGAGGAGGAGGAGGAGGAGGAGGAGGAGGAGGAGGAGGGGGGAGGAGGGGGGAAGAGGAGGAGGAGGAGGAGGAGGAGGAGGAGGAGGAGGAGGAAGAGGAGGAGGGGGGAGGAGGAGGAGACGATGCCCCGCAGACATTGCCCCTGATCCTCGAGCACCTCCCGCGCGCCCCACGCCCCGTCCACCACGAGCACGGGGGGCGACGGTAGTGGGCCCATTTTCTAACACCACTGCCATAGGCAGGAGGAGGAGGAGGACCTCCTGAGGAGGAGGAGGAGGAGGAGGAGGAGGACCTCTTCATCCCCCCTTCTCCCTCGTCCCACATACCCAAACCTCCGACGCCCTGACTTTTTCAGGACGGCGTCCCTGGAAGTCCCGATCCTTTCCCTGGGACCGGTTCTTCACCCTGCGTCGTTTTTTGACGGTCCTGGGGCCCGGCGAGGGCCCCCAGGGGTCGAAAATGGTGAAAAGCTTGCCGTCCCGATATTCTTGACGACGCGAGCATGACTGGGTATGGTAGTGTTCAGTCGGGCGTCTCCCCCTACAGGCGGATCTTGGAGGAAACATTAAAAATAGTCAAACAATACTCCAAAATATTGAAAAATGGTCAACAAATCGACCCCAGACGACTTTTTCTGTACTATTCTTGAATCCCCCCCCTGCAGAGGGACAGGCCCGACTTCATGGCAGTGGTGGTGGAGGATCTGCCCACCAGACGCGGGGCCGCCGCCAGGAACGGCGCTCGCCGTATTCCGCCTCGCCGCCGCCGCCGCGGCGCCCGCGGCCCGCCGCGCCGCCATCGCTGGGGGGCGCCGCTACGCCGCGGCGACACCCTCATAGGCGACGATGGGGGCGAATAGCCCCGGGGACAGCAGCACATCTTGGACGCCCGAAATTGGAACGGGAAAAAGTGGGTACAATGCCCAACAACCATTGTTGTCCCAAACCAGCAGCGGCCGCTGTTGGGCAGGCGGCCTTCTGTCTCAAACGTGCACAGGCCGCGGCGACACCGACCGCGAGTCCTTTTCGAAATGAAGAGGAACTGCTGTTGAGCATTGTGCCCATTCTTTCCGTAACCATCTCGTTCGTGCCGATGCATGCATCCAGGGGCGCCGATGATCGATATCTGCGACAAGGCTACCGGGCGAATGCGTGCAATGTCCGCCCCTGGGCTATTCGCCCCTATCATGTCGGGCCTGTCCCCCTACAAGGGGATTTTCGACGAAAAATGAAAAATACCCCAACAAATAATCCAAAAATAATCAAAAATAGTCTGGGGACTATGTTTGGAATCTGTTTTGACTTTTTTGTGGTACTTTTGGGGCATTTTGTATTTTTCGTAGAAAAACCCCCTGTAGGGGGAAAGGCCCGACTTAACCCTATCGTCGCCGCCGATGCCCCCGCAACGAGGCCTCGGCGCGGGATTCCACGGGGCCTCGGGCCGGCGCCCGCGGAGGCACTGCGGGCGACCCCGGAGCTCCCAGGCGCTGCATGAATTAATGCGGGATGGCGATCAATAAAGAAAATGGGAGAGAACGATTGAAAACATAGTTATCTGCTATTCCTGCACAATTTTCGGACTGGAGGGGAGCGATTTAAACATAGTTTTCCAACCCGCGGCCGTTTTTTTCTAATCGTCATCCCGGGCGCCGCCGCGTGAGCACGACCCCCGGTCATTTATTAATCGTCATCCTCCATTAGGTCGGGCATGTCTCGGCGGTGGACAAAGCTCCCTTTAATAAACCTCCCCTTCGTGAAAACGGTCTAGGACCGAAACCGACGGACCCGGACCCGCAAAAACGACGGTCGCGACGCCCTCTCGCGAAGCGAAAACGGCCAATTCCTTCATCGGCGTGTCAGGGTAGGAGGTCTATCAACCTCCGAATGTTTCCCTACAAGCGGATTTTGGGCGAAAACTTCCCCCATCACTGCTTGCACTGAAGGGGTCTTCTCTGGTGTAATCAAACATACTCGAAAACTGTTCGAACATACGCGAAAATAGGCGAAACTTCGTCCCCAGACCTTTTCCATACCATTTTGAATCTTCCTCCTGCGGAGGGACAGGCCCGACTTACGCGCTGCAATGTCTTCACGACTGGATTTTTTAGGGGAGCGAAGACTGGCAGAAACATAACAGCTCGGAGGCCCGCGCAGACTTCTCGGAGCCGCGCTGGGGCCCCCTGAAGGCCCCCTCCGGCGCCGCCCCTCCTGGCGCGCTCTGCGTGCCAGGGAGGGGGGCTCCGCGCGGATCCGAAAACTCCGCGCGGACCTCAGGGTCTTTCTGTTTATGCCATTCTTCGCTCCCCTAGAAATCCAGCTGTGAAGAAATTCTTCGCTCCCCTAGAAATCCAATCTTTCGGTTTATGTCATTCTTCGCTCCCTTATTTTTCGCCCGGATTCGGGCCCCGGGACCTTCACAAATCGACCTGGCTTGACAAATGACGCAGAAAGATTGGGTCTAGGGCTCCGGCTGTGATTTGTCAAGGCCGTCCACAGCGACAGCAGAACCGAAAACCGACCGAAACGACGGCGACACCGAAACCGACCAAAATCACCAGGTCACATCTCTCGGTTGATTTGCGTGTATGGGAGGACGTTTCTCTCTGCCACCAGTCGTGGTGTCTGAGGCGCAGTGGGAGAGGAATGGAGGAGCTGGGATGGTCATGTGGAGGTTTGAGGTGGGGGAGGAGCGTCAGCAAGACCTTCGTTCAGAGCAGACATAGCGTCCTCGCGTCCTCAGCACCTGCAGGTTAGCCGCCAGCGTTATATTTTAGTAGCCCCAGCGCCGTTTCAGCTCAGCATCGCATCGTAGGCTGGAGCTTACCCTCGGCGAGGGTCCTTGAATATTGGATAGGTGAATGGAGATTTTGATCAGATGATGGGTGGGGGTGGGTGGACGAGTCGAGTATCTTCGTTGAGTGGGAGCTGGGAGCAGATGCCCGATTCATGTTCGTCGCAAGGCTGTCCTGCCAGCGTGAGACTCCTGCCAGGAGTTCGGGCACAAGACAGGATCGGGCCTCGCCACGATTACCTTGTTGCTTGCACTCTCAGAGGCCTGATCGGTGGAAATTCTGCACGTCTAACATTACCTCCTGGGGAGTTGAGTGCGACACGGGCTCCAAGCAGACGCGCAGGCCGTTCATCGACCTGATTGACGCTGTGGAGTCTGATATGTATCTGTTACAGGAGCACCACCAGCCTGAGGTTCGGCTGGGTGATGTTCAGCATGCTCTAGTCACGGCTGGGCATAATTCGCTTCTCACCCCCGCGGCTCCGTCGGGGCGTTCTGAGTCTGGCACGCCTGGAAGAATTGGCCTAGTGTCACCGAAGCTCTGGGGCCTCACGGGTTTAGACGAGCTGCCCCATGGGATCACCCTTCCTCCTGAGCACCGCTTTCGTTTGGGCCTCTGGAGTGGCCTTTGCAGGGGTGGTGTCATCGTCGGCTCGGATTACCTCCATGCGGGGATCGGCTGCAGGGGTCAGAACATCGAGCTCCTGCACAACATAGGTGAAGTACTCAGGGCCTATGGGATGCCCGTCGTACTCGGAGGCGGTTTTCAGTTTCCTGGAGAGCAGCTGGTTGAGTCTGGGTGGTTGGGGGACCTGCAGGCTGATGCGGTGTCGGATGCGGCCAACTGGACATGCCAGCTAGGAACCTTTCGATCCCACATCGGCTATTTTGTGATGTCTAACTCGCTCAAGCCCTTCGTCGGCAGCTGCTATGTGGCGACTTGGGCGACGTGCACGCGGCCTCGCCGTCCTGTTGTCTTGCGCATGCGTGGAGAACCTAGGCAGATGATGGTATCCAAGCTGAAGAAACCATCGGCCCTTCCGCTGCACAGACCAATTGGTTGCGAACCTCGGCCCCTTGATTGGGGGGACCTTCAGGGAGTGCTGACCCAGGGCCCGATTTCCAAGGATACACTGGATACTGTCACCTCCCAATGGGTTCAGAAGGCTGAATTGGCACTCGCTCGGGTTCTGCAAGTTGATGCTGAACCTAAATGCCGAGGTCGTGGAGGCGCCCCCTAGGTGGTCCAGGTCCTTCTGCTAGGCCCTCCAACCTCGACTCATCCCAAGGCCATAAGCGAGAGCAGGATGCGGCGCGTGCCGGAGAGACGGCTCCAGGGTATCCTGTTCCATTGGCATGGGCCTCGGCCCACCTTGGGGGGGATGCAGCAGTCTGGGGTCCCGTTGAAGAATTTGGTGGGCTACCAAGCCACGTTCATCGATTGCAAACATTGGGGGTCTTGGAGGCTGCGCATTGCCGCCGTCAACCCGTCCAGCGAAGCCGAGCTCAATGAGCTGATCTGGCAGGTCCGCAAGTGGGCCCAGGAGCATGAGTCTCATGCGGCCTCTGAGCGGGCCCGAGCTTGGAGGGAGTGGGTCACGGATGCCCTGTCTGGAGGGGCCCGCCTGGGCCACAGGTTCACCCAGGAGGTGCCCAAATGGGTCGCGTCTGGGATGACTCGTTACGCTGGGCCCGATGGAGCTCCTCTTGGGATTTTGGCTGAGGCTGGAGCTCGGGCTCAAGGCTGGCATAAGCACTGGGGCGTCGGTCTGGAGTTTCCCGATCCTGACTTCAGCTGTCGCGAGGACGAGCCCGAGCTAGAGCCCCCCGCGCACGAGGACCTCCTCGCACTCACTAGGGCGTACAGCACGCACACGGCCGCCGGCGTCTGCGGCTTACACTCTCGGCACTGGTCCTTCTTGGACGACAGCGCTGTAGAGGTTTTCCTGGGCATCTGGGTGCAAATGCAGAGGCTGTGCTACGTGCCCAAGTGCTGGGCGCTGTTGCTTATTGCTCTGCTGCCAAAACCTCCGCCTGAAGGGGGGGGTCGCCCCGTCGGGGCCTTCCCATCCCCGATTCGGATGTGGCCCCGCTGGGCCCGCTGGAAAGTCGCTGGGCCGTGGGGGCGGGACCATCCTCGGGGCTACTGGTTCGGCGATTCTGGAGCTTCTTGCGACATCTGTGTGTGTGTATGTGTGTGTGTGTGTGTGTGTGTGTGTGTGGCAGCAGAGTTTCAAGGCGGAGTTGGCCAGGGATCTGGGCAGAGCAGCGGGGCCCAAGCTACTTGATCTCATCAAGGCATACGAACATGTTCCCCTCCTTGTGCTCGCGGCCTGCGCCAAGAAGCACATGTTCCACGGCAAGACTCTGCAATTTTTGCTGGCAACGTACGCTCTTGATCGGATGGTGGTGTTCGAAATGATTGCGACCGAGACCGTCTCGACGAATCGTGCGATCGTTGCCAGCTGCAGTCGTGCGACTTCCCTCTTGCGTCTAGTGCTTCTTTCCCCTGCTGATTTGGTTGTTGCTCGGTGCCCATCTGTCGATTTGGCGATTGTTGTTGACGGTTTGCAGTTGCAGAGGGTGGGTGATGCCTGGGGCGTGGCTTACAATCTGAAAGGGGCGGAGGATCTACTCGCGGCTGAATTGGCCAAGTGCGGCCTCACCATCTCCCTGCCCAAACAGCACCAGACGGTTGTTGGTCAAGATATTCGGCGCGCTGTTCGTCAGATTGAACCCCGCTCGGCTCGCTTCCTTACCAGATCTGTTCGGAATCTTGGACTGGATTTCGGAGGCGGCCTCCGAATCCCTCATGCGGTTCGGGCGCAGCGTCTCGGGAAGATGGGCTCTAGGGTCCCACGTTACAAGCGGCTGGCCAAAGCGGGGGGCAAGACAGGCAAATTGGTCCAGACGGGCCTCACGCCTGGGATGCTCTGGGCGGTCGGGGTCCACGGGATCAGCAACGCGCGGCTGCTCAAGGCCAGGCAGTTGGCTCGTGCGGGATGCGTTTTCAGGCGCCCTGATGCTTGCAGGCCGCCAGGTCGACCCCGCTTTCGGGTGCAACCGTGGGCCGATCTACTTGCGGCTGCAGGCGCTCTGGGGCGGTTGGGCGCCAAGATCTGACATGGCGCGCCTTCTGAGCGGGGCATGGGCTCGTCTTTCGGTTATCCCAGAATCCAGAGTGTGGTCCGACATTCGGGGGCCTGCCTCGGCCTCTGTGGGCGCTGTGATCCGTTTGGGATGGAAGCTAGTCAACCCGCTCCGCTGGCAAACTCTCCGCGGGCCCCTCTCGACAGAGGAGATTCCGCCCAGGGAAGGAGGCAAGTTGGCTGACGAGGCCACTGGGCGCTGGATTTGGCAACAGGTCTTGGCTAAGCACCCGTCATGGGCCTCGCTCTGTCCTCGCCCTCCGCTCCTGGAGCCCCTGAGGTCCCTCCCTTCCCTTCCCCTAGAGGCCCTGACTGGACCCCCAAGCACCGGGGGCTCCTGAGGTGCTTGTTTGCGGGAGGTTTCTGGTTCCGGAGAGGCTCTGCGGTGCTGGCGGGGCGGTCACGGGGCGCGACGTGGCACCGTTTACGGATGCCCCGCTCATGAGTCTTTTCGCCGCGAATATAAAGCAGACCACCCGTTGGCTGGCCAGATGATAGAGCTGGCCCAGTCGGCCGCTGATTTGTCTCTGATCTGGACCAGGTTTCTAGTCCCTGACCCGTCCTGGCTACTGCCAAGCCCGTGCCTTGAAGAGCGAGTTGTCTGGACCTTGCGGACTGGCGACCTGCTCCTCGATGTGCATGTGTTCAGTGATGGCTCGGGCTTGCACGGGCGGCACAACCGTCTGTGGCGATGTGGTCGGGGATTATGCTCTCTCAATGTTTCTTGGCGCGAGGTCGCCAGATTGCATGGGCCGCTTCCGTCCCTTTTCCAGTCTGTGCCTGCTGCGGAGCTGTTCAGCTTCCTCATGGCGTTGAGGTATATGGGTGCGCAGCTGAAGTTTTACACCGATTGCAAGCCGCTGGTAGATGTATGGCGCCAAGGGTTTGGAGCTGGCAGATCTGCCAGCGACCCGCTGGCGATCTTCTGGAAGGAAGTCTGGAGGTTGGCGGCGGATCGGTGTCTGGAGGCGGTGGGGGCCACTCATGTCAAAGCCCGCGCACCGCTCTCGGCGGTGGCGGAGGGGCGCATCGCACCTGGGCAACGTTTCGGGAACGCCAAGGCTGACGAGTCTGCCAGGGTAGGGGCCTCTCTGCATTCGGATAAAGAAGGCTTGCGCGCAGCACGCAAGTCTTCCATCCAGGCGGTGTAAATGGTTGCTCAATTTTGCACTCGCGTCGCGGCTAAGATCGGTTCGGTCACGGCCCCAGATGCCCGGCCGGTTGTGCTTGGTAGGGCGATCAGCACCATCGAAGGTGTGTTGGGTCCTCCTAGGCCGCATTCTCGATTCGATCCCGCTGTCGCGTTGATGGACAGGAGATTTCGCTGCATGATCTGCCTCAGGTTGGCGAAGTCCCGATCTGTGTTGCGACAATTGAAATGATTGGAAAGTCCTGCTCAGCATGCTGTGCGCCGTGCTGGGCCTGTGCTGTTCTGCTCGGTATGTGGTGCTTATGCCGTGCAGCGTAGCCAAGGGCTTCCCGAGGAATGCAAGCCGTTTAGGCGCCGAGCGGGCGCTCTGGTCAAATGTTTCAGGTACTATCGGCTGCAGAATTTGCTCAAGGGCTGCCACCCCAAACGTCTGGCCTCTTTTTAGGCCCTCCAATTTTGCTGCGCAAGGGGAGGTTCTGCGAGACGGTTCATTTGCCGCTCCCCGATATCTCTGGGGCGGGGAGTGGTTCGGGGGTGGGGGCAGGGTGGGCGGAGCGGGAGCGCTCTCCTCCTCCTGTTCCCCAGGCTGATTTGGCCTTGTGGGCAAGCCTGGTCGGTTTCCCCGATGCCAGCGACTCGGGCGACGACGATCCCGCTCGCGTAGCGAGGCAGTGGGCCGAACAGCGTCTCCATCGTTGGCCTGTGTGTTTTTCAAACCTCTGGCCAGTACGCGTGCGGCTGGTCCTTGTCAAGTCAAAATGCAGTGCCATTCGCGAAAGCCCGCGCTGTCGAATTCGGAGATCTGTATCCCGAAATCCGAACCAGGTTGTCTGACGCAAATGTGGGCAGAAGAGGGGGCAATGGGCGCCCGTAGCGGACTCCAGTCACTGATGGTACATGACCATGAAGCTGGGGGTGCAGGAGGAGCGTTCCCATAGTCATACGGTAGGAAGATGCCAAGACCTCCGTCGCAGTTGCTGGGGAAAACGCAGCCTGCGCAGTGGCCAGCAAGCACCGTCCAGAAATGGACGGGCACGCTGCCGTAAAATCAAAGAAGATTACGGCGGCATCATCCTCGTCCAGACAGGCAAGCCCGGCCGCCCGCTCAATGTCTATGACATTCGCCAACAAAAATCTGCCTTGTAAAGAGCCGCGCTACTCCTTGGCAGTGCCAGGTGCCACGATGGTCCCCCGCCACAGTCGGTATGCATTCGCGACCACAATATTGTCAGCACTCGTGATCAACAACGGTCGAATACCAACTGGTCGGGATATCTGCTCTCCTCGGGCGTCCCTTCTCGCTAGCTGTTCCGGTAAACGACCCCCGGAAATCTCCCCCACCGGGGCCCTCCCCCCCCTTCCGGCGGGGAAGGGGCGATCGGAAGGGGCTTCCCTTCGACGAAAATACGACGTTGTTCGATCTCCTTTGCTTGTTCGATCTCACTTATGGCGATGACGATTCAAAGGAGGCTGGCGTCATTTTTTTGGGTTAGGCTGGCCTCGCGTCGAAGGGCCTCGCAAAGGTGCCTCGTTGAACGCGCCGTGGGCCGCATCTCCCGGGATCATCCCCGCCTCGTGTTGTCTCCCAACCTCCCAGAGCACGTGGGCGTTGAGCGGCCCGAGGTTCCGCCGAGCCTGGAGAAAAAGTATCCCAGCAAATCTCGGGAATCTTCTGGCCCGCGTCAATCCTGACCCGGGTCAGTCAGGCCTTGCCGAATCCTGCCAGATCCTGCGCCCAAACCTGGGTCAACGCGAAGGATCCTGCAAGATCCTGCGCCCAAGCCCGGGCCAGTGCGGCCTTGGCCCCGCGGGGATCCTGCAAGATCGGGCGCTCTGGCTGACCCCCGTTTGCATTGACCCCCGCCCCGAAGCTCCCGAGAATCATGGGCGGAGGGAGAGGAGGAAGAGGAGGAGGAGGAGGAGGAGGAGGAAGAGGAGGAGGAGGGGGAGGGTTAGGAGAGGAGGAGGAGGAGGAGGAGGAGGAGGAGGAGGAGGAGGAGGAGGAGGAGGAGGGGAGGAGGAGGAGGAGGAGGAGGAGGAGGAGGAGGAGAGGGAGGAGGAGGAGGAGGAGAGGAGGGGGGGGGGAGGAGGAGAGGGGAGGGGAGGAGGAGGAGGAGGAGGAGGAGGAGGAGGAGGAGGAGGAGGAGGAGGAGGAGGAGGAGAGAGGGGGAGGGGGAGGAGGAGGAGGAGCGAGGAGGAGGAGAGGAGGAGAGGAGGAGGAGGAGGACGGGGAGGAGGAGGAGGAGGAGGAGGAGGAGGAGGAGGAGGAGGAGGAGGAGGAGGAGGAGGAGGAGGAGGAGGAAAGGACGAGGAGGAAGAGGAGGTTCCGCAAATCCTGGGCGTGCGTCTCCGGCCCTCCGGAGCGACCTCTTGATGTGTCCGTCGCGAACGCGGCCTCTCCGCCGAGCACACTCTCGGGACCCCTCTCGAGGCGCCGGCCGCCGAGGCCCGCGCTCCGCGCACGCCGGCCCTGCACTTCGACCCCGCCAGGGCCGCGCTCTAACGGCGATGTCGGTTAACGGCTCGCCCCCTCTCCACACCGCCGTCCACGGCGAGGCGACAGCGCAGCCGAAAAGCAACCGATTCGTCGACAGCAAAACAGAAATCGACCGAAGCCGCGTGGCCGCAAGCAGCCCGGAAGGGCGCAGCGGACGGGAGCCCGTTCCTTCTGAGAGGGGGTGCGCTGATTCTGTGCTGATTCTTGTGGCGCCGAGCTCGCGCGCAACAGGTCGTAGGAGGTCACGAGCCACGCTCTCCTGCGTCTCACGTATGCGCGAAGGCATCGAGCGACAACGGCGTGGCGAACTGCAGGAAGGCGCGAGCCACGATCTCCTGCAGTCGGCTTGGCCACGCACCAGCCTCACCTACAATGCCGATGTCTGCATCGCCGCTACATTGCCGTTCGCGCGTCTGCGGACTTGACCTCGTCCACGGGCTTGTCACGGAAGACCGTGGAGCAGTGGCCCGCGAGGTGCTCTGCGATGGTGCCCGTGTCTGTGGCCGCTTTCCCCTCGTCGGCCTCCGGGAGATGAGCCCTGGCATTCGCGGTGCCGCGGGTGAGTCTTGCAGGCCGTTGGCTGATGGAATTCTGTCTCGTGCGTCGTTGGCGCTCGTCGTCGTCCGCGCCGCCAGCCTCGTTCTGCAGCTTGCGCACGTTGCTCAGCACTTTGCTCTTCCTCACTTACATTGCCTTGTCAATCTGGCGCTGGAGAACGTTAGCCGTGGATGCGCCGGCTGGGGCCGCAAAGACAGCCCAGGCCTCTGGCAGGCGACGCCGAACTCTGGCTGGTGTAGTGGCCGTGCCTTTCCAGATCGCCGCAATCGTAGAGAACGCCGTTGCCGCTGATGATGCTGCGCCCAACCCGTCGAGGAAACCCTGTCCACATTTTGGCTCTACAATGTGGGCGGGAACTGTGTGCATGGCAACTTTGATCACCCTCAATTTGCTCAGAGGGTCCAACACAACTCCGTCGGCTGCTTTGCGCTTGATCATGTCGTGGTACTCCCTCGAATCGCGTTTAGCGTAATCCGGTCGGCGGGTAATCGAATCGCTCAGGAGAGGCGGGCGCCCGTCAGAGGAGGGTCGCGTGTGACCAACAGAGATTGGTCGATTGTCCGAGATTGCACCTCTTGTAGTATCTGCTGGCGGCTAAAAAAACATCGTCCGAAAAGAAAATCCGCCGACCCTGTCGGCGTGTGGAAGACGCATCCCGGTGTCGTCGTCTTGCGTGGATCACCGTCGTCGTCGTCGTCGTCGTCGTCGTCGTCGTCGTCGTCGTCGTCGTCGTCGTCGTCTCCGTCGTGTCCTCGTCGTCTCCGTCTCCGTTGTCCCTCGTCGTCTTCGTCGTTCCCCGTCTCCTTGAGCGCGCGAGCCAAAGCGACATTGAGCAACTTCGTAGTTGAGTCGTGGCGAAGCCCCTCCCTACCCTCCCCGCCGGGGGGGGGGGAGGGTGGGGGGCGGGGGTCGCCGGGGGGGTCGCCACCCAGATACGCATCCTCCCCGGGGGGTCCCGGAGCTCAGAAAAGCTTCAAGACGAGCCAAGAGCGACAGAAGACACCCCCAAAAGGGTACAAGAGGGCCTCGACTCGACGAACGATGGCCCCAAGACGCCCAAGACGGCCCGAAGACGGCCCAAGAGGCCCTCAAGACGCTCCAAGAGAGCCCCAAGAGCACACCCAAGAGGGCCCCAGGCGCCAAAATCGTCAATTTTACATCGGTTTTTGAATGATTTTGGCCTTCTCGCCTTTTCGGCTTTCCGACACTCCAAGACGGCCCAAGAGGCCCCCAAGAGGCCCCCAAGAGCGCCCCAAGAGGCCTACAAGAGGGCCCCAAGACGGCCCAAGAAGGCCCCAGGACAGCCTAAGAGGCGCCCAAGACGGCCCAATAGGGCCCCAAGACGGGCCCAAGAAACGGCCAAGAGGGGGACGAGGAACCGAGAATTCGAGACTTCCGCCCTAAGAGGCCCCCGGGAAGCCCCAAGAGGCCCCCAAAAGGCCCCAAGAGGCCCCCGAGCGGGGCCAAGACGCCCCCAAGATGCGCCGAAGACGGCCTCCTGAAGCCCCAAGAGGCCCAAAAGAGGCCCCAAGAGGCCCCACAACGGCACCCAAGAGGCCTCAAATTGCCTTCCAGACGCCCCCGAGAGGTCAACCACGAGATCCCAACCAACCTCCATAAGGCCTCCTCCTCCTCCCCCTTCACCCTTCCTCCTCCTACTCCCTTCCGCCTCCTCCTCCTCTTCCTCCTGCCCCCCCCCTCGTGTTGTCTTTCGTCATCTTCAGGGTCGGCGGCAACGGCCGTAAGGCCTTCGCAATAAACATCGGTTGCGCCAACTTCCGGAGACTGCCTGGACCGGCAACTGTTTGAGACCGTTGGTGCTCCACATCGGCGGCACGATGGCCTGACAACTGTGACGTGATAATATTGATGCGATCTTCCGCTTTTGCATTCCAATTGAAGTCACCCATGACTGACCAAAACTCACCTGGCTGGTTCGCCATCGTATCCGTGAGCTTTCGTCGTGACGCCTGTCTTGCGCTCCTGGCGCCTGGGCCCGATGGAAAATATAGTGCGGCGATACACATGGCGCCATCCGGGCCCCGGAGGTGCACGATGCCCAGCCGACCTGGTTCAGGCTCTTCCTAATCATTCGGCACCACGGCGTCGAACTGTCTGAGGAAGTTGTTCTGGACTATGAGTGCCACGCATTGCGGGATCCATGAGACCAAAAAGGAGCAACATCAGACGCCAAGGAGACAGAAGAGGCCGATAGTGTAGTAGACTGAGTCTCCTATTAGCCGAGGAAGTGGTGTCGTGCCAGTAGGCGAGCGAAGTATTGCCTTTTGGCGGTCCAGCTCGTACGTCAAGTGCCCTTGGGCATTCTAGGTGGCACTGGCATAGCTCCCCGTCCACCTCGTCAGGCCCGTGCAGGAAGTTGAAGACCTTCCAATCGTCGAAGCAGACGCGGGAGGATCAGGAGAAACGCCTGAAAGACGGCTGCAAAAGATTGATCCTGAAGGCTCTGAGGCTGGCGGAAACGTGGGAGTTAACCCCAATGAAGCAGCAGCCCCCCTGTTCGAAAGCTCTGAAGGTAACGCTGACACCGCTGACGAAAGCGTATGTGTGAAGGTCGGGATGACCTCGCAGCAAAGGCATGGAGAAATATGAGGGACAGGATGACGAGCACATTATGTATAAGAGCGTGGACTCGATGAGGGACTGGAGCGTGACATCGACTGGTCTGAGGTACGTGGATTCGGGTTGAGAGTTGGCCTGGCTCATCCAAGGTACCGGGCGGGCACGTGCGGTATAAAGGTGCCCGGGGCGCGGTGGTGGGGGTGTCGACAGAGCGGGGAAACACAGCAGAGTTGAACCTGGCACCACAGGCCCGAATTCAGTGACGAAGACTGTGCACATGAACAGCCCCTGTACTTCCTTACTGCTGCTCGGTCAGGTCTGCCTCGTTGCCTTGTC
This sequence comes from Prorocentrum cordatum, assembly GCA_963575745.1. Lineage (NCBI taxonomy): Eukaryota > Dinophyceae > Prorocentrales > Prorocentraceae > Prorocentrum > Prorocentrum cordatum. Next base: position 30,845 of record CAUYUJ010014295.1, read on the forward strand.
ATTATTTTTCCATGCACGAGAAACGCTACTGCCCCCACTGGTGAAGTCCGACGAACGTCAAAAAGTGAGAGGAGGAGGAGAAGGAGGAGGAGGACGGGGGGAGGAGGAGGAGGAGGAGGAGGAGGAGGAGGAGGAGGAGGAGGAGGAGGAGGAGGGGGAGGAGGAGGGGGACCAGTGTAAACCCAAGAGCCATCAACGATGTTGGAATACACCCTTCCTCCAAGCCCCCTCTTCATAGGCCCCTCAACGGTTCATTTCCATTGAGGGATCTGCCTCGTTGGAAGACAACCGTTTGAAGACCCGGAAACATGCCAAAACATTGTTCTCGGGATTCCAACGCCACGGATCAACCTGACTGTTGCGTCTTGACGATCCTAGATCGTGCCAGAACGCCATTCTTGGGATTTCAACACCGCGAATTAACGTGAGTGTCGCACCAACAAAATCTCAAACCCCTCCAAAACGCACTTTCTGGTACGCTGATCGTGGGAATCCGTGAAACTCTTGCAAATTTTAGGAACGAATGTTTTGAAAAGGAGCCGCCCTCAATCCGTGAAGCTCTGCAAATTCTTAAAACGAATGCGCGCATCGCTAGGGCGAGAACCACATTAAAAAACGGGTTACCCTCAACCCGTGAGACTCTTGCAACTTGTTAGAACGAATGTGCGCGGCGCCAAGGCGAGAGCCACATTTTAAAAACCACCCACCCTCCATCTGTGGAAACTGTTGCCAATTTTTAAGCTTCATACGCATAACTGATGAGGAAGTCTGAGGCGAAACGCATGGCTCGCCCCAAAACTGGCCGCGGGGTGTGACAGCGAGAAGTTACTTATAAGGCAAACAAATGGAAGAGGAGGAGGAGGAGGCGGAGGGGGAGGAGAAGGTGGAGGAGGAGGAGGAGGGAGGAGTGGGGAGGAAGGAGGGGGTAGGGAGGAGGAGGAGGGGGAAGAGGAGGAGGAGGAGGAGGAGGAGGAGGAGGAGGAGGAGGAGGAGGAGGAGGAGGAGGAGGAGGAGGGGGAGGATGAGGAGGAGGAGGGGGGGAGGAGGAGGGCCCGTGCCACCTGGGAGACCCTCCGCTCTCCTTCGAAGGACCCGCCCACCCGGCGCCACCCCTCGTGCCCGAGAGGCCTCCCCGAGCCGAGCTCGGAGGCCCGTGCCGCGCAGCACCGCTGCACCGGCCCACGTGCAGCCGCATCTCGGGGGGGTGGTAGTGGGATCGGCGACGCGGCGCGAGCCTCCGACCCGATCGGGGAGGCCTGGGCTCCGAGAACGAAGGATTGCAATCCTTCGTTTTTTTCCAATCCTTCGAACGAAGGGTTGCAAAAACGAAGGATTGCAAAAACAACCATTAGTTTTTTTGCAATCCTTCGTTTTTTTTGCAATCCTTCGTTCAAGCGTGGGCGCGCCTCGGCGCCCGCGGCGCGGGGCAGCACCAGGTCCAGAGCCCACGACGCCCACACCAGCAGCGGCTCCCTGTGGGAGTCGGCCTTGACCTGGAGCGCGCCGCGGGGGAGACGATGACGATGCTGGTGCTGATGCTGGTGCTGATGACGATGACGACGACGACGATAATGGTGCTGATGACGATGATGCCGCTGCGGATGGTGATGATGCTGCTGCTGCTGATGAGGATGATGACTGTGAGGATGACGGTGAGGATGATTATGCTGCTGATGATGATGAAGATGAGGATGATGATGAGGATGATGAGGATGCTGATACTGATGATGCTGATGATGATGATGATGATGATGTTGATGACGGAGATGACGGTGATGACGGTGATGCCGATGACGATGCTCCTGATGCTGATAATGCTGACGATAAGGATGACGATGATGACGACGATGCTGATCATGATGATGATGATGATGACGACGATAATGATGATGCTGGTGATTATGAATAGGAGTACGATGATGATGACGATGGTGCTGTTGCGATGCTGCTGCTGATGATGGTGATGATGCTGGTGCTGCTGATGATGATGGTGGTGAGGTTGATGGTCATGGCGATTTTGGTGATGTAAAGAAAGATGACCGCGACGATGACGATGATGATGTCGATGATAATGCCGATGACGATGGTGATGATAACGATGACGAAGATGATGATGCTGATGCTGACGATGAGAAGGACGATGCCGATGATGGTGATAATGATGCTGGTGATGATGCTGATGATGTTGCTGATTAACTTGCCCCCAGCGGTGCAGGAACATGACCGAACGGCATACAGCTCATCAATGACACTCGCTCTTGTGGCGATGGGCAACTGCGCAATCTTCTGAACAAAACTGGCAAATGAGAAGCAACAACAGGAAACGACATGCGACGCAAAATGACACATGTGCAGTCAAACAAAATTAAAAACGAAGGAGCGATCCTGCAGCCGCGCTGGAGCAAGACCATGTTCGGGCTTCCACCCCCCCACATACGACGACCTTGTCATCACTACCATCCCTCCTCCCACATGGCCCCCAGCGAGGCAGGTAAGTTACCGAACGGCATAAAGCTCATCAGTCACAACTCGCTTTTGTGGCGGTGGACAACTGCGCAGTCTTCTGAGCAGAGTCGGCAGATGAGAAGCAGCAGCAGGAAACGACATGCGAAGCAAACCGATACATGCGTGCAAGCTGCGAGGCTGCGAGGACGGCCTCGCCGGAGCAAAGCCGATTAGCAACAAAAGGAGCCCTGACCCTGTTTGGCGCCGCGCAAAAGGGGGTAGGGGGAGGGGGGAAGGCCTCTTAGAAGCACCCTGCTTCTTAGAAGGCCTCGGCCTTACGTCTATAGAGAAGGCCCGCGCCTTCTAAGAAGCAGGGTCGCTTCTAAGAAGCCTTCCCCCCTCCCCCTACCTCCCTCTGCGCGTTGCCGACCTGTGGGGGAGGGGACCCACGTCAGGATCTTGCAGAGCAGGCGTCTCTCATTCGAGGCCGCTCACTGTATGGGGTCCTCCCGTTCTCGAGGAAGAGCTGCTGGCTCCCGCGAGCTGCCCGGAGCGGCGACGCGCCCTCGGGCGGCCTCCGGCCGTGCTCTCTCCGAGGGCGCTGCTCGCCGGGTGGGGTTTGCCTCCGGCCCCTCCGCTCGTGAGGTGCGCGGCCGGGGCTCGCTCGGAAGCCCCCTGCTGAAGCCAGGCGCCTCTTCCGGGGGCGCGCAAGGATGGATCCATGTTGGCGATCTGTTTATTCGATTCTAGGCGACCCCTCCCCCGTTCGAAGCCCTCCCCATGTACCAACATGGGTGTCGATGGTGATGAGTATGATGAGTATGGTGAGAGAGGAAGGAGGGGGAGGAAAGGGAGGAGGGAGGACAAGAACAAGAACGAGTGACGCCCGTCCAGGGGCAAGAGAACAAACTCCCCAGTCCTTCGAGATGGCTTGGTACAGCAGTATACTGCAGGAGGCAGCTAGACTCGCATGGTCACAACGCCTGGCAAACTGAGGAAATTGTCGGGCAATCTGAGGAAACGTTTTGAGGAGGAGGAGGAGGAGGAGGAGGAGAGTCCTTAGAAGAAAAGCGGGTGGGGCAACCCTGACGGTCATGGATGCAGACCAATACACTAAACACCGCCCCTGCAGAAGGCGCGCTGGCACCGTAAGCAGCCGCACAAAGATGCAGCTACACCTTCTCACAACTTTGTCAAGACCGAGAATATAGACCCTCATTCACCCGCTCTTCCTTCTCCGCTGTTTCTCATCTCTCTCATCATCTCTCTCCGCTCGGTATCTGGGCGAGACGACTCTGGGTGAGACCAACCAGCTAGAGGCCCAGAGCGCGTCTGATTTTACAGCGCGCCTGCGGGCTCCCCGGGCGAAAAGATACGAACCATACGAATCAGCACTGTTCGGTAAATACCTGGCGGTGAGCAGAGGGGCCCGGATGAGGGGTGTGGCACTCAATTAACGGGCGAAGAACGGTATAGAATAAACTTTTTCGCCGTCGGGGACGCCTGCCCCTGGACGGCTGGAAAGTTTATACCCTCACGGTGGCACCGTAGGGGTATAAACTTTCCAGCCGCCCAGGGACAGGCGCCCCCGACGGCGAAAAAGTTTATCTTATACCGTTCTTCGCCCGTTAACTCAAAGAAGGCGACGGGCCACCTGGCAGGAATCGGCATCCAAACAAACTTCGCGCCCCTCACCCTCTCAGCGGAGGGGTGGACGGGGGGGCGTTTTAGAGGGCCGCCCGGACCCTGCCCCTTTCCTGCGCGCCGCCGCGCCGACCTTTTTTTTCCAAATCGCACCTCCCCCCCGGCTCTTCCACAACAGTGAAGGGGCCCCAGGACAAACAAGTAAATACACGCAAACAAACATATCCCCCATATTTTCCTATATTTTCTGGGTTTTTGTCTTCCCCCCCACTTCCCATATTTTCCCATATTTTCTGGGGAATCGCCGATTAATTGTGTCTGTGTGTTTTTCCCCTCCTGAAACAGCCCCTCCCGCTGGAGAAAAATGACGCCGACAAATTGTTGCGGCGCTCAGGGCAGAGTGGCCTGCGGGTCAACCTCTCAGGTCGGCGTCGGCTGAGGCGTCGGTGCAGGTGACGGCGCAGGCGTGTCAGTCAGCTGGTGCGCGCTCTTGGTCGGAGGGTACCGCAGGTCGAGGCTGTCGCCAGTGGCGAAGGTGCAGTAGTTGCGCGACGACTCCGTCGGGCAATACTTGTAGTGTTCAGTGGTCACCCCCGCGGTGGTGACCTCGTAGGTGTCGCTGTACCAGCCCTCCACGAATTCCCTTGGATCGCACATGACGCACTGCCTCAACGTGTTCGCTTCGGAGCCGCCGTTCCTTGCGTAATCGGTAATGTCGTCTATCAGCGGACAGTGGTTGCCACTATCTCCGATGCACACATACCCGATCCAGCAAGAGGGGCGCTACATAGTCTTGCCAAGAGGCGGCCTCCACAAGCTGCAGATGCTGGGGTGCTCGTGCAAGAAGAACCAGAAGTAGCTGCTCCCGACGACGAGGATGCCTGTCACGACCCAGGCCATCGCGGAGCACACGCATTCCCAACTCTTTCAGCGGTCGTTGCGGTTGCCCGTGAAGCCGATGAGGAGCCCAACGACGAGCCCACCAACGTGCACAGTGGGCTTCATATGGCTTTCCTCGGCACGCGAAGCCCAGGAAGGCGGCCGACTCCGCACCGGCGACCAGAAGCAAGGCAAATATCGTCCCAGAGCGCCACTTCGTGCCGCCCCGAGTCTGAATCAGGTCTGCGACGTGCATGCCGAGCAGGGAGCAACATCCTCAGGATGCGCCGCACGTGGTGGTGCAGGGGTCGAGGAGCACCCGGCAGAAGGCACCGCGGAGAACCCCGACGGTCCACATGGCAGCGAACATGCCTGTTCCCTGCCAGCCCTCCAAGGGAACGCCGAGCATGATCAACATGAAGCAGTTGGCGCCAACGTGAGTGATGCTGCCATGCGTGAACTGGTAGCTCCACCACCTCCACAGGAAGCTGATGTCGTAGCCCTCATGGCAGTAGCTGTAGGCGTCCAGGGTGGTGAACCTGGGCCAGATGCTCTCCACGTCTCTCTTCATGAAGAACATGTTGAAGGGCGTACACGTCCTCTTCATGTACATACGCCAGCCCCACGCGTCGTTCTGGCAGAGCAGATAATTGGGATCTCTGTTCGGCAGCGAGCTCAGCAGGAAGCACTCAGGCCACGGCCCATTCTTCCAGTCGATGCCCACGCACGCCTCGTCGGCAGCGCTGCACTCTTTCTTGCAATCGTCCAGGAACAGCTGCTCGTTCTGGTCTTTTTTCACGTACTCTATCACTTTAAGGTCGTCTGTGATAACCGTGCCGAACTGCAGTACTGAGTAGGCCCTCGTGTTGAACGCGTCCACGCCCTAGAAGCCGAGGCACATGAGCACCTCAATGATGGTGAACCAGGGCCAGATCTGCCTTAGGTTGTCCATGATCTCGTCCTCCTGAGCCTCCTCCTCGACGTCAGCGTCGAATATGGCGTCGCCCTTCTCACCCAGCCTCCTTACGCTGTGGGCACCGTGCTCGAAGATGTTCGCCACAGTCCCCGTTACGCCGCCCGCCTCCTTGTTCATACGGACGATCTCCTCCTGGTGCGCCCTCTCGCCCTCTTCCTCGCCAGCTGCTCTCTGCCTCCTCTTCGCCTCGATCCTCTTCTGGCGCGCCTTCTTCACCCGTTTGCTCGTGACTGGCCGCGAGAAGTTGAGCTTTAACTCTTTCATCCCGCCGTTCATCATGGCCTGCACGTCCGCTGCGTCGAAATTCGCGTCACCGTCCATGTCAAAACGCGCGGCGTCGAACCAGAAGGCGAAGAGGGCAAAGAGGGTATAGCAAATCTTCGCCCTTCTGGTGACGTTCTCGGGCGCCACGCCCACAGGAGCCGGAGGGTCCGAGCTGTCGTTAGTGATGCGGCGCGGCGGCGGACTGCTGCTGCGCTACTCCACTGGTGGCGGACTCGGAGATCTGCCCTTTGCCGCCGGCTTCCACTTGCTGCCGCCTGTGCCTGTGCCGCCCATGACCGTGTGCTGCACGCCCAGCCCACCCTTGGCTGCGATATCGCGGGGACTCTCGAGACTACTTTGCGGCGGCCTTGAGCCAGAATGGCTTGAGGCAACATGGCTACGGATCATGCTGATGATGCTGCTGATGATGATGATGATGGTGATGATGTTGATGATGCTGCTGCTGCTGATGATGGTGGTGAGGTTGATGACCGTGATGATGATGATACGGATAGTGATAATGAAACTGATGTTAATGATGATGCGGCTGATGAGATTGATGCTGACGATGCTGATGATGCTGCTGTTGCTGCTGCTGCTGATGATTTCGGAGGGAGGCGAAGGAGGAGGAGGAGGAGGATGAGGAGGGGGGCCCTCAAGGACTCGAACATTTGTTTGATTTGTCTCCCAGGAGGCCCTCGTCGCCACGGCTGGATTGACCTCGAGAACCTGGTCAAAACGGGCTCTGGACCAGGGGTTGGTGGGGCTCGCTGTGGGAGTCGAGCGTGTGTGGAGGTGGAGTTAGGATCGGGGGCTAGAAGATATTAGATCTCCAACATGTCTGATACAGAATGCGGGCGCCTTCGACGCCACCGCGCGACACCCTCCGTCATCCTAGCCAGAGCGCGTCCCGATGCCACCCAAAGGAGACCTCTGTGAACACTCATGCTGCATTGGCCTTCGTGTTGTGTTGTGGAATAGCGCACGTAATACTTGCATCTGCGCTCCCCCAAAGCGCACGCAGAGCGCGACCCCAGGGTGCACGGCGATTCTTGCCGCCGAACCACTGTAACATACGCAGGATCTGTGGAACCCAGGCCACGACCCATGGCCACGTTCCCTGGTAAGGTTAGCTGTGTCCACGCTCTCAGGGCCGCCATTCTAAATTACAAAAACCATCCGCGCTCCCAGGGCCACGATCCCTCGTAAATTACCTTGGGTCCGCGCTCCTCCCCCGATAGTTGCGTGGATCCGCGCTCTTAGGGCCACGACCCCTCGTAAATTACGTTGGCCCCTCGCTTCAAAGGCTACGACCTCTCACAGATTGCGCTGGACCCGTGCTCCCCAAATCACGGTCCTTCACAGGTCCCGCTGGATCTGTTCATCCAGGGCTACGAGCCTTCGCGAAATACGCTGGATACAAATCCTCTTATGGGGCCCCCAGGACTGCCTCGGGCCGCTCCAGGGTCCACCTGGGGGCTCGTTTGGGGCCCCCCCGGGGTTATCTCGAAGCCCCATGGATCCATACAAAGCGCCAAAGAGCAGGAAGGCACAAATCGCTCATCTCCAATCGAATGTATGGAAAATTTCTGACCTGTCGGGGGCTCTCTTTGGGCGTCTCTTGGGGCCGCCCCGGTCCGACCTGGAGGCTGTCTTGTCGCGTGTCGTATCGGCCTCCCAAAACCCTCGACGTCGTGTTTTTTCGCAACGACGCCATCAAATTCTGCAAAACAGGCCTCTCGCGCCGCATGCCGAACTCATCCAGACGCCCTTGCGCGCGGGCAGGGGGGCACGATCCGTGTCAAATGACACCACGCGGGCCGGTCGCGCGCATCGGCCGCGCGCGCATGTCGAACTCCTTCCAAAACATTCGTCATCGACGCTAGGACATCGTTTTTGTTATCGGCGGGCGTGATCAACATTGGCGCCGTGACTGGCCGTGCCGCCGTCGTCATCGCCACCATGGTCACCATCATCGCTACCCTCATCACCATATCTACCGTAGTCGGCGTCGCCGTGATACCGCGCCCGCCCTAGTCACCGTGCCCGCTGGGAGGTGCCCAGCGGTCAGCGCCACCGCGGCCGCGCCGGTCGCGCCGCACTAGCTAGCCGCTGCGCGCGCGAGCATGCGCGGGCTAGCGGGCGGCAGAGATGCACCAACCTCGCCAAGTACTCATCGCAATCGCCGTCGATTGGGTTTTGCAAACCAAGTTGCGGGTGGGACAACTCACTGCGAGCATGGGTAAATTGCACAATACATATACACAGATTGCACCACGTCGGTTGCACAACATATATTCTCCTTTCTTAAAAAAGAATAGACTCTACCCCCCTGGACTTATCGCTTCCCCCTGGGATAAAATAGTTTCATATATAAATTCTGCGCATACATATGAAATCGTACCATCCCAGCCAGGCCGGGCTCCCCCCTCTGAGGTTCCCCGGTATAAACACACTATGCGGTGACATTTTTTGTTCTAACATAGCACTTGTTCACGAGTCCCTTGCAACGAATGGGACGAAGTGCACACGCGCGCGTCGTCGCGCGCGCATGCCGAAATCCTTCAAAAACCTTCGGTGCTGGAAGGATTTCGCAATCGAGTTTCCCAAAAAACATACAAAACATATGGTTTCGCAACGCTGATTTGCTGAAAAAGATTCCGCGCGAGCTCTTGCGAAATCTTAAGAAAACCATAGGTCTTTCAAGATTTTCACCAAATGCTACCACACGGGCTTCGCGCGCGCGCATGTCGAAATCTGTCGAACGCCCTTGCGCGTGTGCCGTCGCGAGAATCCTCTGCAAAAAATGAGACGAAGTGCAGGCGCGCGCGTCGTCGCGGGCGTATGCCGGAAACCTTCAAAACCCATCGGTTTCGGAAGGATTTCAAAATCGTCCGGCCAAAAAACATACAAAAACCGAAGGTTTCGCAACACGGATTTTCAACAAAAGCGTGCGCGCGCGCTCTTGCGTCGACGTCGTCGTCGTCGCCGTCCTCCCTCCTCCCGCGTCGTAATTGTCGTCGTCGCCTACGTCGTCCTCTGTCTTTTCTCGTGTTCGTCGTCGTCGTCGTCGTCTTTGGCGTCGTGGTCGTTTCCGTCGTCGTTGTCGCCGTGGTCGTCCTTCCTCCTCCTCCCACGTCGTCGTCGTCGTCCGTCGTCGGCGTCTCGTCGTCGTCCTTCCTATTTCGTCGCCGTCGTCGTCGTCGTTGTCGTCGTCGTCTTTCCTCTCCTCGTCGTTGTCGTCGTCGGCGTCGCCGTCCTTCCTCCTTCGTCGTCGTTCGCGTCGCCGCCGTCTTCCCTCCTCCCTCGTCGTTGTCGTCGTTGTCGTCGTTGTCGCCGTCGTCGTCCTTCCTCCTCCCTCGTCGTCGCCTTCGTTGGCGTCGTCGTCGTCTTCGTCGTCGTCGGCGGCGGCGTCGTTGTCGTCGTCGAAGTCGTCGGAGACGTCGTCGGTGTCGTCCTAGTCGTTGTCGTCGTAGTCGGTCTTAACAGGTTGTGCAAACCAAGTTGTGGGTGGGTGGGTGGGATGTTTGCGCGAGCAGTGGAGATGACGACTTCCAGTTCAGCAGAGTGGATTCTCCTTTCTAAAAAACTAATAGATTCTACCCCCCCCGGACTTATCGACTCCCCCGCGCGTGCTGTAAATCACATATGATTCTGACCACATGTCCATCCTAAATATGAATTCATGCCATCCCAGCCAAGCCGGTATCCCCCCCCCCCCCTGCGGTTCCCTTGTAAAAAACACTATGCGGTGACATTTTTTGCTCCAACATAGCACTTTTTTTCACGAATCTCTTGCAAAAAATGGGACGAAGTGCGCACGCGCGCGTCGTCGCGCGCGCATGCCAGAATCCTTCAAAAACCTTCGGTGCCGGAAGGATTTCGCAATCGAGTTTCCAAAAACATACCAAAACAAAGGGTTTCGCAACACTGATTTGCTAAAAAAGCTTCCGCGCGAGCTCTTGCGAAATCAAAAGAAAACCATTGGTTCTTCAAGATTTTCACAAAATGCTACCAAACGGGCTTCGCGCGCGCGCATGTCGAAATCTGTCGAACGCCCTTGCGCGTGTGCCATCGCGAGAATCCTCTGCAACAAATGGGACGAAGTGCAGACGCGCGCGTCGTCGCGCGCGTACGCCGAAATCCTTCAAAACCCATCTGTTTCGGAAGGATTTCGAAATCGCGCGTCCAAAAAACATACAAAAACCGAAGGTTTCGCAACACGGATTTTCAACAAAAGCGTGCGCGCGCGCTCTTGCGTCGTCGTCGTCGTCGTCGTCGCCGTCCTCCCTCCTCCCGCGTCGTCGTCGTCGTCGTCGCCCACGTCGTCCTTTGTCTTTCCTCGTGTTCGTCGTCGTCGTCCTCTTTGGCGTCGTGGTCGTTTCCGTCGTCGTTGTCGCCGTGGTCGTCCTTCCTCCTCCTCCCTCGTCGTCGTCGTCGTCCGTCGTCGGCGTCTCGTCGTCGTCCCTCCTATTTCGTCGCCGTCGTCGTCGTCGTTGTCGTCGTCGTCTTCCCTCCTCCCTCGTCGTTGTCGTCGTCGGCGTCGCCGTCCTTCCTCCTTCGTCGTCGTTCGCGTCGTCGCCGTCCTCCCTCCTCCCTCGTCGTTGTCGTCGTTGTCGTCGTTGTCGCCGTCGTCGTCCTTCCTCCCTCGTCGTCGCCTTCGTTGGCGTCGTCGTCGTCGTCGTCTTCGTCTTCGTCGGCGTCGGCGTCGTTGTCGTCGTCGAAGTCGTCGGGGACGTCGTCGGTGTCGTCCTAGTCGTTGTCGTCGGTGTCGCGGTAGTCGGTCTGAACAGGTTTTGCAAACCAAGTTGCGGGTGGGTGGGTGGGATGTTTGCACGAGCAATGGAGAGGACAGCTTCAAGACAGTCAAAGTGGTTTGCACACCATAGATCGCACCACACATAATGCACCATATCTATTCTCCTTTCTACAAAATCCGCCGACCCTGTCGGCGTGTGTGAGGGGCTTTTCCGTTCGAGACGTCATCCCCGTTGTTCGTTGGTCGTCGTCTCTGTCGTCCCCCTTCCTTGCGCCTCCCTTTCCGTGGGCCCGTCGCCACTCCCGTCCTCTTTCCCAGCAGGGGCCCCTGCTCAAGCGCGCCAGCCCAAATGAACTTCAGCAACGTCGTATTTGAGTCGAAGGGAAGCCCCTTCCCTTTGATCCCTCCCCCGCCGGGAGGGGGTAGCGGGGGGGTCCCGGGGGGGGTCCCGGGGGGGGGGCGCCACTCAGATACGACGCCCCCCCCGCAAGTACTGCACGTAGGGATTCTTTATTGTTTCGGGGCCGCGCCCGAGCCGCCCGAGCCGCCGCCGAACCGCGCCCGAGCCGCGCCCGAGCCGCGCTCGGACCGCGCCCGAGCCGCGCCCGAGCCACGCCCGAGCCGCGCCCAACAGACCCCCAAGATGCCCCCAAGAGACCACCACGAGACCCCCAAGAGGCCCCCAGGAAGCCCCAAGAGGCCCCCCCCGCCACATACGAGAACGCATGGGTCGCCCTCCAGAGTCGGCGGCAACCGGCCGTAAGGCCTTCGCAATAAGTTATACCACCCTTCCCCCTCCCCCCGGGGTTAAAGACCCCCGGGACCGATGCAAAACACGACCTTGGAATGCATACTATCCCAGCCAGGACGGTCTCGACCCACCCCGCCATCCTCTGCAAAAAAATACTGTGTGCGCACACTCGTTTATCAAGCATCATAAATGTCCAAGAATCCATTGCACAAAAACGAGACGAAGTGCACACGCGCGCGTCGTCGCGCGCGCATGCCGGAATCCTTCAAAAACGTAGGTTTCGGAAGGATTTCAAAATCGAGTCTTCAAAAACACATACGAAAACGCATGGTTCCGCAACATTGATTTCTAAAACAGATTGCGCGTGCGGTCTTGTGAAATCTTACGAACATCATAAGTTTTTTTTAGTATTTCCGAAAGAAACAAAAAACAAACGGGCTTCGCGCGCGCATGTCGAAATCGTTCGAACGCCCTTGCGCGCGTGCCGTCGGGAGAATCGCCTGCAACAAACACGACGAAATGCACGCGCGCGAGTCGTCGCGCGCGCATGCCGAAATCCATCAAAAACCTTAGGTTTCGGAAGGATTTTCGAATCGAGTGTCCTGTCTTTCCTCGTCGTCGTCGTCGTCGTCCTCTTTGGCGTCGTCGTCGTTTCCGTCGTCGTTGTCGCCGTGGTCGTCCTTCCTCCTCCCTCGTCGTCGTCGTCGTCTTCCCTCCTCCCTCGTCGGTGTCGTCGTCGGCGTCGCCGTCCTCCCTCCTCCTTCGTCGTTCGCGTCGTCGCCGTCCTCCCTCCTCCCTCGTCGTTGTCGTCGTTGTCGCCGTCGTCGTCCTCCCTCCTCCCTCGTCGTTGCCGTCGTCGTCGGCGTCGTCGTCGTCGTCGTCGGCGTCGTCGTCTGTGTCGTCGTCGTCGTCGTCGGTGTCGTCGTCGTCGTCGTTGTCATCGTCGAAGTCGTTGAAGACGTCGTCGGTGTCGTCGTAGTCGGTGTCGGCGGCGTCGTCGTCGTCGTTGTCGCTGTCATCATCGGCGTCGGTGTCGTTGCCAAGTGCCATTTGGTACCTACCGTCACGGTCTTCAGAGGTTTTGCGACCAAGTTGCGGGTGGGAGGGTGGGATGTTTGCACGAACAGTGGAGAGGACAGTTTCAAGTTGAGCAAGTGATTAATTGCACGCCATATCTCGCACAACATGCATTGCGCAACATAGATTGCACCACTTCTATTGCGCAACATCGATTGCAAACCACACGCTACTAGAACCATCCTGTTTGGGGTCCACGCTGGCTAACATGACATGGGAGGAACAAGAACCTGGATACACACAAGCCTGGACTCATGTGCGGAACATGTGGAGGCCGCGCGCTGAAACACACGCAGAAACCCAGCGCACCGGCCCATGGAAGGGCCGACCGCTAGAAACACATGCGGCAACATGTGTATCCAGCTCTTGCCCAGCCTGGCCGCGTGATGTGCATCCAACTTCCTGGCACTTACGGTCTCTCATCCGCTGAGAAGTGCCGCCCGCGCGCGCGAGTGCTGCGAGGGTTGGGGAACAGAAAGGCAATTACGGATGCCGCTGCTCCCCGGACCTCTTCTCCCGGGGTGCATGCTGACCAGAATTTTGAGGCGAAGCCAGCCGTGGTGACCAGGGCCTCCCAGGAAGCCCAACAAGGCAAATGCGAGGCAAGGGGTACGGCGAGGGCACTGGATGAGGAGTCATTGGATCAAGAACCCAAGGTCCGAAACATCCTGGGCACATTCCCTCACCAACGCGCCCCACCGTGGCGATATCGGTGCCCGACGGTCGGAAGAAGCGGGTAGACACTGCAAGCAGGAAGGCAGTCAACGTAGCTTGGGCCTCCGCCCGCCCCCCGAGGACGCGGGAAGACCACTTTGATATTTTGGTGGTGCGCACAAAAGGGGGGTGGGGGGGAGCGGGGAGGGCTTCACAGAAGCAGGCTGCTTCTTAGAAGGCGCCGGCCTCACATCGGTGCTTCTAAGAAGCCCTCCCACCTCCCCCCACCCACCTCTGGGCGTGGCTGCATGCTGAGGCAGGAAGGCGCCCACAGTAGATTGGGACTTGGGCATCCAAAAATACCTGCAGCAGGTTCGTGCTGTGACGACTTCGGCGTTGCTTTCTGACACCGCGGGGACCGTTCAACCTTGAACGATCGGCCGATTCCGAGACACTGAATCCTTCAACATCGACCGATTCTGGGTCGCCGGCGGAGTTCAACGTTGAACGCCGGCGGTGGGGTCGCCGCCAGTCAGCACGACGCGAACCCAGACCCCCGAGGTCTCGAACCATTCCCCGGGACCGGCTTCTCTGAAGGGGCCCTGGGACACACAAATAAATACACACAAACAAAACTATTCCCCATATTTTCCCATACTTTTTGGATTTTCGTCTTCCCCCCCACTTCCCATATTTTTCCATATTTTCTGGGGGATCGACGATTAATTGTGTCTGTGTGTTTTTTTCCCTCCTGATTCTCATCCCGAGTCGTTATTCGACGGTCCCGAGGCCCCGCGAGGGTCCCCAAATGCTGAAGATGATGAAACAACCGGTGCGGCCATGATTTTCTCATCCCTCGAGGGGGTCTGGGAACCCGCCCTGTTCTCAGTGACCGGCATGTGCTCCAGATTTCGTAATGAAGGGAGGGGGGTCTCATTTCGGGGGGGGTCTCTTCCAGGCTATCTTGGAGGGCCTGGAGGGGTCTGGGGACGATGTTTGGGAGGGTCCTCCCACGGGGGAGGTCTGAAATGGCTTGTCTTGGAAGGTCCAGACCCCCTCCCTTTTATTACGAAATCTGGAGTACTCTCTTCCTGCTCCGAGAGGGGGCGCCGGCGGGCCTGCCGCGAAGTGTTCTGCCGCGCGCGTGTTCCTCGAACCCAGGAGTGCTCCGAGAGCAGAAACAGTGTTCCTAGAACATAAACTCAAGTCGGGCCTGCCCTCCTACAGGGGGATTTTCGACGAAAGATAAAAAATAGTAAACACATACCCTAAACATATGCAAACGTAATCAAAAACAATCGTCCCCAGACTATGTCTTTTACTATTCTTGAATATTCCTCCTGTAGAGGGGCGTGCCCGACTTAATTTTAAGAACAGGAGCAGCGTTCCTAGAACATCAGCCCGATGTGTAAGACACGACAGTCCCCGCCAGAAATGTCCCAAGAAAATCCCGTGCAGACCACACGAGGTTCTCAGAACACTCTTTGGCGGGCCTGTAGGCGAGCCAGGACGCTTCGCCACTGCTTGACTTCAACCACCTTCTCCGAGAGGGGGCGCCGGCGGGCCTGCGCGGGCCGCAGGGCGGGCTTGGCGCCGCCAGCGTGCTGCCAGAAGCACAGCTTGGGGGCCGCGGGGTCGATGGTGAGCACCAGCGGGTCCTCGGCGGGGCTCCCGCCTCCATCGTGCTCGTCCTCCTCCTCCCCCTCCTCCTTCTCCTCTTCCTCCTCCCATCGTCCTCGTCCTCGTCCTCGTCCTCGTCCTCCTCCTCTTCCTCCTGGGGTCATCGTGCTCGTCCTCGTCGTCCTCGTCCTCCTCCTCTTCCTCCTCCATCGTGCTCGTCCTCGTCCTTCTCCTCCTCCTCCTCCTGGGGTCATCGTGCTCGTCGTCGTCGTCGTCCTCCTCCTCCTCCTCCTCCTCCTCCCTCCCTCCCTCCTCCTCCTCCTCCCCAATCTCACGCTCCCTTCCCGCCCATCCTCTCCTTCCTTCCCCCCTTCCCGCCCCCCGCTTCCTCTCGTCCTGGGGGGGCGGCGCCTTCGGCGATCCCCGACGATGTCCAGGGGATCCCGGCGCTGCAGCATTCTTTCGCATTCGGCGTTTTTTCGCCTCCCGGCCTCGGGCCCCTGGGACCCCCACAGGTCGATCCGGCCCGAGAGATGCCGCAGAAAGAGATTGGGGTCTGGGCTCCGGTCGTGATTCTCCGCGCTGCTTCAACTCTTGCCTCGGGGGCGCGCAAACATGGATGAGCGCTCCATGGACTTGGCGCGCGGTCGCCAAAAATCCATGCATCGGGGGAGGCGCCCTCCCCCAAAAGTGCGGCCGGTGCCGCCTCGTTCGGCGGCGGAAAGCCGCGAGTTCCCATGGAGGCGGGGCCCGTCGCTAATCCATGCCCCCGTGATTCGTGCGTGCGATCGCCCTGCTTTTCGCAAGCGCGGACCTCAGGGTCGGGCTGGCCGTGGCGTGGCTCCCCGGCTGGCCGCGCGGCCGCCCAGCCCAGCCCAGGGCGCGATCCCACTCTGGCGGTGGCCAGGGCGCCGCCTGCGGCGCAGGGGTGCCCGCCCAGACATGCTACGTCCTGAGATTTTCAATCCTCCTCCTCCTCCTCCTCCTCCTGCTCCTCCTCCTGCTCCTCCTCCTCCCCCTCCTGCCACTGCGCGCACCCCCCCTTTCCCGGGACCTGCTTTTCATCCTGGGTCGTTTCTTGGACGGTCCCGAGGCCTGGCGAGGGCCCCCGGGAGGCCGAAGGCGACGAACACCTCCCGTCGTGATGTCTTCACGGCGCGGGCATGCCTGGGCGCCGAGCCCGAAGGAGCGGCCTCGCCCAAGGACCGTCGGCACATCGGCCAGGGTCGGGAGGTCGGCCCGAGCAGCGGGCCTCGTGCGTCGCCGCCTCTGGCGCCTGCTCCCCGATGGTGCGCCTGCTGCGCTGGTTGGACATTCGGCTGCACAGCTGCTGCGTTCTCCTCTGCAGAAAAGAGCTGCCCTGGGATTCTTCATAAGCGTGGGGGGGGTACCCCCCCCCCCCGACGGGGGTCAACCTCGCCTCGTCGTCGCGCCGCGACGGGGGTCGGAGCGCCTTCGGCGCGCGGTGGCTGCCCGCGGCGGGGGTCGATGTGGGGCTGTCGGCGAGGGTGACGCCCCCCCCGACGCTTCATGAGAAGCTCGGAGCAGAGCGTGCGATCACATCGCATCGGCCATACAGTCATGGTACTACCATTAGGCACGCATCATCTCGCCATCGCTCGGACGTCCATTCCCTGTGTTTTTTTCGGTTTCGTGGGTGTTTTTTCTTCGCCGAATGATCAAGGATGTTCCTCGATGGTCCTCGCCGAAGGAAAAATGCACACGTCCGAGCGATGCCAAGTCATAAGGAACGACGGGGCTTTTTTGGCCACGGCGGGCCCGGGCCACAGACGGGCTCCACGACGTGTGAATCCAGAGGAGCGGCCCGCACAGCCGAGCCCCTGCTGGAGCTCAAAAGGGCGGTCCTTTGCCTCGCGTCTTGGCTGCAGGCTGCACAGCTGCTGCGTTCGCCTCAACAGGAACAAGCCAGAGAGCGTGCGATCAAGTCACGTCAGCAACAGCCGGAACACAAGTCACAAGAGCCCCTCCTGAGCTCTCAAGGCGGTCCTTACTTCGGCGTCTTGGCTGCAGGCTGCAAAGCTGCTGGGTTCTCCTTGCTAAGAGTTTCTCAATAAGCGTCGGCGGGGCGCCACCCCCGCCGACAGCCCCGCAACGACCCCCGTCGCGGGCAGCCACCACAAGCCGAAGGCGCTTCGACCCCGTCGCGGCGCAGACGAGGCGAGGTTGACCCCCGTCGGGGGGGGGGTACCCCCCCACGCTTATTAAGAAACCCAGAGTAGCAGAACTCAGACAGAGAGTGTGCGATCAAATCGCATCAGCAATAGCTGGAACCCCGCGCGCTTCTCGCGCGCTCGGGTTCTAGGACACCCACGCCCTGGAGAAGCTCACGACTCCACGAAAGTAGTTACCCACAAATGGTTCGAACATGGTGAACCAGTATCAACGTGGACCGAACAGACACGAACTACAGGCAAGGACGCTTCCATACAACTCATTGCGAAGAAATGCACAGCAATGAAAGAAATACAATCAACGCAATGTCACCGCAATGCAGCACAATCCCATGGAAACTGGGCGCGAGGGCAATGACACGCAAAGTCTTGCAAGCAGAAGTGAGCGAAGACACTAGAAGGCAATGCGGAGTACAATTCAAAGCACGTCAGGGTGATGCAAACCAATGCAATGTAGATCACGATGCAATACACACGCACATGCGACGCACAACAATGCAACGCGATGCAACGCAACGCACTGCAAATAACCGATCGAACCCCAATAACCCCGCGAACTCAGAGATCCCAAAGACAAAGAAACCCAAGGACCGACCCGGGAAACCCAGACAAATGCCACTGGATCTCTTTCGTAAACAAAGGGGGGAGAGAGGATCGAGTAAGAAGAGGAAGGGGAGAAGCAACTATTCAGGCGGAATGATGCAACAAGACTCAGGCAGTAGAGGGTGGAGTGAGGAGGAAAGGAGGGAGAGAAAGAACGGAGGCGCGATCGCATAGCGTCCCCACGCCAAGCACCCTCTTCACACGGATCGCTTCCCCCCCAGGGACCGCGCCACCTACCAGCTCCACATAAAAACATGATTGGCATGAATAGCGCACCCTAACCGAGACTGGGACGCCCCCTCACACAGATCGGGCCTCCTAGGGGCCTCTACCTACGGTGCCCGAAGTTCTCAAAAGAGGTAGCTCCAACGCTGTCCCTGCCCGTCAGTGGCACACAGAGAGCCCGAGAAGTGCACGCCGTGCTTTTGTTACAGAAGCCTGAAGCATCATCAACATCGCATGCAAACACGGGATCACCAACACTCGTCCCGAACGCAACCTCTGCCGTTATGCTCCTGACGGAGATCCCAAACAAACGCGCGAAAAACGGTGCGCTGCTAGCGGAAGCTCTGCCATAGGCACGGACCGCTCTCATGAGCAAGTGGCAGCATGCATGTGCAAGACGTTGGCCCAGCAAACGACCGAACCAATTCGATTTATTACATGGCGGCTCGCACACGGGGGGTCGGGGGAAGGGTGATGACTTCTTAAACGCAGGCTGCTTCTTAGAAGGTGCGGGCCCTACATCTACAGACGCGGCCCGCGCCTTCTAAGAACCAGGGGCTGGCAGGAGATCGTGGGGCCGTTTGGGGCTCCATGTGGAGTTCTCACGGGCCGTGTTGGGGCCATCCACACGCTTCAGAGCCCCATCGAAAGCGAAAGGGCGACATCTTCAAGAACCTGTCTTCCTTGGGTGTCTGAAGGCTTTTGGCCTCCTGGGGCCCTGTTGGAAACCTCGTGGGGGCTGTTCGGGGTCTGGCGTCTTTGGCCCCGCCGAAGAGGAAGAGGATCACTATCCCTTCAAGTGAGCCCACATATAACCATGATGATATTTCAGGCACCTGCTGCGCACAAATCGATGCAACACAGATCCCTTGTTTAGAGGCCTCCTAGATGGGGTCGGAGTAGAGGGGGTCGGAGAATCGTGCCGCATCGCCGATACATCGGCGATGCATCGGCGATGTACCCGCGATGCATCAGCGATGCACCGGCGATGCATAGTTGACGTGGGCGATGCATCGGCGACGTCGACGTGGAGCGAATCGGGCTTCACATCGAGCCGCATCGGCGATGCGGCGCGATCCTCCGACCCCATCTACTCCGACCCCATGTAAGAGGCCTAGATTGTTGCTTGGGATAGAACTGCTGCACGTTCGTGCTGCCATCTTGACCCATCTCGGACAGTCTCGGCGGCCCGCAGTGCTGCTTGAGGCCGTCTTGGCGGCCGCCTGGGACGCGATTGGAAGATCCCTGGGTCTCGGGCTCCCCCGTGGAGGAAGGAGGGCGCAAGCCTGCGTCCCCCGCAGTGAGCTTTATCTGGGTTTGTAAGGATGGACACATGCATGTATGTATGCATGCATGTATGCATGCATCCATAGAAATAACGAATAACATTGTAAGCGTGCACATAGATATATGCAGACAGTGTAAAGACGACTAAACTAAGCCACCTAAGCGCAGGTGTATACATATATATATATATGCATCGGCATCCTTCCACCCACACGCGCTTAGGTTCTAGTCAACTCTGGCACTCCGGCAACCTCGCCCACATCATCTGTATCTTCATCCAATCCCAGTGCAGGCACGCCATCCCGGAGGCCACGAACGCGGGAATGGAGTCGACGACGTCGACGTTGTCGTCGGCGTCGTCGTCGTGATCGCGGAGGGGGGAGAAGGAAGGAGGGAGAGAAGGAGAGGGGAGGCATGGAAGGAGGTACGTCGGGAAGAACGGGAGTAAGGAGGCAGGGGAGGCAGAAAAGGAGGGAGCGGGAAAGTGAGCGAGGGATGGACCAGCGCATGAGCAGGGACTCCTGTTCCTTCGTTTTCATCCGCCTCCTCTCCTCCTCCTCCTCCTCCTCCTCCTTCTCCTCCTCCTCCTCCTCGTTACTTTCACCCTCGTCCCGTGCCTCCGTGCCCCTCCTCCCCTCGTGGTCCCCCGCTTCCTCTTCCGGCTGGCTGTGACAAGCAGGTTCCCGGAAGGCTCTCCGGGACCATGCTGGTTCTGGGAACATGATGGTTTGGGCCGTGCTGGGGGCCATCTGGGATGCCCATGGGCCCGTCTTCGAAGGAAATGGGAAGGCAGGAAGGATTCAGGGAACAGCGGCGGAATAGGGCTCACGCTTCTATCTCCTGTTGGGGCTCGTCGATACGTCTCTTGCGAGGGAGACGCAGGCAGGCGACGACGGCAAAATCTGTGAAAGCACCACAGCGAAATCAATGATGCCTGCCTATTAGGGCCTTCTCGGAAACCAGTTCGGGGCCCTCTTGGGGCGGGTGCAAAGCCTCTTGGGCTGTCTTGAAACAGTGGTGGGCGCTGCGGCCGCTATGGCGCCCTGCGGGTTCCCTCGAAGGCCTCTGTGTGGCGTCCAAGCTAATTTCGGGGCTACCTCGGGGCCTCTTGAGCTATCTGGGGCGCGTCTTGGGCCGTCTTGGCGCCCTCGTGGGGTGCGTTGTGGCTCCCTTGGGCGCGTCTCATGCCGTCTCCAGGCGTCGGGCAGCGGAGCAGGCGACAACAGGAAGTTCTTCGACAAAGCTATAGGCATTCAGCGATTTGTGCCAGTGGGGGCTCTCTCGGCGAGGCAGCTTGGAGTCCTCCTGGAGGCCTCGCGGGCCGTCTCGAAGCAGGAGGTGGCGTGCAGGGACGAGGCTCCGCGAGGAGGCGGTCCGGAGCCGTATGGGGAACCTCGGGGACGTCCAGGGCCCCCCGCGCCTCCCATGCGGCACTGTGGCAGCGCTGACCCCCCCCCCACGGCCTACACACACTCTCTCTCTCTATCTCTCTATCGCTCTCTTTTTGTTCTCTCTCTCTCTCTCTCTGTACTTTCTCTCTCTCTCTCACACATTTTTTGGGTCTCTCTCTTTCCCTCTCTCTCTCTGACTATGCATGACCATACATACGCATATACATGGATGTATGTATGCGTGCAAGCACGTATGTATGCATAGCTGTGTGTCTGTCTGTCTGTCTGTCTGTCTGTCTGTCTGTCCGTCCGTCCGTCCGTCCGTCCGTCCGTCCGTCTGTCTGTCTGTCTGTCTGTCTGTCTGTCTGTCTGTCTGTCTGTCTGTCTGTCTGTCTGTCTGTATGTCGGTATGCCTGTATGGCTGTATGCCTGTATGTCTGTATGCCTGTATGTATGCTTGTATGTAGGTATGGATGGATGGTTTGATGTATGCATATGTGTGTTTGCGTGTATGTCTGCAACTATTTATATGTATACTGGACCGTCTTGGGCGCCCCTGGGGCCGTCTTGGAGCCCGCTAGTACCATCATCTTCATTCTCATCGTCACCATTATCCTAAGTATCATCCTCAATAACTGCCTACGTTTGCCGTCTTCCTCTCCTCCACATCCTCCGCTTTGGTCTCCTCTTCGGACTGGCGGCGGCAATCATGTTCCGAGAAAACTCTCTGGTCACATTATGGTTTTGGTATGTGCGGTGGAGAGTCGTCGGGTAACCCATATGAGGCTGTAAAGCCCGAAAATCGTTCCAGCGGAACTTTCGAACGTCCTAAGACGGGGGATGAGGAGGCGGAGCTTGGAAGTGAGACGGAGGAGTTGTGAGGCAACAAACCAGAAACGGTAGGAGCTGGGAAGGTCACGAGAAGGAGGGTGAGAAGGATCGTAGAAGGTTTGCGAAAGAGACCAGAATGGCGATTGGCTCACCCCGCCATCGTGCCTGTGTTGTGGACAACAAGCCTCTAGGATGCTCGGCGGGATGTCGCGGGAGGCCTCTCGAGGGCCTCTTGGGAACTGTTTTTGCGCCTCTCAGGGGCCGTTTTGGGGCCGTCTGGTGCGTCGTGGAGGCCTCTTGGGGCCTCGTGGGGGCCTCTCGGGGCCTTCTTGGGGCCTCTTGGTGTGAAGACTCCGATTTTCGGTTCGTGCTCGCACTCTTGAACAATTCTTGGGGTTGTCGTGGCCCATTTGGGCCGCCTTGGGGAGCCTCTTGGGCCGTCCTGGATTACCGAAAACTCGAAAAGTGGAGAACTCAAAACATTGAACAACGTCGTGTAACTCCACGACATTTGATTCTCGGGGCGCACGTCTGGGGCCTCGGGCGCCCACTGAAGCCCGCGCGGGGCCGTCCTGGCGCAGCCCGGAAGCCTTCGGATGCCGTGGACAAGCCATCTTCGGCGCTCTCGGGGTGTGATGGGCCGGTCCAGTAGACTGTCGTACAGCTGGACCTGAGACAGAACAACATCCCTCAAGGACATGAAAACCTCCACCGGCCAAAACACACAGAACATCCAAGGGTGCCCTCCCCAAGATACACCATTACACCAAAGAACAACCACAATCAATGGATGGTTTTCGCTGAAGAGATCGACCGGGAACCCGGGAGCCCAGGAACCCAGAAACCACCGAAATCGGCCCGGAACCAATAATCGGGAACCCGGGAACCCTGAACCGGGAGCCCGGGAACCCAGCCTGCTACCAACATCGGCGGCAAACTTTCGCCAAATCTTTTACCTTCTGCTAGGACCCCTTCAGTGCAAGCACTGATTGGGGAACAACTATGTTGCTTCCGCGCGGGTTTCTTGGATTTGGGCGGGACACTCCGAGCGGCGCTTCTGGCGCCGCCCCTTGCGCGCTCCGAGCGCTGTGGAGGGGGCCCAACGCCGAACCGAGAAATCAGCGCGGACCTCTGGGAATCCTGGGGGGGTTCGAATGTTGACTCTTCCGTCATCCCCCCTTCTTCCCCTAACCTCACCCTCCTGGGTCTGGCCGAGGGGGGGGGGGGCGAGGGGTGAGAGCGTTCAAGATGGCCTCGAAACACACGAAGCACATTAGGGTACCCTCCCCGAGCCGACCTCGATCTTCTCGCCTCGGTCCGACTGTGCCGACTTGTGGGCCATCGGTGCGCCCACGGGGCTGCTCTGGAGGCCACGGGGGGCGCTCGTGGGCCCCCCGGACTGGCCATGCGTGGTGGTCCCGGGCCGGCGGCGGCATGCTCCAGTATATCTGCATAAATACATCCATATATGTACATCCATACATCCATACATACACCCCTACCTACCTACCTACCTACCTACCTACCTACCTACCTACCTACCTACCTACCTACCTGCATACGTACATGCATACACACATACATATACACATACATACATACATAGATGCACCCATACAATCTTACATACTTACATGCATACATACACACATACCTATACACATACACTCATGCATGCATACATACCTACATACACGCATGCATACCCCCATCTACACACATACAACCGTTTACACATACATAGATATACTATCAAATATATGTACACATTTTGTATACACGTATCCAATACGACCAATATGACATCATATGTAGGTGTGAGAATCTAGATGCACATATACATGTGTGTGTGCTTAAACATGTGCATATTCATGTATACGGTGAAGCATAGACATGTGCGTATACGTGGAGAGATTTCTCCACACACATACATACAGGTGTATGTTTACACACATGCATATGCATGTCTGTTTGGCTATATGCTTAGTTATACATATACACATTATAGAGATGTGCGTGCGGGCCGAAATGCTCGACGCCGGCGCTGGCCGCATGGGAGAGAGCGTGGGACACGAGGCTCTAGGGCCACTGCGGGGCCCGGATCTGGCCGACATCCGCGCGTTCCCCCAATGAGGCCGCCCGCCACATCTCCAACCTGGTGCCTGCAGCAGGGGCCCGACCACAAGGAGCCTTCCACACGAAACCCAACCCTGAGACCCCAGGACGTCCATTGATTTTCGGTGTGGGGACGTCGCGCTGTCCATAGCAAAACCGTGGAAACACAGGAAGCCCAGGGCACCCTGGAGGCAAGCAGGGTGTTTCTTGGTATGGGTCTCCGCTGTGCACGTCCTGTCTTTTTCTAACGAGGGGGCGCCCCCGTCCCCATGCTGCCGCTCCTGCTGCTTTAAGGGGGCCCACCTTCTCACTGAGCACTTCCTGAAGGCACACACACACACACACCTCTCACCGAAGGCAGGCTGCTCCACTGAAGCTTCTAATCCGCTGAAGGCACCCCTTTGCCCTCCAGTGAGCTCTGTTTTTTGTCCTCAGTGACAAGGCCGAAAACTGACCGAACCGACAGCAAAACCGAAATCGACAGAAATCAACAGGCCAGAAAACAGCCTAGAAGGGCGAAACGACTCGGCGACGACACAATAACGATCGAGCGCAACCCACTGCGACGCAACCGAATCGACCGACCCGCGAACAGCCTTGGTTTTGGTTTGCCCTCCGTGAGCTCATTGCGGGATCCCCAGAACCCCCGACCTATTCCCCAGGACCAGCTTTTCATCTTGGTTCGTTTCTTGACGGTCCGGTAAAAAGGGCCCCCAGAGGCCGAAAACTGTAAAACACCTCCCGTCCTGATCTGTCCACGACGCGAGCATGTCTGGGCTTGTCTCGCCCTGCGTGAGCTCGTGGACGGCGCGTCCTTGATGCCCTTGAGCACCGGCACCAGGTGCGGGGCGAGGTCCTGCGCCCGGCCGCGCCGAGGGGAGCCCCGGGCGGGGGGGCGGGGAGAGCGGCGGGGGCGAAGCAGACCCCTGAGGCCTCTGAGAGGCGGATTTTGGACGAGATTTTTAGGGAGCCCACAAAGGACGTACGCGCCCAGCTATGTACATGAACGCGGCTCCTCGATCCGCGAGACCTGCCGCGTTACACGAACATTTGCGCAATGCGTACTCTCGAAACCAGCGTGGATTCATGTACATGTGCGTCCTTCTTTCGCTCCTGAATTTTGAGATACGGAGGAGGCATTGAACAAGGAAGCCTTGGATACGGAATCTGGGGTCTGGAAGCCAGTGGAACTCCAATTGTGTACCGGCCAGGGGTATCGCCACCGCCCTCGTCAGCTAAGGAATCCTCCAGGGCCTGCAGCCTCCTGGGCACATTCCTTAACCAATGCCCCCACCGGAGTCACAACATATCAAAGAATGGATAAAACAAATGCTAGAAACATCGCCCCCAGACTATTTTTTACTATTTTTGAATACTCCTCCTGTAGAAGGACATGCCCGACTTAGTGGGAGGGGCGATGAATCCAGACCCCTCAGGTCACATAGAAATCTGGAGGGGAGTTTTTTCGCTACCTTCGTCCGCTTGGGGGCCTTCGCAGGGCCCCCGGGGCCGTCCAAGTACTGCTCGGGATGAGAACTGGTCGCGGGGACTAGATCGAGACCTCTGGCGGTCGACGTCGTGAACAGAATCATGACGTCGGGGGTCTGGGGATGGGGGGGGGAAGAAACGTGCACCTGTCGTACCCCTTTCGGGTCCCAGGGGGTACCTCTAGGGCCCCGCGGACGGGCTTGCCCCCGCCATCCTCCCCTGAGATTCTGGCGTTGCACTTTCTCCGCGCCGGGCGTCTTCGCCGTTTCGGTTTTGTCTGGGGCGCTCACAAATCCATCCCGCTCGAGAAGGGAGCCCTGCATCGTATGGCTTTGCCAAAGAGCCAACTGGAAGCGTTCTGGCGGCGGCTTCGCCTGAGACTTCCTCAACTTATTTAGGAACCGCACTCCCGCCTGAATGATGCGGGCTACATTTTTGGCCTGGGCGTCCGGCGCAAGGAGATTCGAAGAAGAAACAACTGTACAAACATAAACTTTTGTGCCGCGCGGATTTCTTGGATCTGTGCTGAAACCGCCTCCCTGGCGCGCGGAGGGCGGCAGGGGCGGTGCCGGAGGCGCCGCCAGGGGGGTCCAGCGCGGATCCGAGAAACCCGCGCGGATCTCCAAATGTTATGTTTATGTCATTCTTCGTGCCCCTCTAATTTGGGAACCCTGCTCACGCCTCAATGATGCCGGCTACCTCCAAAGAGGCAGACCCGACAAGAAAGGGGGACGCAAAAACTGTTTTTTTGTCCGTCGGCAACGAGGCGGGACAATCCGCTCCAGCGTGGCAGCGATGCAGGGCCACTACAAAGCGAAATTGCCGGCTTGCAGGAGGAGGGAAAGGGAAGGGCAGGGCGGCCGCGGGGGGGGGGAGAGGAGGGCGAGCACTCAGAGGCGGAAGACTTCCGCCACTAGCAGCCGGGGCGGCCCGCGGGCGGCGGGGACCGCGTCCGCGGGGCCAGAGCGCCAGCCCGGCAGACCGCGTCAGCAGACGCAAAAACATTACGGAGGGGCGAAGATCTGTGGGCACAACGAATGCGCACCCCAGCGTGGAGCACGCCTGTGGATGAGCAGGAAAAGGAGGAGGAGGACGAGGAGGAGGGGGAGGAGGAGGAGGAGGAGGAGGAGGAGGAGGAGGAGGAGGAGGAGGAGGAGGAGGAAGAAGAAGAGGAGGAGGAGGAGGAGGAGGAGCAGGAGGAGCAGGAGGATGGGAGGGAGGGAGGGGGGGGCGCGTCGTGGAGGGGGGAGAAGGGGGTGGGGAGCGCAGAGCTCGGAGGTGGGGCGCGCGCGACCTGCGGCACGCGTCTCCCGAGCTCTCGGGGGCGAGCCGGGCGGCGCGGCGACGGCCGCGAGGAGAACGGGGGCGGAGGGAGGGAGGGAGGGATGCAACGGGAAGGGAAGCGGGGGGAGGGCGGGGGGAACACGATGAAGGGCTGGGGCCGGGATGCGGAAGGATGCGGCTAGAAGGGCAGGGAAAAAAGGGAACCAGGGAGAAAAGACCAGTGGGGGTGAGGAGAGCGGGAGGGGGAGGGAGGGATGGTACCTACCCTGACCCCCAGTTGCCTTCTCCTCTGCCCTCCGCAACCATTCTCTCGGTCCCACTCCCCCTGTTGTCTAGTCCTCATCCCCATCCTCTTCCACTCTCCTCACCCTCCCCGCTCCCCTCCGCCCCTTCCCTGTCCCCTCCAGCCTCCCACTCTCTTTCCCCCACAACTACGGATCACGAATAATACTCTCCTCTATCCCCAGACCCTGCCCTGGTTTTTCCGAAGCCGTAGA
Source organism: Prorocentrum cordatum (assembly GCA_963575745.1). Lineage (NCBI taxonomy): Eukaryota > Dinophyceae > Prorocentrales > Prorocentraceae > Prorocentrum > Prorocentrum cordatum. The sequence goes on from CAUYUJ010014295.1 coordinate 57,827, forward strand.
ATACGATGCGCCCCTTACGCATACAATAGATCGGAACGTCTTCGGCCGTTCCGATTGGCGCTCTTGCCCCGGCGCCTGTCACACGCCTCTTGCCCCATCTACGAATCATCACTACATGTACGACTCGAGGAGGGGGAGGAGGAAGAGGAGGAGGATGAGGAGAAGAAGGAGGAGGAGGAGGAGGAACAGGATGAGGAGGAGCAAGAGAAGGAAGAGGAGGATGAGGATGATGATGAGGAGGAGGCGGAGGGGCAGCAGGAGCAGGAGGAGGCGGAGGGGGAGGAGGAGAAGGAGGAGGAGGAGGAGGAGCAGGAGGAGGAGGAGGAGGAGGAGGAGGAGGAGCAGG
>CAUYUJ010014295.1:58272-128272 GCA_963575745.1 Prorocentrum cordatum
ACCACCCGCCCTCGGGGGGGGCGAGGAGGACGAGGAGGAGGAGGAGGACGAGGAGGAAGAGGAGGAGCCAGCGGCGGAGGAGACACACGGCTGAGCGCACACGGGCGCCGCAGGCACCTCGTCACTCACGAACGCCGCCGCAGGTGGCGGGCCCGGCGGCGGTTTTGCTCGCGCGAAGAGCGCGATCGCGCGCTGCGCGTCGGGCGACAGATTCACGTAGCCGCTCCAGTTTTCCGGTGCGCCAACCGCCCGCACAGATGAGATCGCGAACACATCGCAAGAAACCAGAAACTTGGCGACTTCCTCAACGACCGTGGGTGACGCCCACGGGGTCGCAACGGCGATCTGGTCGGCGAGCTTATTCTGGCGCGCCGAGGGGCGCGTTGAGAGAGGTCGCCCCGCGCCCTGCGCGCCTCTCGATAGCCCCCTTCGCGTGTGAGAGCGTTCGTGCCGCGTTACTGACGCGCCTTCCCGGGCGGCGCTCGCGTCTCTATCTCTGATGCGAGCCTTGCGCGGGGTCGAGCGGGAGCGACCGGCGCTGGCCGGTGACGGCGCGGCTAAGGCGACGTCGTTTCGATTGGGTCGTCATCGACGTCCGCGCCCTGCGGCGCGCCCACCATCGTCGTGCGATAGTCGTTGGTATCAGATTCGCTGCTTGAGCAGCTGGACTCCGGTTCGAGTTCCGTGCCGAAGGTGCAGAGTGCTTCGTCCAGTCGGCATTCGATGGCCAGCTGGATGGCCCGGAGGATCGTCGCGCGCGCGTCCCTAGACAAGCCCAGGGACGGCACTGACTCCGCGGGAAGCCGCCCGAGCTGGAACCACGAGCGGATCCCGCGGCCCCGCAGCCACGAGGCCGCCGCGTCCGTGTCGCGCTGCCGCATCTCGCTCCTGAAAAGGGAGTGCGCCGCGACCTTCGCGAGATGACTTGCGGTGTGCGCTCGCTGGATCAGCCGAACGTAACAGCACCTCCGCGGCGGTGTTCGATCGCGCGCCATGGATACGTTGAAAATGCCCTCGGGGCGGGGGCAGACTTGCCGCATGACGCTACGCGCGAGCGAGCGCGGGGTGACGGGTGGGCGGGAGAGCAGGAGCGGGGGGAAGGAGAGCACTGGCGAGGCCGCGAGAGCGCTCAGACGGGACGGGCCGCGAGCTGGCATGGCAGCTGGAGGTCCCAGAATTCTGGCCGCAGCCACGGGCGCCTCCAGGTGGCCCCAATGCGTGTCATGAGATCATAATCCTCCCGACTGGGCAGGTCAGAAATGTTATCAACTGGCGCGCCGCGGGAGTGGGACCCGACCTGACAGAGATAACGCGCGGGCCCGCCGGAAGGGACACGGTCGATCCGGAGGGTGATCTGGAGCAGCCCGATCACCGACCAGAAGTGGTGGACGATGGCCCCGTGGTCGCAGCACTTCGCTGATCCCTTTCGGAACGACCATTCGGCGATCGTGTTGTCGCTTAAGAGGCGAACCTTGCGGCCCCGGAGCTCCTTCTGCCAGGTGGAGATCGCCAAGGCCGAAGCGAGCATCTCGAGTCCGGCGATCTGATCGTCGCTCCGCTGCTGGTATTGCCTGCGCGCAGGCCGAATTGCATCGATCGGTCGCCGGCGCGCGATCGGGGCCTCGTTAGCCAGGCCGGCGGCATCTGGTCTGTGTATTCCCAACGTCCGTCGATCCCGAGGACGGCGGCCGCTCGTGGGGGCTCGCCCCGGGCGTCAGCGAAGGCAAGGACCGGCGGGCGGGTGTCCGCGGGCTCCCATTCCCTTGTCTCTGCAACGATTCTCTGCAACACTTCCAACCACCACGCCAGGCTGCGCAGGGCGGGGCGCGGTAGAAACGGACGCCCCGAGTGTGCGTGGGCGAACAAGGGCCGCAGCATCGCACGGCCTAGTTTGCGGAATAGCCACGACGCCGCCCACGACAACGCGCCCGCGAGCTTGGCGGCCCCACCTGTGCAAAGAAAGGTGTCGCCCCCGGCGCGCGCGGCGCGCGATCACGCGCGCGCCTGCGGTCATCGAACCGTCGTCAAGCGCCGTCCTGATTCAGTTCGTCCATTTGTCGACCTTGTCCTTGGACGGGCGCGCAATCAGCCCTTTGCGTGAGGTCTGCGACACCGCACGCACAGTGCCCTACCCCCCCATTCGCGAACGCGTCGCGCGCGGTGCACCGAGATGGCTAGTCCGAGAATCACGAGCGACGGGCCCGACTCAGTTTTCTTATCGGCCACCGACGTAGGGCCCAGGATGCACCTGATCACCCGGACCACGCTCGAGAGGGCGTGCTGGGCCTTTGCGCGAGCGCGGAGAGGGTCGACCGGGTGCGACGGAAGGGGGGGAGGGGACAGAGCGAGACGGGCCTCCCCGGAGCGCTCGACGCCGAACAGATCGTCGACGTACCTCAGGATTGGGATCCGCAAGAGGCGCCTGCAGATGGCCACTAGGGCCGCGCCGATTCTCTCCCAGTTGTGTACGCTGCTGACTGCGCCGCGACGCGCAGCGGGGCGGCGGGTGGGGCGGGATGGCCCGCGCGGGCCTGCTCCGAACGGGAGGGCAACGTGCTGGGCTCCCCAGGTGACGCCGGCGAAGCAATAGATGACCCAAGCGAAGCGTCGGTGCTCCGGGCGCAAGGGGATTCTGCGGAAGGCGGAATCAATATCGGCCTTGAAGAGCTCCAAGGGCCCCAGGGGTGCCTGAACAGGGCAGAGCGCACGCGGCGTCGGGGCCCGAGAAACGCGTCGCGCAAATTTCCGACACGCGTCAAACAGCGCGTCGACAGTGTCATGCTTCATCCGTTCCTGCGGCTCCGTACCCTTGTTGAGGTGGGCCGCGCTGCAGTCGTCTACGGCGCGCACCTGGCGCGCGGGCGGCGGTCCGCGAATGAGCGGCGCGGGCGGCCGGCGGGGTACCTTAGCGGTGCCGTCCGGCCGCGTCCCCTGCTCCACGCCGAAGCGGGGGATTACCGCGGCATCCGGGGGCACGTCGTCGGGGCTCAGTCGCCGGGGCGTCGTCACTCGCCCCGCGCTCGCGTCGGCGAGTGCGCCCTCGTGCAGCGCTTCGTCGCACGGGCTTGGCCGTGTCCTTTTGAACAATGCTTTTCTGTCCCGTGCATTGGCTGGCGCGCGGCGGGGCGGGGGGCCAGGGAGGAGAAGCCGGGCCCCTGCCGACGCGCGCGCGCGCCGGCCTCGAAGGATCACTTCCGCTGATATCAGCGGCTTATGCGCCATCTCCGTCCCCGTGCCGGATTTTTCGAGTGTCCCAATCAGCGGTGCACCCTTCGCCGGCCGCGCTCCGACGGGCGCGAGAAGCAGAGCCGCCCCTCGCGCGTTGCACCTCACGGAAGAAGTCAACGCATTTCGGGTCGTGGAAGTCCACATCGGCGACCAGGCGTTCGAAGAGCGGGCCGTTGACGCCGGATGCTACGTTGGCGACGCCCGGGTCCGCGCCGCGACCCCAGATTTCGACGAATCCGGCCGTCCTGAACTGATGTGCCATGGAGAGGACCCGCAGAACAGCCCCTTCACGCTCCTCCCTTACCTGCGCTCGGTCGTGGCGCGCGGTCGCCTTGCGCGCGCACCTGGGCGCCTCTTCGGGTGGCCTCGATGCCATCCATTCAAGCGCCGCCAAAGTGTCCTGCGAAAGCTTGCAGCCCGGCTCGAAGCCGGCATCGCCTTCGTGGGCGGCCGCTTCGGCGAAAGACAACTTGCGAGCATCAGACACAGACCGTTTGGGAGCCGGCTCGTCCGGGCTCGCGTGCTCGCGAAAGCGCTTCATGGCGAAAGCAAGCTGAACGCACGCGCCGCGGAGGGCGAGGGGGGCGCCAAGGCGAGGGGCGCGCCGTGGAGGGCGAGGGGGCGCCGTGGAGGGCGCAGGAGGGAGGGCGGGGCCCGCGCATTCCTGGTGCGCCTCGGACCCTTTACCGCGTCGGACGCTCTTATTAGCAGCAAGCCCAAAATTCCGCGCGCCGTGCTGACGGCTGTGCCCGTCAGGCGCGCGCTGTCGCTGATCAGCGGCGCTGCCATTTGCCGCCGCCCCCGCCGTTGCTCTTGTTGTTCCAGCTCTACCAGGAGCCGGTCTTGGCCCCGGTGTCGGCCCTGCGCTTGCCCTGCTGACTCTGCTGACTCTGCTTGGCGGTCAGGCCATGGCCCGCACGGTGGGCCTGGCTGCGCTTGGGCGTCGCCGGGCCTCGGGCCGGACCGGCTCCCTCCTGCTTCGTGGCGGTGGGGGCGCTGCCGAGGCTCTTCTCGTCAAAATCGTATTCCCGCTCCGCCTGGCGGAGCAGCACCTCGTCGAGGGCGAGGGCCGCCTGACTCACCTGCGTTGCCGAGGTCCGCGGCGGGGGGGCGGGGCGCGGGCGCGCGCGGCGGAGCGGGGTGGCGGGCCTGGAAACCTGTGACGCCAGCGGCGGCCTTCTCGGCCCAGGAGCGGCGGGCGACCTGGTCGTTGAACACGCCCAGGTGGGCTTTGCGGCCCTTGAGCTGGGCGTGGGCCGCTACCTGCGAAGCGAGCGGGGAATCCGCTGGCCGGAGGGCGCGCGGGCGCGCGCGGCAAGATGCCAGGAGGCAGATCTGCTTGTGTGCGAGTGCCGCGGCGAAGTCGAGCTGCTTCGTTGCGGCAGCGGCCAGAGCGTACCTGCGCCGCCGAGGAGGGTCCGCGAGTACGGTCGGCGGGCGGGACAGCGAGGTACTGGTCGAAGGCGAGGTGCCACTCGGTCCAATTCATCAGGCGAGGCTTGGCCCCGCCGCCCGCGCCCGCCTGGGTGGCATCGTCGTCATGTGGGCGGCCGACGGCGGACGCGACCGTGGGAAGCCACAGGCGCAAGTCGACGTTGACAAAAGGGGCGGCAAGCCCTTTCTTCTTCTGTAGGCGGTCGACCTCGGATGCGAGGGAATCGACGCGCACGGTCCTGACGCGACGCGGCCGGACGGGCGGCCGCGGACCGGCGAAACAGGCTGGGAGGGGGGGGGGCGCGCCTGGGCCACGCCGCGGTGGGCAAGTTGGCCAGGGTGATGGCGTTCAGCTGCGCCTGGAAGACGACGTGAACCGTCGGGGCGTCATCCTTGGTGAGGATGCGGGTGAGCTCCGCCAGCGGGTCCGCTGCGGGTGCCGCTGGCCCGGCAGGCGCGGTGGTCCCAGCAGGTGCGAACTCCTTCTTCGCCGCCTGAACGGCGGCGGTCGCAGGGCGACCGACGCGGCGGGTTGTTCTGGGCGCCGCGCTTGCTGTATATGTCTGGTCGGAGGGACGGAAGTTGGTTCTGAGTGCGTGTTGGTGACTGTGAGGTATTGTGAGCGTGGTGGTTTGAGTGGAGCTGAAGTTTTGAGAGACCTTAGTTCTTTTGGTGACGTGGTGGGATTGTTTTGAAGCCACTATTTAATTTCCAGGCGAGATCTCAATCTTCTTTGTGTTGACGTACACGAGTGCCTGCGGGGTGTACACCTGTGGCACGGGACGCTCGCGCGGGTGGCCGCGCGGGACGGCCGGATCGCGCGCACGGACGCGCGGGCGGGAGCGGGAGCGCGCGCGCGGGCGGCGGACACGTGCCTCCGCTCGGTCGAGAATCGCGTCCATGTCATTCAGCCATGTGTCCGGGTCTGGAGCCCCTGTCGCCATCGCATGCTTCTTGAGAAAGAAACGCAAGGCAGCGGCCGCCTCCATGGCGGCAATTGTTTGCGCGGCGAACGAAGGGACACCTGGAGTCCGCTGCACTGTCCGCGCGGCGCGGCTCGCTCTGTCGCACGTTCGCGGAACACGAGGTACCGGGACTGGCGGGTCGGCGGGTGGGCGAGAGCCTCGGGAAAGACGAGGCCGAGGCCGACACGGCGAAGCCGCCACGAAGCACGATCGAATGCAAGCCTCGGAGAAACCGCCCCGCCCGGACCGTCCGCCGGAGCCGCCGGCCGTCCGTCGTTCTCAGCTGTCGGTGCCGCTTGCTCCCGCAGCTCGCGCCGGGTGTCCGCTGCCCCGAACGGGGCGCCAGGCCGTGGCGCGTCACTGTCACCCAGGAGCGGGGCCACCAAAAGGCCGTCCTGGGAGAACATAGGGCTAGCGGGTCCCAGTGGACCAACCGGTCACGTCCAACGATCGTGCCGGTGTAGGCAGGGCCCCAGTGGGCCTGCCTGCAGCCCTTGAGCGGGGGGGAGAGGGGTCCCAGTGGACCACCGGTCGCGTCCAGTGAGCGCGCCGGTACGGGCAAAGCCAACATGGGCTTGCTCGCTGCTCCCTGAAGGGGTCCCAGTGGACCTACCGGTCACGTCCAACGATCGTGCCGGTGCAGGCAGGGCCCCAGTGGGCCTGCGTGCAGCCCTTGAGCGGAGGGAGAGGGGTCCCAGTGGACCACCGGTCGCGTCCAGTGAGCGCGCCGGTACGGGCAAAGCCAACGTGGGCTTGCTCGCTTCTCCCTGATGGGGTCCCAGTGGACCCACCGGACACGTCCAATCGATCGCGCCGGTGCAGGCAGGGCCCCAGTGGGCCTGCCTGCAGCCCTTGAGCGGAGGGAGAGGGGTCCCAGTGGACCACCGGTCGCGTCCAGTGAGCGCGCCGGTACGGGCAAAGCCAACATGGGCGTGCACGCTGCTCCCTGAAGGGGTCCCAGTGGACCCACCGGTCACGTTCAATCGAACGTGCCGGTGCGGGCGGGGCCCCAGTGGGCCGAGCGCCCCCCGGAGATGATGATCCGGGCATCGCCACCTTGCCTGGTCGTGCCGTGTCCTGGCCTCAGTGGGCCGACGCTAGTGGAGTCAGCGTGATCCCCGATGGGCCCGATCACACTCCACATCTCCCTTGCCTGGTTGGCGCAAGCCGTCTAAATCCTTTTCCATGTCCTACCGCGCACCGCCGCGGCCGCTGCTGGGGCGCGCTGCGAGCCCAACCTCCACGAGATCTGCCACTGCGGGAAACGGGCTCGCTGGCGCCGCGACTTTAACATCGACCTGGTCGCGCGCGCGCTGCGTCTGGCGCGCTCGACCGGGACTGCACGGGCAACGCGAGTCGCCGTCTCTGCAGGAGTCCGGACGGGCCGGCCTGGCACCGGGGCCGATCCGGGCCGACCGACACGAGCCGAACGCAGGTACGGATGTCCCCGGCGGTCCGCCTGCCCGCCAGTGCGGGCGCGAGGCGCCGGGGTGGGTACTCGCGGACTTGCAGCAGGTAGTCTGGGTGTCACAACAACCCAGATCTCCTGCCGCGAGTCCACGAGCCCCGTGCGCACACTTGCGCAGATGCCCGACCATGGGCAGAAAAGAACTTTCGAGCCAAGCAAAACGACGAGGAGCGGACGGGGCGCCGGCCCGGGACCCAGCGCACCCGCCGCGAAACGAGCCGCGTCCAGCAGAGGCGACGAAGGAGCGGAGCACCGCGCCCAGGGAGGGACCGGGACGCCACCAGGGCCGGAGCGGGCCCCGCCGGAGCCGGGGCAGGCCCCGCCGGGGCCAAAGCGGAAGCGGGACACGAAGCGGCGGCGGCGGCGGCGGCCACCGCAGCGGCGGCGGCGGGCACGACGGCGACGGCCGCAGCGACACACCGGCGGCAGCGGCGAGCGGCAGCACGACGCCCCGACGACGACGCGACAGAGCACGACGAGCCGACGCGACACGGACGCGACGGCGCAGCGGCAGCAGCGGCGGCGGCGGCGGCGCGACGCGCCAACGACGACACGACGACGCGGCGACGGGGCCAGAACGGGGCGCCCTTCGGCCTGGGCGCATCGCGCGGCCCGCCCACCTCGGCGGGTCGAAATCAATCTGCACGCGCGCGAGAGCGCGGCCCGCCCGCCTCGGCGGGGCCGCGATTGGTCTTGCGCGCGCTGAGCCAACGCGGCCCGCCCGCCTCGGCGGGGCCGCGGTTGTCCTGCGCGCGCGCGGGAGAAGGAGGAGGAACCTGCGCGCGCGGCGGGCGAAGCGGAGGGCGAGCGACCCGCCGACGCGCGGCGGGGCGGACGGCGCGGAGACCGGCGCGCGGGAGGACGGCAGGACCGAGAGACCGAGCGAAGGGACCGACGGCGGGACAGAACGGGAGGCCGAGGGGCCGAGAACAGGGCCGGCGGCGGGCCGCGGGGCGAGAGGCAAGAGGCGGGCCGGGGCGAGAGCGGAGCGAAGCAGAGGGGAAAGGGCCAGGCGCGAGAGGGGGCGGGAGGACACCGAAGGACAGAAGGGCGAGAGAGAAAGGGCCAGGGACACGGGGCCAGAGCGAAACGCCGCGGGGCCAGGGCCCGAAACGGCAGGCGAAACGCGCCCACAGGAAGATGGGCGCCCCGCCTGCCGCAAACAATTATGGAACCTGCGAGCGGCAAGGCTGGTCGGCGCCGCGGACGGGTCGCGCGCGCTCCCTCCGCGGCGGCCTAGCCGCCACGCATGACTGTTCCTGTGCGCGGCAATGCTGGCCGGTGCCGCGGTGAACGCTCGCGTGCGCTCCCTCCGCGGCGACCTAGCCGCGGCGCATCCGACAAAACCGCGGCTCCATCTTTCTCGCGTTTCGCGTGTCGTCGCCTCGCGGCGAAGCGCCCCTCGCAACCTCACGCGCTCGCTGCGGGGCGCGCGGACGCACGCGCATCGCATCCTCGCTGCTGTGCCCGCGAGACAGCATTCGTGCCTCGGCTGTTCGCTCACGCTAACGACGCGAAGCGCGGGGCGAAAAGCAAATCTGGGCGTGCCCTGCGCTCCTTGGAAGGCGCGGACGTCTGGCCCGCTGCCGCTCGTATCCTGCCACGCAAGCGAAGGCCGCGCGCGCGCGGCAACGCGTCGCGTTGGTCTGACCCGCGCGGCGAAATCATATTGCACGCGCACGGCCTCGGCCAGGCCAGTTCGGGCGCTCGCGCAATCCACTTCGGGGCAGCCCGCGAGCGCCGTCGCGGGGCGACCGCCCACGCCCTGCTCGGCAGCCGCAGCGGCGGCGCCATGGAGCTGCACGAGCGCAGCGACGGCACACAACGCGCAGAGAGCCATGGCTGCAGCCCCCCCCCCCCCTCGGAAAGCGCAGGCCTAAAGGCAAAAGAACCTGCCGCAATTCCGCCCCGGGCCGCGCGGGCTGATGGCGTGTGCAAGTTTCTGCGTGCGCAGGACGCTTCGCCCATTCGGAGTCGGACCCGCGGCGTAATCGTTGAGCTTCGCCTTAAATGCCAGCGGCCGCCCTGCCTCGCTTGTCAAACGCTTGCGCGTCGCATCAGGCACTTGCCCCACAGGTTGCTGCATGCGTCCAACGCGCGCGCGCCTGCGTATGTCTGCGCGCTTCTTGCGGGTGGGCGAACTCGAGGGGGCGGGAATCGACTGGGAGCGGGATCCTGGTTTCCCTGAGCCACCGTCAATGCACTTCGCCCTGCGCCTCAAGAGATTTACTAAGAGCGCGGCCCAGAAAAAAAAGCAGGTTGCGCTGTCGCACTGCACTCTATGCTGGAGTTGCATGCGCCTCGGCAACAATGCACCGCCTCGGCGAGCGGAGAAGATTCGCTTCCCCATCGCTGCAGACCACGGGGTACAAGCTCGACACTGGGCGCTGCGTCCTGGGCGGCGTGCCCCTGTCCAGGATGCGTCGCGATGCGCCCAGACTGCGCCGCGCGCAATGGGCCCCTTAGCACTTGCTAAATTGGGGCCCACAGAGAACACTGCGATATTCTGGGCCCACGCGCAAAAACCAGACGACAAATCCAACATCCACGGATCACGCGTGAAATTTCGCGGCTTGGCACCGCGCGCGCACGGTCGCCACTTCGCGCGTTTGCGAGCAGCCGCGCATAATGCAGCGCTCGACGCAGCGCGCAGCGATGTGAGACCAGGAGGACGATGCGTTTCCTACAGGGACGCCAATGAAAGGGACTGCTGAGACCGCGGCGTTGCATCTCATACTGACTTCGAGAAGTGCGAGTGACAGCGTCATGCGGCGACCCTGTGAGTGAAGCCGAGCAGACGTGAGAAATCGGCATCGCCAGTCTCAAAAGTTCCTTTCCCTGGGGTCCCTGTTGGAACCACGTGAGAAGGCGCGCTAGCATCGGACTGCGGCAATGGAGGAAACCAACCATGGAACATACGCGCGCATCGCCCTCGCCCTCCGCGCCCCGTGGCGCAGCGAGGCCTGGTCAGCTGGGAAGCGGTGGAACACGTTTTTCCTGCTCGGCTGCAGCCCCCCCCCGCCCCCTCCCCCATGCAGACGTTCGCGCTGCCGGCGCCGTCGCCATTGCCAACCTGGACGTTATTGCAACTACCTGCTGTGGGTGCTCCTGCTGACACCCTTGCGCTTCTGCTTCAACCTCCAATTGAACTGATGATGCTGCAGCCGACGCGGCTGCAACTGCAGCTGCAGCTGCGCCAACTGCGGTCGCTCATGCAGCGCACTGGCTGAGCGTTGTGCTCGCGCAGGTGAAGACGCATCTCGCGGCGGCCGGGTAACGACCGCAGGGCTCGCCGTCGCCGACTATATGTCGCCCCCGAAGTCATCCGAGGCACAGGGCGGCATCGCTGCGACGAAGGCAACGGACACGGGGCCCCTCGAAGCCATCGCGCAGGTCTGCAACGAAGTATGACCAGTGACGTTCATCGTCGGCGCAGGCGCCACTTCCTTCGCGCGCGGCGCTGCCTGCGCGGCCACGGCGGCGGCCGCCGGCGCGGCGGCGTCGTCGCCAGAGGCCGTCGCGATCATGGCCGAGGACCTCGTCTTTGAGGAGCACTGCGGCCCGTTGCGCGCAACCAGGAACGCAGGAAGTGCCAGCTGGAAGCGCTGACAGCCGCGCGAGCGCGCGAGGTCGACGGCGACCGCGGCGACGCGGACATTGATGTTTTCAGCATCGGCAGGAACTGCTGTTGGCATTCGCCTTTTCTTCCGACGCGATCTCGATTGGGCCGAGGCGCCCTGGAGCCAGGCTCCCGCCCTAGCAAAATCGAACGACCGCGACCCCGCGCCCCGCAGGCGATCGCGCGCGCGCAGCTCGCAGCGAGCCCTCGCCAATCGCAGCAACGCTGCCTTCCCGAGCACGAACGCCACTCGAAAGCAGCGTCTTCAACTCGCGATTGCCAGCTCGTCGCCGCGCAGCGCATACAAGTCGCGCAGGACACTCGCAGACCGATCGCGGGAACATGAAGGTGGCGCGACGTCGCAGCGCGGCGCTGCCATTGACCGAACGCTCAGCGAGCTCCGCGAATTCTGCGCGGTGCCGGCGCTGGCCGGTGAATCGCAGACAACCCGGCCCGGCGTGGCCTAACGGAGCGGGCTCTCGTCGGCGGGCTCATCGCTCCCCAAGATCGGGACCCCAGGGGTCGGGGCGTCGTCGTACGACGCTGGGTCCTCCGCGGAGTCCATGCCTCCTGGCCCATGGTCGGGAACAGGGCAATCGCTCGGGAACGGGTTCGCCTCGTCGAAACTTGAATACTGCGGAGGCAATCGATGCTTCCACGGCGACGCCGCTTCGCCGCGCGCGGCACGTCCATCGACGGGCCAGGCCGTGTTCCAATAAAACGCTTGCGCACACACGGGCGGCACAGACACCATCGAGCACGGGCCAGCGACGTCGCTGATCCAAAACCCAGGGCACGTGAATCAGCGGCAGGATGCAGAGGTGGAGGCACATTGGTGCCCGGCCGCCCGCGGCGATGGGCTCTTCGCCCGACTGCGGCACTGTGCATCGGGGAAATATAGAAGAACACTGCATGCTCATGAACGCCGAGAAGCACCTGCGTCGCCCGAGCAACAGCGGCCGATCTAGGGCGCCCCGCAGCGACGTCGGAGGCGAGATGCGCTGCCCCGCGCTCTATACCTCGGCCGACGGCGCGACCCGGGTCGGGGCCGAACCAGAAGCGCTTCGACGGAGTGTGACATCGCGTCGCCCGTCTTCCCCACCTTTTCCGCGTAAGCGGCGGGGAAGCCAGCAATGATGCCGTCCAGGGCGGAATCCTTCGGCCCCCGGGCGCGCCGGCGCGGGCTGGCCCAGCGCCGCGACGCGCGTCGTCGGGTCGCCGTGACGTCTGCAAGCACGAAGTCGGCCATGGTGATCTGGGCAGGAACGCGCCGGAGAGGCCGCGTCGCGGGCGATCGCGACCCGCGGGCCGCCGCGCCGGGTACAGGACGGCACCGAAACAATTGTGGCCTGCGAGCGGGTACCCCGCCCCCGCGGAAGCCACCCCCAGCGGGGGAATCGAGCCCCGCGCGACGCGCAACACGCTCGAGCGAAGCAGAGAGCTAGCCCATGTTTTTCGGAGGAGCACTGCGAACCTAGCAACGCAAGGCAACCCAGCACGACGCAGCGCACGAGAAACTACGCGCCGCAACGCGCGCCAAGCGCGCTGCGCGGCAGTGGGCAACAAAACAAATCGCAGCATTTAAAAACCACTCGCCGCAACGCGCAACAACGCAAAGCAACGCAATGATGCACGGCGACGCGTGAGGCACGGCCACCGAACATAAAGTTGCAATTCGATGCTAGTCAGAGCCACGCGATGGATTGCACTGCTACCGACCAGCCAGAAGCAAAGCAAAGACACGCACCGCAAAATTATGCATAGACTGACCATGCCAAACAATGCAAAGCACAGCAAGTCAAATCGCAGACTCGGAATGCATCGCAACGCGCAGCTACGCGACGCTTTCCAAAGAAAGGAAAGCGGCGAAAATGAAACCACGCAAAGACTTCGCGGCGTTGGAGGAGAACGCATCAAGGCATAGCGACGCAGACGAGGGTCAATCAAAAGACCCCCTGGGATTCCCAAAGGAACTTCGGAAACCGCCCATGAGGCTCGGCAGGGGGGGCACGAAGCCCCCGTGGATAAGGGCCGCGCACCTGTGACCATCGGCGCTGAATAGCGAACGCACGTCGTCGGAGCCCACGGCGCGCCGCGCGACGCGTAATCTGAAGGGCGCCGCACGGCAGCGGTTGATCTGCGAGCGCTTCGCCAGGCCGCGCCATCGCGATCGCCGCGCGGCGCAGCGCGCGATCGCGCTGTTCCAAATTGGCGGCGGGACCAGAGGCGGCACCTAAGATTCAGCAAGAGCGGCCACGAGCCACCGCGACGCAGCGGCTCGCGGGCGGCCGCGGACCGCGTGAATGATGGCGGCGATCGCGGCCTGGCGGCGCAGCGCCCGCTCGCGCGAACGATCGCACCACTCGGGCCGCGCGCGGCCCCGACCAGCCTTCGCGGCGTCGGCGCCGGCCACAGAGATTGCACCATGCGCGAGGCGCCCCCCCAGGCGCGCGCCCCCGCCCGGTCGCGCGGCGAAGCAACGCAGGGCCCTTGGAAAGCCTGGAGAAGGCCGCCGCCCAAGCCAAGACCTTGCGACGCTAGCGCCTCGGAGCGCGCGCAAGCCCCCGGCGCGCGGGCGGCCCGCGGTCGCTGCGCCATTGGCTGGAGCAGCCCTGCAGCAGCGGGGCCCTGCGCTTGTTCGACGAGGGTGTAAGCGCTGCCGCGCGCAGCGAGGCCCCGTGCCACTTCGCGCGCCGGGCGGAGCGCCGCACCTCTTCGACGCATCGACGCCGAAGAGCTGAGCCACGGCACCGCCCTCCAAAAAAGTCGCGCGACAGGCGCGGCGCGCCGTTCCAACCGCAAACGCGGCGCCGGGAAAGCTGCGACCTCCGTCGCGCGATCGGCGCGACGATAATTCTCATCGCCTGGCACGCGCCTCGCGCTTGAGTCTGGCTCGCACAGCTCCTGGCGCGCTGGGCTGCGCTGCCGACGACGCCCTTGTCGCAGTGGGGCCTTCCGGTCCGCGCCGCGGTCATAGCCGAGACCCCGTTGCGCGCGGAGGGCGCGCCCCCCTGTCGCGACTGCCGGCGCTGGCGCTCGCGGCCTGCTAGGGCCCGCCGCGTATGCCGCGAGTGCGTGCGCTGCTCGGTACATTGCCTCCCCTTCTTTCAGCTGACGCAGAAGACCGCTGCGCGCCTGATGCGAAGTACGCGCGGGCGAAGCGATCGCGGCAACCAGCCATCGCAGCAAAGACTTGCGCGCGAGATCAAAGGTCGCAGTCCGCATGTCATAAAGCGCGGGCCAATGACTTTCTCAGGCACCAGCAGGTTGCTCGCTCAAAATTCCCGAACGACCCCGCCCAAGCTCCGCCCAGCGCGCTCGAGCCGATCATAGACGAAACTTGCGCACATCCGGAAGCTCTCAGGCACCATCCGCGACAAATTCCACCGACCCCTTGCGCGCGGGCCTAGCCATTTCTCGAATGACCGTTAACGCGGATGCGGAAACTTCCTCGATGCGCTTGAGCCCTCGTCCGTTGGGCTCTGGCCCCGCGGGAAGAATTGCGCCGCGGTCAGATTGTCCGCGCCGCCGAGGAGCAACCCAGCGGCGACGCCCGCGCACGCGAAGGGAAGCAAACAACGCATCGCACCGACTCGGCCACTTTGCGCGCGAGCGGATGTGCTTGGGTCGGTTCGATCGGCGCGGAAGCGCGCCCCCGTGCGCCCGCAGGCGGAGGCGGCGGCGGCGGCCGCTCGCGATTTGGACAGGCGTCGCTGGGCGCGGCGAGCACGCCGGTTCGACCTGCGCGCCCTCGCTGTCAGGAGCCCACCGTGGAAAGGAGGGGAAGCCGCATAGACATAAAAACGGCGCTTGGACTCCACGTCTCACAACGGCAGCGCATCGAACCGCGAGATTGACGAGCGCTGGCGACGGGCGCCGCGCTTCCAGGAGGAGGAGGAGGAGGCGGAGAGGGAGGAGGACGAGGAGGAGGAGGAGGAGGAGGAGGAGGAGAAGGAGGAGGAGGAAGCGCAGGAGGAGGTTGTTGCGCAGAGAATCTGGCTCCTCATCGAGCCGCATCGTAGACGCATCGTCGATGCGGCGCGATCCTGCGACCCCATTTACTCCGACCCCGTCTGGGAGGCCTAGAGGAACAATAGTAGAGGGGAATAAGCTGGAATCGGCGTTTCATTGCTGAGAGATCGGCGATAGGCCCCCGAAAGCAAATCCGCAGTTTCCTGAGCGGGGTGGGGCTATCTGGCCCCTATCGGCGATGAATGGGCGGTTGGGAATCGATGGATCCCCCCTCCTGACCCAGACACGATTCCTCGGGGGGCCCTCGCCGGGCCTCGGGAGCGTCAACAAGACGACTCAGGATGACAAACCGGTCCTGGGGAAAGGGTAGGGACTTTCAGGGACGCCGTCCTCACAAAAGACGCTACCCTGGAAAACCCGAGGGTTGGGGGAGAGCGCGGGGAGCGCTGCGCGTTGGGTAGGCACGCGCCCGCGGGGGGGGCGAGCGGCGCACTCGTCGCTCGCCGCTCCCCGCGGGAGCGCGCGGGTGCAGCGACACCCCGCGCCCACCCCAACCAAAGGAGCGGCGAAGGGTGAGGGGAAACAAAAGCCGCCACGGCGGCCCGCGACGCGCGCACCGAGGGCGCCAGCCTCGCGTTCGGCCGACAAGCGCCCTCGGGGCAGCGCGCGCGACGCGGGGGTATATTTACCCTCCCCCCACCGCAGGGAGACGTGGACAAAGAACACGAACAAGACGAGGAACACGAAGTCCATGAAGACCTGAGGCGAGCCACCCCAAACGCACCCCCCAACCGACCCAACCCGCCCCACCACAGGCACCGCGGCGAACCGCGGCGCCAGCGGCGGGGCGGCAGGGGTAAAAGGTTCCCAGGTCCGCGTTTTTGTGACAACGAACAAAACTGCGTTGTGTTCTCGCCCACAAAAGACGCTACCCTGGAAAACCCGAGGGTTGGGGGAGAGCGCGGGGAGCGCTGCGCGTTGGGTAGGCACGCGCCCGCGGGGGGGGCGAGCGGCGCACTCGTCGCTCGCCGCTCCCCGCGGGAGCGCGCGGGTGCAGCGACACCCAAGGCCCTTGCTGCACCTGCGCGCGAGGAAAACCCAGCGCTGTTCTCGCCGAAGGTGTTCTATAGGCTCACAGCCACCTCAGTCCTTGTCTTCGTCGCTGGACGAAGCGCCGCCGTGCGCTTCCCTGACGGCGCTGTCCTCAAGCGCATCCCTGTCTAAATATGACAGGAAGGCGGCGGACCGCCAATTCCGCGCGAAGGATGTCGGCCAGCCGCGAGCCACGCACCGCCATGTCTTGGGCGTGGCCCCGACGAAAATCGTGGGTGCGATAGGCATCGTGCCGCGGCACCCCGAGCTCTTGCAGGGCCGCTCTCAACGCCGATAGGACAGCGTCCGGGCGGAAACCCGCAAAAGGCTGCTGGGCCGCGCTGTCGGCGCAGAATTTCCCCAGCGCGTGCACGGGGCCCGTTGATGGACAGCGCGCGCACCAGCACGTGCGCGTCATCGTGAGCGGCGTGGCGCGATTCTTGCGCCAAAGCAACGTCAGCGAGATCGAGCCGTCATGCAGGCGCAGGCAGCTCTTCGGCTCGACCGCCCGCGGCGGATCGCCGTCCCGAGCGACGTGCATCGGCAGTGCTTCCGACGGCAATCGCAACAGGAATATGTACGCCGTCAAGAAACGCATCTGCAGCTCGCGCCCCGATTGGTGGCGTTCGAGATGCTTCAGTAATCTGGCGAGGAGCGCCTCCCGAAAAAACATCTTGGGCCTGGCCTGCCAAGTGTTTCGCGCTTGCACCGCGCGAGCCGCGCGCTCGACTGCCGGGTCGCTCAGCGCGTCCAGCGGGACGCGCAACAGTATGCAGACTAATCTGACGTGCGAAATATAGTTGTCGAATGTTCCTTTACAACGGAAGCATGTGCTCCACAATGCAAGGCCCTCGGGCGACGGCGGAATCACTTCCCCCGCGTCGCAGCCGAGCACGGTCATGGCGAAAGTCGCCCAGCAGCGGAAGGCGCTGACTACGCTGGGCCACGTTTTCGGGCAGCTGCCCAGAATCGCGGCGACCCGAGCCGAATTCGACCATTCGCTGAAGCTTCGCTGGGCGAGGCCCTGCCGCAGGGCCTCGACTTCACGGCGGGGGCCCGCGCGCGGCTCGATGGTGCACTGGCGCGCTATGCTGACGGCCAGCTCAAGGTCCCGCACAGCACCGCAAGCCGCCGAAAGCTCATCGCACTTGGCAGCTCGCCGCCTGGCAGGGCGACTGCGGCTGCGGCACTCGCGCTGATGCACGTCGGGTGCAGGCGGAGGTTCGTCCTTTGCGCCGCGCACGACGGCAGATGGCTTCTTCGCTTCGTTAATTAACTCTGACAGCGCTACGCGCAGGGCGTCAGGGCTGACGCCTCGTTCCCCTTCTGCGGCAGACACCGGTTCGAACCAATCGACGCGCGCTAGCTGCAGATCTCTGTGATGCGTTATGTCCTGGCGCCGCAGCAACTCGATCAACGCAAAGGTAACCATGGGTGAAAGCTCTGGCAGGACGCCGCGGACCTCATGAAACAACGTCATGGCTTATCGCTCGACTGAGCGCCCGTCGCTGGCTGCGCTGGGACCGCGCGCTGACGCATAGGACAACCGACCAGGCGCCCATCGATGGGGCCGGTTAACGACGCAGCTTCCACTGTCGGCTTTTGGCATCAACTCGCGCGGGCCGCCCTCGCAAGGCACGCGCGAGGCATGGCTCGCAACGGGCTCGACGCGGGACAGCGGCTCACTCGCCTTCGTTGCTTCGTGCCGCCTTCGATGCGCAACGGCGCTCGCGGGGCGCGACGACGCGCGACGGCGCGCTCCCGCCGGCAGAGCGCGGGCCAGAAACGTCTCCGGTGCGAAGAACTCAGCCGCGCGTAAGCGCGGCGTCACGAAGTTCGCCCCAAGAACACGTAGCAACTCGTACTCCTCCCGCGACGGAAGGTCGGCGATGTTCTCTGCTGATGGGACCCGCGCAAACCACGGCGAACACCGGGTGCGTGCGATGAGGAACCACATGGCGTGAATGATGCGGGAGTGGTCCCAAGCGGAAGCGCGACCGCTCCGCACTGCCCCTTCTGCGCCCACATTGTCGGACCAAATCACCACTCGGCGGTCCGCCAGCAGTTCACTAAAGGTAGCTAATCCCAGCGCTATAGCGAGCAGTTCTAACGCCATAATCTGAGAGTCCCGGCGCGGCGCCAAGTCCTCCAGCAGCTCCTGGTCTGGAGGGGCGTCGGACCAGAAGGCGCGACCATCGACGAACAGCACGGCGGCGAGCCGTGGATCGGACCCGCCCCTTGCGTCAGCGAGCAAGTGCACTTCTTGCCGTTCCAGCTGCGCCCACGGCTTGGACTGATGGATGCCGAGGGCCAGCACCTCCGCCCACCATGACAGCGCCAAGTTGAGCGGGGCGCGAACGACACCCCGTCGCGCATTCTGCTGCGCGAACAGGGGCTGCAACATCGCACGCCCTAGCCGCTCGAAGCAATGTTGACCTGCCCAGCTGAGAGCGCCGGCCAGCTTGCTGGCTTGGCCGGCACATAGTGTCCCGCAGTCGAGCGCTTGCTTGATCAAGAAAAGCCACTTGCGCACCTTCTTGGGCGCGGGAAACAAGTTGATCCCGCTGAGAGAAAAGGACACATGCAGGCCCAAAATCTCCAGCTCGTCGCCACATTCCAGCTTCTTATCGGAAACCGCTCCTGGACCTAGGAGCAGGCGCACTAGTCTGGCCAGCGATGCCATGGTATGCTCTTTAGTTGCGGGTGCGCACGGCCCAAAGAAATCGTCCACGTATCGGAGGGTGGGAATCTTTAAGAGCTTGCGGGCGAGGTGCGCCAAGGCAGCTCCGACTCGGTCCCACCCAAAGACGGCAGCCAGGGCGCCGAACATCAACGCCAGGTGACCAGTGACCCAAATGTCTCCGTCGTGCAAATACGTGCTGTAAGCTGCCCACCTGTGGCAAGGCCGACATCGACACCGCAAACGCCGGGTTCCTCTGGAACCCCGACACGAGCCCCCAGGTCGATGCTTTTAACGGGGGGGGGCACCCGGAAATCCCGAGCCTGTGTTCAGGAGCGATAGGCACACGCCGGTAAGCGGAGTCGATGCCAGCCTTAAACAGTGCCGGTGCGTGCCCGCGCAGACCGTGATAGCAGCGCAGGGCGTCCACCAAAACGTCAGCCCCGTCCAGCAACAACCTCTCGGCGGGCTGGCACGCCGAGTTGATGCCCCCTCTCGATTCATCGTCTACTACGCGAACCTTGGGCGCGCCATCCGGCTTGACGCCCTGCACAATGGAGAAACGCGGGGACAGACGCACCCTGCCCAAGTCCGCCTTGGCCAGCACAACCGGAGCGGTCATCCGCGACAGAGACGCATCGGCGAGCGCGCCCTCGTGGATCGCAGACGAGTTCACGTCCTCTCGCAAGGAAGACAAAATGGCTCTATTGTGCACGGGGGAGGAGGTCAGCAACTCCTCGGACGACGTGGGCTCCGGGAATTTCTTTGCGGGCCCTCTGCCCGCATGGGGCAGCTTTCCGAGCAAAGGCGCGCCGTAGCGGAACAGATCAGCCGCGGCCGTGTCATCGTAGCTCGTCATGTCGAGCAGAGCAGCTAAAAGCGGCCCATTCACGTCGGCGGACACGGCGCGCGTCGCGTCGTCAGCGCCGGCGAACCATTGCTCGACGGCCCCGTCACGTCGTAACGCTTGTCCCCACGCTTCCAGGCGTGATAGCATATTGTCGCGCAGACGCATAACCTCTACGCTGTCTCTGGACGCTTCCCACTCTATGGCGCAGCGAACGTCTTCCTCAATCCCGCGCGATGGCGCGATGTGAAATCCGTCCTTCATTGCACAATTGATAAATTCTATCTTCTGCACGTCGCCAGCGTCAAGCTCTCCTTTCGACAAATGGGCCCCGCCACGGCGGCCCGCGACGCGCGCACCGAGGGCGCCAGCCTCGCGTTCGGCCGACAAGCGCCCTCGGGGCAGCGCGCGCGACGCGGGGGTATATTTACCCTCCCCCCACCGCAGGGAGACGTGGACAAAGAACACGAACAAGACGAGGAACACGAAGTCCATGAAGACCTGAGGCGAGCCACCCCAAACGCACCCCCCAACCGACCCAACCCGCCCCACCACAGGCACCGCGGCGAACCGCGGCGCCAGCGGCGGGGCGGCAGGGGTAGAAGGTTCCCAGGTCCGCGTTTTTGTGACAACGAACAAAACTGCGTTGTGTTCTCGCCGAAAAATCAGGACCGCATGTCTGGGGAGCATCCCCCCTTGAAGGGGCCCCAGGACACACAAATAAATACACACAAAAAACAAACATCCCATATTTTCCCATATCTTCTGGGTTTCTGTCTTCCCCCCCACTTCCCATATTTTCCCATAAATTCGGGGGAATCGACGATTCATCAGGGATGGACAGACCCCCCTTTAGCAAAACGTGGTTTAGTGAAAACGACCTGAGGCCCAAACCTGGTGGGCGCAAGCCTGGAAAATAACGGCCACGGCGCCCTCTCGAAAACCGAAAACGATCAATTCACGAATCGACGTGTCACTGTTGGGGGTTGTGCCCACCCCCGAATTCGTTGTGTCTGTGTGTTTCTTTCCCTCCTGACCCCTCTCGATGCCCCTGCGAGGCCTAGACGAGCGGAGGGGGGGCGGGGCAACGAGGAGGAGGGAGGAGGGAGGGGGAGGAGGAGGAGGAGGAGGAGGAGGAGGAGGAGGAGGAGGAGGAGGAGGAGGAGGAGGAGGAGGAGGAGGAGGAGGAGGAGGAGGAGAGGAGGGGAGGAGGGAGGAGGGAGGGGGGAGGGAGGAGGGAGGAGGGAGGAGGGGAGGGGGAGGAGGGGGAGGAGGAGGAGGAGGAGGAGGAGGAGGAGGAGGAGAGGAGGAGGAGGAGGAGGAGAAGGGCGCCTTCGCGGCGGCCTCGGCGGCCACGGCGAAGCAGCCGCAGGGCTCGAGGCCCCCCGGCAGCATCTTCCGCACCGCCTGGGGCCGCTCGGGGCGGGGTGGGCCGCCCGCGCCCCGTTCCCCGCGCCGCATTTCGTATGTGTATATATATATATACGTATATACAGATATACAGATTTACACACATGTATGTATGTATGTATGTATGTATGTATGTATGTATGTATGTATGTATGTATATATATATTATTATATATATATATATATATATATATATATCCTATCCTCCCCTCTCTCCTCCTCCTCCGCCTCCGCCTCCGCCTCCTCCTCCTCCTCCTCCATATATATATATATACCTATACGACCACCCTGCGGGTGATAAGGAGGTGAGGGGGGAGGGGGAACCAACGTCTCACTCAATCGATCTCGCTATCGATCTCCCAATCGATCTCACATTCGATCTCACTATCGATATCACTATCGATCTCGCTATCGATCTCACTATCGATCTCACAATCGATCCCACAATCGATCTCACATTCGGTCTCACATTCGGTCTCACTGTCGATCTCACTATCGATCTCAAAATCGATCTCACAATCGATCTCACATTCGGTTTCCCATTCGGTCTCACTATCGATCTCACAATCGATCTCATTATCGATCTCACAGTCGATCTCACTATCGATCTCGCAATCGATCTCGCAATCGATCTCGCAATCGATCTCATCATCATCACCATCATAGTCGTCATCATCGGGACACCATAACCATCATCAACATCATCATCATCAACACCATCATCATCGGGACACCATCATCATCATCAACATCATCATCCTCAACATCGTCATCATCATCATAAGCATCAGCATCATCATCGGGACACAATCATCGACATCATCATCATCAACACAATAATCATCATCAGCACCACCGGGGCACCATCATCATCATCGACATCATCATCATCAACGTCATCATCATCATCATCATCATCATCATCATCGGGACACCATCATCATCATCAACATCATCATCATCACCATCATCAACATCATCGTCAACATCATCGTCATCGGGACACCATCATCAACATCATCAACGTCATCATCATCACCACCATCATCATCACCATCATCACCATCATCACCATCTACACCATCATCATCTCACAATCGATCTGACTATCGATCTCACAATCGATCTCACAATCGATCTCACAATCGATCTCACATTCGGTCTCACTATCGATATCACAATCGATATCACAATCGACGTCATCATCATCATCATCATCACCATCATCATCATCATCATCATCATCATCATCATCATCAACATCAACCAAATCATCATCAGCATCATTATCATCATCATCATCATCATCGCCATCATCAACATTATCATCGTCATCACCATCATCAGCATCACCATCATCATCATAATCATCATCATAGTCATCATCGGGACACCGACGGGGCACCGACGGGACACCGGCGGGACACCGGCGGGACACCGGCGGGACACCGCGGGCCCCCGGTCGCCAGGAAGGGAGTCATTTGGTCCGGCCGCGCCTCAGCCACACGGGACACCAGCGGGACACCGGCGGGACACCGCGGGCCCCCGGCCGCCCGGAAGGGAGACATTTGGTCCGGCCGCGCCTCAGCCACAGGAGACTTTCTCTCGCCCGCCCACGCAGCTTCGCCTCGCCCGCACGCGGGCACGCACGAACACGAAACCGAAATCGATTTCCCGGTAGGGGGGCTCTCCGTTCCACTTCGATCTCACCCCCTCACCTCCGATATACATATATATATATATTATATATGTATATATATATATATATAATATATATATATATATATATATATATATATATATATATATATATATATATATATATATATATATATATATATATGTATGTATATGTATATATATAGGTATGTATAACTATAAATATAAAACAACGGGCGCGTTTTCGCCCAGTGTCGGGCCCCGGGGCCCTCACAGATCGATCCGGCTCGAACAATGACGCAGACCCAGACCTGATTGCGCCGTTGCAAGATGAGGACGGGATTTTTTTTGTAGTTTTCGGCCCCGGGTGGCCCTCGCCGGGCCTCGGGAGCGTCAAACAGCTACTCAGGATGACAAGCCGAACCTGGGGAAAGGGTCGGGACTTCCAGGGACGCCGTCCCGGAAAAATCAGGACGTCGCATGTCTGGAGAAAGATGGGGCCTGGGGCTCTGGTCATGGTTTTGCTTCGCGACGTCGAATTTTCTTGCAGCGCCATATCGGAGTGAGTGTCGGGAACTTTGGGTTTCGACCACGTGCAAGAGGGACCCTGGTCAAGAGTGGCCTCTGGTGCGCGGGTTTTCAAGGACCGCGGGGGGACCAACCACAGGCGCACAAGACTCTACTATCGCACCGCGTTCGGCGATCGGAGGGCCCCACTGGGCCCGCACAAGATGTCACTCCGGCGAAAAGTCACTCTTTCGTCAAGTTGAAGGATGGCGTGTCGCCACGGCGGCCCCGGCGACATGGCACTATCCCATCCCAGAGCGAGAAAACCGACATAAACATAAACTGTTGGCGTTCCGCGCGAATTTCTTGGATCTGCGCTGGGCCCCCTCCCTGGCGCGCGGAACCCGCGAGGGGCGGCGCTAGAGGCGCCGCTAGGAGGGCCCAGCGCGGATCCAGGAACTCCGCGCGGAGAGCCACAAGCTTATGTTCATGACGGTTTTTTCTTCTTCGAGGAAAAAAAGCAGACCCTGCTGGAAAGGAGTGCCTGTGAGAAAAAGCATCAAAACCATAGAAACACACAGTGTTGTCTTGTGTGTTTTTCTGCAGTGTGTGTTTCAATGTGTTTTTGCATGCCGTGTGTTTTGCAATGTGTTTCCACAGTATGTTTTCACTGTGTGTTTTCCACGGTGTGTTTGTCCACAGTGTTTTTACCTAACAGCGAAGACTGATAGGTTTCTAATGGGGTCAAAACAAATATCTGATGACTCCCCAGATGGGGTCTGGGCGGGAGCCGGACAAGCGAGGGCCGGGCTCGTTTTAAGCAAACAGTCACACACTTCGTGCTCTTCGACCTCCCAGAACTCCATTCCCGGGCCACATTTTGGATGCCCGGAGCCAACTGTAGGTCACTTCGTGCTCTTCGACTTCCCAGAACTCCACTCCCGGGCCACATTTTGGATGCCCGGAGCCAACTGTAAGTCACTTCGTGCCCTTCGACTCCCAAAACTCAATTCCCGGGCCACATTTTGGATGCCCGGAGCCAACTGTAAGCCAGTTCGTGCTCTTGGACTTCCCAAAACACCATTCCCGGGCCACATTTTGAATGCCCGGAGCCAACTGTAAGCCACTTCGTGCTCTTCCACTTCCCAGAACTCCACTCCCGGGCCACATTTTGAATGCCCGGAGCCAACTGTACGCCACTTCGTGCTCTTCCACTTCCCAGACTTCCAAGACTCATCATCTTCATCATCATCATCGTCCCCGTAGCCTTCTTGGCTACAGCCCTGCTTTCGAAGATTTCCTTTCAAAGGAACTGCGCAGCGCCTACTGCACACCTTAATGCCAGGACATGCTGATAGTTCTCGGTCTGGCGGCGGTGCTCCTGACCCTGCTGCATTGAACAGCGGTGCTCCTCAGCCTGCGGCAGGGAACAGCGCTGCTCCTCAGCGTGCTGCATTGAGCGGTCATCTGCAAACGCTCGTCGAGCACGTGAAGCAGTTCGGCCGGATACCGAAGCGAAATAAAGGAACGTCCGAACAAGAACGGGCCGAAAACAAGTTGGCCAAGCGTTTCTCGGACCATCGCGACCGCATCCCCAAAGACATTTTGCATGAACTGCGGGCCCTGGGCTGTGCTGATCAGCAGACGGAAACCGAGGACCACTGCGACCGCCGCTGATGTTGCCACTGCGACTGCCACTGCGAATCCGAATGCGACTGCGAGAACACCAGAATTCTACAACAGCACTCTTACATGAATACCACAGGCAATGTTTCCAGCTATGCTTCTACACATCGCTGTTAGGTTGCTTTGCCGGGATAATTTGTTCACAGTGTGATTTCACTTGTTCACAGTGTGATTTTCACACTGTTTTTCCACAGTGTGTTTTTTTCCACACCTTGTTGTTCTGTGTGCTTTCTCCACGGCCCCCAGGACTGCCCGCCAGACGGCCCAGGGCCGCAGCGCTGGTCTCGGGGCCGGAGCCCCGGGGCTCCGGGGCCCGTCTCCTGGGGGCCCCTTTCTCCGGCTCCTCTGCGCCAGTCCTCCCAGGGCCCTTCCCTGCCACCGCCGCCATTGTCGCGGTCGTTGTCGTGGTCGTGGTCCTGGTCGTGGTCGTAGTCGTGGTCGTCGTGGTCGTCGTGGTCGTCGTGGTCGTCGTGGTCGTCGTCGTCGTCGTCGTCGTCGTCGTCGTCGTCGTCGTCGTCAGTGTCGGCGTCGGCGTCGGCATCGTCGTCGTCGTCGTCGGCACCGCCGTGCGGCTGATTATCGCCAGGACCGAGGCCACTTCTCAGCACCCCGCCGCGCCCAGAAGCACGAGGAACGCCAGATAGATACCCATGGGAGGACCCCAGGAGCATCGCAACCGTCTCCGAACCGAACTGTGACTTCTAACACAGTTCCCCAAACAATGCTTGCAGTAATAGTCACGGTGGAGGCTTTAGATAAGGATGCCTTCGATATGGAACCCAGGGCCTCGCGACCGATAGGCGGCCAAACGCGGGCCACTCACCTCGCCTTGGAAACAATAGTTGAGCAGGGACCGACCGTCCCCGCATTCCTATAGTCCTACCACGAAATGTTCTTAGAACCCCCAAATGTTCGAATAACAAAAACAGTGTGCTTGGAACATAATCCCGGTATATTAAAACACGACAGTCCCAGCCAGAAATGTTCTGAGAACAGTTCGTGCGGGCCACGAAGGGTTCTGAGAACCCTCCTTGGTGGGCCTATAGGCGAGCCAGGACGCTTCGCCACTGCTTCAGCCGAGGAGACTGGCTGGCACTTCCAGGCTTTCGCCCAGGGGCCGCCCCGTGCGCGCGCTTGCTGGCATCTCCGTGGCCCTCCACGGGCGACCGCCCGCGGCCGCCCCGTGCGCCTGTCCATACTTCCACGGTGCGCGCGTACGTCTAGGAGGCCTCTTGGGGTGCCTTTGGGGCCATCCTGTGCGCCTCCGAGCGGCCTGTGCGTCTTGGAGCGGCCTGCGGGCGTCGCGGGTGCCTCTGGGAGCGTCTTCGGGCTCTCTCGGCGCTTTCTGGTGGCATTTTGTGGGCCTCTGGGGCCCCCCCAAGGGTCTGCACACACACACACACACACACACACACACACACACACACACACACACACACACACACACACACACACACACACACACACACACACACACACACACACACACACACACACACACACACACACACACACACACACACACACACACACACACACACACACACACACACACACACACACACACACACACACACACGCACGCACGCACGCACGCACGCACGCACGCACGCACGCACGCACGCACGCACGCACGCACGCACGCACGCACGCACACACACACACACACACACACACACACACACACACACCACACACACACACACACACACACACACACACACACACACCACACACACAACACGCGCACGAACACGCACGCACGCACGCACGCACGCACGCACGCACGCACGCACCACGCACACACACACACACACACACACACACACACACACACACACACACACACACACACACACACGCACGCACGCACGCACGCACGCACGCACGCACGCACGCACGCACGCACGCACGCACACACACACACACACACACTTGCTGTAGAGGTCGCCGCCCAAAGGGGCCCGAGCCCCGGTGCGCCCTTATATTGTATATGTTGTCGCGCATCGCTTGCATCACATGGCCGATTTCGGAAACCCTGTACCCAAAAACATTTTCGCCTTTTGGGAGGCGTCCTTCCGCCGCCCTTCCGCCGGCTTCCGCCGCCGCCCTTCCGCAGGCTTCCGCCGGCAGTTGGTGGCCTCGTTTCACGTCCGCCACCCTTCCGCCGCCCTCCAGCCGCCCTCCGCGGCGGAAGAGATGACAACTTCTTTCATCCTCGAAGACAAAGCCTTGTTTTGGAACGCCCCATATAGAGACGCCTTCGTCGAACAGCCCCCTAACTGAGGCCAACGTGGACAGGCCCCCTCCGACTATAGGCTTTCCAATATGACTTTGCACGGCCGTTCGCTTGCACACTAGATATCGTGCCATCCGTGAGCAGGGACCGACAGTCCTGGCATTCCTATAGGCATACCACGACATGTTCTTAGAACCCAAACATGTTCTCATAACAAAACCAATGCTCTTAGAAAATAACCCCGACGTGTTAAAACAACACAGTCTCGGCCAGAGATGCTCTGAGGCTTAAGGACATTTCGTGTGGGTGCAAAAGGTTCTTAGATCATTATTTGGTAGGCCTATTGGCGAGCCTGGACGCTTCGCCACTGCTCGATATCCCTGGTCATCCAATACCGATCACTACACCGACCTTGTAGACGTGCTGCAACGGAATTTTGCATGGATTTCTGTCAATGCAAAACCCCGAAACGGCGAGTGAAGAACTAAGTGAACTTCGCGTGGTTGTTTTTTAGTCTTCCTTCCTGGCTCAAAAAAAGTCCGCACGAAATTCACCTCGAAGTCTGGAACGAACTTCTCCGGGACACTCCGGGGCCACCCTGTCGTTTTCCGAACGAAAGCCGCTCTGCGATGTTGGCGCCATGATTCGGGGGCGCGCGAACATGGAGTAGCGATCCATGGATCTGGCGCGCGGTCGCCAAATCCATGGCGCGGGGGAGGTGGCCTCCCCGAAATGCGGCGGGTGCCGCCTCGTTCGGCGGCGGAAGTCCGCGATTTGCCACGGAAACGGGGCCCGTCGCTAATCCACGACCCCTGAATCCATGTTTGCGATCGCCTGACCCCTTCCCCGGGGGCGTCCGAGAGGGGGGCATCCCAGAGGGGGGGCGCAAGTCATGGCCGGCGGCACGTGCGCGGCCCAGGGGGGGGGGCCAGGGACGTGACGAAATGAGCAGGGGCGCCACGAAATCTGAGGAAACATCATGGCGCACGCCATGATACCCCTCACCCCCTAGTCATCGCCCCCCTCTCGGCCGCCCCCTCCCCCTTCTGTTTGCGATCGCCTGAATGATACCGACCTCCCGTCATCTCTGGCCAGTCGCCGCCTGCGGTGCACACGCATTAGATCTCTCAGACGCGTGCGGTCAGGCCTCGATCGAATCTTATACAGTGCGGGCCGCACGCGCGCGAATGTCGAAATCAAACAGAATATCGACCAGCGCAGACTCCATAGATAAAACAATAAACAACATATTCCGGCAAAGCAACCTAACAGCGATGTGTATAAGCATATCTGGAAGCATTCCCCTTAAGGTTCAGGTGAAAATCCAGTTGTAGAATTCTGCTGTTCTCGCAATCGCAGTCGCATTCGCAATCCTAGGGATTCCTAAGACATCCTTAGGCATCCTTAGGAATCCATCGGAATCCTTAGGAAACCTTAGGAATCCAAATTCCTGGGGATTCCTAGGGATTCCTGTGGATTCCTAGGGAATCCTAAGGATTCCAAAGGATTCGCCTGCCTTGGCCTCAGCCTCAGCCTGCCTCAGCCTCAGCCTGCCTCAGCCACAGCCCCAGCCACAGCCTCAGCCTGCCTTAGCATCAGCCTCAGCCTCAGCCTCAGCCTGCCTCGGCCTCAGCCTCAGCCTGCCTCGGCCTCAGCCTCAGCCTCAGCCTGCCTCAGCCTCAGCCTGCCTCAGCCTCAGCCTGCATCAGCCTCAGCCTCAGCCTGCCTCAGCCGCAGCTTGCCTCAGCCTCAGCCTCAGCCTCAGCCTCAGCCTGCCTCAGCTTCAGCCTCAGCCTGCCTCGGCCTCAGCCTCGGCCTCAGCCTCAGCCTGCCTCGGCCTCAGCCTTAGCCTGCCTCAGCCTCAGCCTCTCAGCCTCAGCCTGCATCAGGCTCAGCCTCAGGCTCAGCCTCAGCCTCAGCCTGCCTCAGCCTCAGCCTGCATCAGCCTCAGCCTCAGCCTGCCTCAGCCGCAGCTTGCCTCAGCCTCAGCCATAGCCTCAGCCTCAGCCTCAGCCTGCCTCAGCCTCAGCCTGCATCAGCCTCAGCCTCAGCCTGCCTCAGCCGCAGCTTGCCTCAGCCTCAGCAACTGCCTCAGCCTCAGCCTGCCTCAGCTTCAGCCTCAGCCTCAGCCTGCCTCGGCTTGCCTCAGCCTCAGCCTCAGCATGCCTCAGCCTCAGCCTCAGCCTCAGCCTGCCTCAGCCTCAGCGTCAGCCTCTCAGCCTCAGCCTGCCTCAGCCTCAGCCTCAGCCTCAGTCTGCCTCAGCCTCAGCCTGCCTCAGCCTCAGCCTACCTCAGCCTCCTGAGCCTGCCTCGGCCTCAGCCTCGGCCTCGGCCTCAGCCTCAGCCTGTCTCAGCCTCAGCCTGCCTCAGCATCAGCCTCAGCCTCAGCCTCAGCCTGCCTCGGCCTCAGCCTCAGCCTGCCTCAGCCTCAGCCTCAGCCTGCCTCAGCCTCAGCCTCAGCCTGCCTCAGCCGCAGCTTGCCTCAGCCTCAGCCACAGCCACAGCCTCAGCCTGCCTCAGCTTCAGCCTCAGCCTCAGCCTGCCTCGGCTTGCCTCAGCCTCAGCCTGCCCCGTCCTCAGCCTCAGCCTCAGCCTGCCTCAGCCTCAGCGTCAGCCTCTCAGCCTCAGCCTGCATCAGACTCAGCCTCAGCCTGCCTCAGCCTCAGTCTCAGCCTGCCTCAGCCTCAGCCTGCCTCAGCCTCAGCCTCTCAGCCTGCCTCGGCCTCAGCCTGCGTCAGCCTCAGCCTCAGCCTGCCTCAGCCTCAGCCTGCATCAGCCTCAGCCTCAGCCTGCCTCGGCCTCAGCCTTCCTCGGCTTCGGCTTGCCTCAGCTCGGGCATTCAAAATATGGCACAGGACTGGTGTTCAGGGAACACGAAGATCACGAAGTGGCCCACAGTTGGCTCCGGGCAATCAAAATATGGTACAGGAATGGTGTTCCGGGAACACGAAGAACACGAAATGGCCTACAGTTGCCTCAGGGCGTTCAAAATGTGGCCTGGGAATGGTGTTCTGGGAACACGAAGAACACGAAATGGCCTACAGCTGCCTCCGGGCATTCAAAATGTGGCCTGTGAATGTTGTTCTGGGAACACGAAAAACACGAAGTGGCCTACAGTTGCCTCCGGGCATTCAAAATGTGGCCTGGGAATGGTGTTCTGGGAACACGAAGAACACGAAGTGGCCTACCGTTGCCTCCGGTCATTCAAAATGTGGCCTGGGAATGGTGTTCTGGGACGACGAAGAACACGACATGGCCTACAGTGGCCTCCAGGCATTGAACATGTGGCGTGGGAATGATGTTCTGGGAATGGATTCCTAAGGATTCCTAAGAATTCTTAAGGTTTCCTAGAGATTCCTGGGGCTGCACTTTTGTCCGGCTCCTTGTCCGGATCCCGCCCAGACCCCCCTGGGGCGTCAAGATGCTCTCTTTTGATCCCACTAGAAACCTATCTGCAAAAACTGTTAGGTAACGACTGCATTTCGAAAACAACAAATATCTAGCCTCAGCTGCAGTTCCTGAGCTTCTGCTCTGCTGGGGGGTGGGTGCTGGAGTGGCTCTGCCGGGGTAGGGGGGTGGGGTGGGGTGGGGTGGGGGGGACGCGCTGTGCTCCGTTTTCCGGGGGGTGGGTCGGGTCGTGGGAAACACAACAGAGTACCACCCCTGATGCCAGAGAGCCCAAGATTGCTGCAAGATATTTCGAAGACGGCCAACAAGATGTACCCAAGACGGCCCAAGATGGCGTCATGACGGCCCAAGATGCCTTCAAGAGGCCTCTAAGACGGCCCAAGACGTCTCCAAGAGTTCCCAAGAGGCCCGAAGAACGCCCAAAAGGCCCCCCAAGAGGCCCCAAGAGCACTCCAACAGCACCCCCAAGAGGGGCTCATAAGGCCAAAATCGTATGTTTTCCTCTAGTTTTTGACGGATTTGGACATGCTCGCCTTTTCGGGCTTCCGACGCTCCAAGACGGCCCAAGAGGCCCCCAAGATCGCACCAAGACGGCCAAAGAGGCTCCCAAGAGCGCCCCAAAACTGCCCAAGGAGCCCCAAGGCTACTCAAGAGGGCCCCAAGACGGCCCAAGAGGGCTCCAGGACTACCTCGGAGGCACCCAAGGCGCTCCGAGAGGGCCCCAAGACGGCCCCAACAGAAGCCCCAGAGAAGGAACCCGACCCAACACTTCGAGTCTTCCGGCGCAAGAGGCTCCCAAGAAAGCCCACGAGGCCTCTCAGAGGCCCCCCCGGAGGCCTCAGGGGGAGCCCACTAGGCCCCACTCCTCCTCCTCCCACCTCCTCTCTCCTCCTCCCGCTCCCTCCTCCTCCTCCTCCTCCTCCCTCCTCCTCCTCCTCCTCTTCCTCCTCCTCCACCTCCTCCTTTTCATCCTCCTCCTCCTCTTCCTCCTGGGCAATCTTGGAAGCCTCTTGGGGGCCGCTTAGGCCGTCTTGGGCCATCGTGAGGCAATCCCTCCCTCCACCTCCCTCCGCCTCATCCTCCACCTACTCCTCCACCTCCCCTTCCACCAACCAGATCGCATCGTGCTGACGTAGACCGGGCTACGGCCAACAAAACTGGACTTGGGTGGACTCCCCTCCACTCTGCTCGGATCTTCCCGACGCTACTCTACCATCTGCCCTGCTCGACTGTGCTCTGCTCGACCCTGCTCAACTCTACCTTACCCCGCCCTACCCAGTCCTTCTTCCTTCTTGGTGTATGACCCCACTCTGCCCCACAACCGGCCGGTAGCGGCCCACCAGAGGCCCAAGAGAGGCCCCAGGAGGCTCCAAGACGGCCCCTGAAAGGCCTCAAAAGTGCTGCCAGGAGGCCCCCGAGAGACCTGCCAGGAGACCCCGGAGGGGTCGGCGGTGCGGCGTAGGCCCACGAATGGCCCCACGCTGCCGCGGAGCTGGCCGGCAGCGACATTTTGCTGGGTGGCCCCATCACGCCTGTCGGAAACCACTCCGCCTGGCGCAGGACGTCACCAGATACAGCTGTGAGCGCCGCGGTTGTGGGCATCGTCCTCGGTGGAGCTCCGTTCGGCGGTGGGCAAACCTCCCTTTAGCAAAACCACCCTTGAATGAAAACCGCCTGGGACCGAAACCGACGAACCTTGACCCGCAAAAATGACGGCCGCGACGCCTTCTCGCGAACCGAGAACGGCGAATTCGCTAATCGACGTGTCAGGGACGAGGTCTGTCCACCCCCGATCCTCATGGGGCCACGAGGCGCTGCATTGGGTTGGGGGGGACGCATGCAAGCTTTGCCTCTGAGGCCTTCGGTGGAGCTGCCTATGGGGCATGCGGACGGTTCCACTGGGGCCTTCGGTGGAGCTTCCCATGGGGCCACGAGGCGCTTCTAGGTCAGGGGAGACGCACGCAGACGGTGAATCTGTGGCCTTCGGTGGAGTTTCCCATGGGGACACGAACCGCTCTCCTGGGTGGGGGGGACGCATGCGGAAAGTGCCACTGGGGCCTTCGGTGGAGCTCCCTGTAGGGCCCCGAAACGCTGTACTGGGTGGGGGAAGCGCATGCGTACCGTGCCAGTGGCGCCGTCGGTGGAGCTCCCTCTGGGGCCACGACGCGCTGTACTAGGTGGGGGGGGGACGCATGCGGGCGGTAGCACTGGGACTTCCGGTGGAGCTCTGTATGGGGTCACGAAGCGCTGTACTGGGTGGGGGAAGCGCATGCGGGCGGTAGCCCTGGCGCCGTGGGTGGAGCTCCCTCTCGGGCCACGAAACGTTGTACTGGGTGGGGACGACGCGTGCGGAAAGTGCCAGTGGCGCCGTCGGTGGAGCTCGCTCTGAGGCCACGACGCGCTGTACTGTGTGTGTGTGTGGGGGGGACGCATGCGGGCGGTAGCACTGCATGGGGCCGTCGGTGGAGCTCCGTATGGGGGAGGAGTCGTAGTAGTACGCAGCTGATGAGCAATGTTCGGGGTTATGCTAAGGGAAAACGAAAGCTAGCTGAGAGTTAGTTTGCAACGCATTAAAGTACACACATGCGCGACCAAGCTAAAAATCACACACGTGTGACATCTACCTCGCTTTGTTCTTACGAACGCACGTTCCATGAATATGTGTCAATTGGCACACTACGGGCAACACGTGCGCGCGCCATGCTCGCAAATCAGCGCCATGAGCAAACAATCGGGTTCCTAGCAATTTGAAGCATGTGCTCTTCAAAAAACACATGGAACAACGCATGTGACTTCAATCAGTAAATCAGAACGAGCGCGCGCTTGCGAAAGTTAACATGTCGAGGCAACAACATCTATTCCCAGCCAGCTTATGGTGTTGGGTCCTCGTTTTGAAGAGACAGCGCCCCGCGTCTCCCTCCTCACTCCTCCTCCTCCCCCTCCTCCCTCCTCCCATCCCTGCCTCTGCTCTTCGCATGTCATCCTCATCGTCATCATCATCACCATTATTATCATCACCATCAGCATCGTGATCGTCATCGCTACCCCCGTTTCGGCACACCCCTTACACGCTTCGTGGCCCCATAAGGAGCTCTAGCTCAGGCCCAGTGGCACCGTTCGGCGTCACCCCTTTTCGGCACACCCCTCACACGTTTCGTGGCCCCATAGGCAGCTCCACCTACGGCCCCAGTGGCACCGTTCGCATGTGGGCGTCACCCCCGTTTCGACACACCCCTCACTCGCTCCGTGGCCCCATAAGCAGCTCCACCTACGGCCCAAATGGCACCGTTAACATGCGGGCGTCGCCCCCGTGTCGGCACACCCTTCACACGTTTCGTGGCCCCATAAGCAACTCCACGCACGGCCCCAGTGGCACCGTTCGCATGTGGGCGTCACCCCCGCTTCGGCCCACCCCTCACACGTTTCGTGGCCCCATAGGGAGCTCCAACGAAGGTCCCAGTGGCACCGTTCGCATGCGGGCGTCGCCCCCGTGTCGGCACACCCCTCACACGTTTCGTGGCCCCATGGGCAAAATCACCCACGACACCAGTGGCACCGTTCGCATGTGGGCGTCACCCCCGTTTCGGCACATTCCTCACACTGTTCCTGGCCCCACAGGGAGCTCCACCTGAGGCCCGGTGGCGCAGCCCGCATGTGGGCGACTCTCCCTGCACACCCCTCACACGTTTCGTGGCACCACAGGGAGCTCCACCTACGGCCCCAGCGACACAGCCCACATTCGGGCCTCAGATCGTACTCACAATTGCGGCACTCTCTATAACTGCATATGGTTGGGTCCTTCGCCAGGCTAATTGCCGTTCTGTAAAATCATACTTTACTGGCCACGCGCTCGCATATCAGAACTATCCACCAATCGTTTCGCACCCGCCAATTCCGTCATGTAGGCACTTGTCGGGCCACACGCGCACCCTCCTCCTCCTCCCTCCTCCCCCTCCTCCTCCTCCTCCTCCTCCTCCTCCTCCTCCTCCTCCTCCTCCCTCCCTCCCTCCCTCCCTCCCTCCCTCCTCCTTCTCCTCCTCCCTTCTCCTCCCCTTCTCCTCCTCCTCCTCCTCCTCCTGCTCCTCCTCCTCCAAGGCTGTCAAGGTCGTTCGCAAGGTGAACGTGCAGCAACGCAGGCACTCCCTGTGCATAAACCTCCCGTGGGAAGAAATCCAGAAACATGGACGCACATGCAGGCAGCTGCTGCAAACAGTGAGCGAAAGGCAGCAGGCCTCCTCCCTCCCCTGAGATCCGACGTCGCGAAGCAAATATAAAGCATACGGCCGGACCAGAGAGAAGAACAGCCTTCAGGAACATGAGACCCTCCTCCGGGCAAACGCAGATCCAAGAAATCCGCGTGGAGCGCTCAAAGTTCATGTTTATGCAATTTTTTGTTCAGGGTCCTCCTCCTCCTCCTCCTCCTCTTCCTCCTCCTCCTCCTCCTCCTCCTCCTCCTCCTCCTCCTCCTCCCCCTTCTCCTGGCCGGGAGGGGCGCCACTGGCGCTAGTTCTCGGGTCATAGATCGGCTCTCGAGCAGCCGTTCGGGACGATCCCAGCTCTTCCGGAAGCCTCTCGGCGAGGCGCAGCTGCTGGAAGGTATCCCGAGGCTGGACAGACGCTGGGAACCTACGAAAACGTTCGAACACATAAAACTAACACGACTCCTCCTCCTCCTCCTCCTCAGCTCCTCCTCCTCCTCCTCCTCCTCCTCCTCCTCCTCCTCCTCCTACTCCTCTTTCTCTTTCTCCTCCTCCTCCTCCTCCTCCTCCTCCTCCTGGCCGGGAGGGGCGCTGCCGGCGCTGGTCGCCTCCATGTGCTGCGTGGCCCACTCCGCGAACGGGAGGTCTCCGGCGCTTGACCTCAGCAGGGCGCCGACGTCCTGCTCGAGGCTGCGGGCGGTGCTGATGGTGACGACGACGATGACGATGGTAATGATGATGCTGCTGCTGCTGATGATGCTGCTGCTGCTGATGATCATGATGATGATGATCCTCTTCTGCTGCTGATGATGCTGCTGCTGACGAGGAGGGGCGAGGGCGAGGACGATGACGATGGGTGATGCTGATGCTGATGCTGGTGCTGATGCTGCGGCTGATGGTGATGGTGGTGATGCAGATGCTGCTGATGATGATGGTATTGATGATGATGCTGCTGCTGATGATGCTGATGATGATGACGACGGTGACGATGGCGATGATGCTGATGCTACTGATGATGCTGTTGATGATGACGAAGACCATGATGCTGTTGCTGCTGCTGATCATGATTATGCTGATGTTAACGTATGATGGATGTTGTATTGTGGACTCTGGGCGTTGGTCATGATGATGTCGATGGGTGATGGTGACGATCATGACGACGTTGATGATGCTGACGATGATGACTATGATAATGATAATGCTGATGCTGATGATCAATGGCGATGGCCACGACGACGATGACAATGATACTGTCTATGATGGTAACGACGATTATGATGCTGGTGATGATGAAGAATGTGAGGAGGATGAGTATGATACTGCTGTTGCGAATGCTGTTGAGGATACTGCTGCTGCTGATGATGACGGCGAATAGGAGGAGGAGCTTGAAGCGAGGAGAAAAAGCGAGGAACAAGGATGAGCGAGGCTCGTTGATCAACATTTTGGATACGCTTCTCGTTTTTGTGCCTGCTGTAGGCTTCTCGTCGCCACGGTTGGTCTCCTTTAACATCAACCCCACAACGCACTCCAGGGAGATTCTGGAACGAGGGCTTGGAGGAGAAGGAAGAAGCAGGGGCAAGTGTGGACGGAGGAGGAAGTTGGGAGAGAAGAGATGGACGGGCAGGTGGGAGGGGGAGGCGGTAGGCGACAGGTGAAGATGAAGCTGCTAATGATAGTGCTGATTCTAATACCAATGATAACTAATGATACTGATACTAGTAATCATAATGATGATGATGACGATGATGATGATCATGATGATGATGATGATGATGATGCTAATGATGCTGCTGCTGATGATGACGATTCCGATGATGCTGATGATGACGATGGAGATGATAATGACGATGATGATGCTGCTGATGATGATGCGGATGCGGACGCGGATGATGATGATGATGATGATGATGATGATGATGATGATGATGCTGATGCTGATGCTGATGTTGATAATGACGACGACGATGACGATGACGATGACGATGACGATGATGATGATGATGATGATGATGATGATGATGATGATGATGATGATGATGATGATGATGATGTAGATGTAGATGTGGATGAGGCGGAGGAGGTGGTGGAAGGATAATGTGGGACTCCGGATACCGTAAAAGCTTGCAAGAGAGAATCAGTCCAGTAGTCTTCCGACAGTAAGCCACGTTCTCAAAATCAGAGACATGGCCGTAACTCATTCGCCACTGGCCAGCGGGAAACTTCTCGGCGAGAAGGTCATCCAGAGCCTCAACGCTTCGCGAGCGCCGCATGGAGAAACGGTCCTAAGCAAGCGTATCCAGAGGCCGCACCAAAAGTCACAAGACTTCTCATGTCCTGATCGGGTGGTGTGTGTGTGATCTCACACGCCAGTCACTACTCGTACATACACCTGGCGGGGTCACGGCGTGCCAACTGACTACCTGCCAGACCACCCCAACCCAACCCGAAGACCCGAATTTCGGGTTGGGGGGGTACGGGTTCCACGCGTGTTTTCTCGATGTTTCCCGACCCCCCCTACTAGAAATCGTGGGTAAAACTGAGCCTTCGGGTTGGGTTGGGGTGGTTTGGTGGGTGGTGACCAACTGGTAACGGAGCGGCTCGGCACAAAACAGCGTGGCGCGGACCGCGGGGGGGCGAACGCGCACAGCGGAAGGAACGGCCCTGAGGCCCCAGGAGGGCCGGCCCTCCGTGCGACCGGACAGCAACCTCTCAAAGCTGGGCCGCAGAGGGCCGAAGTGCCCGGCCCCACCAGCCCAGACAGCATCGACTTGGCCAGGGAGGAGGAGGAGGAGGAGGAGGAGGAGGAGGAGGAGGAGGAGGAGGAGGAGGAGGAGCAACCCCCCTCCGGGGGACAGCCCCTGGCCACATGAGTAACGGTACTTTTTTGTTCGGCGGCCCGCAAGGAAAAGTCCAGAGGGCGTGTCAATGAACGGCAGAGGGGCGCGATGCCAAAGAATTCGAGAGGGCCAGGCCACAGAAGGAGGAAGCCGCCAAGAAGGCGCCAACCCACGCACGTGGATGAGTAACGGTACGCGGCGGGACAAGACTTCAGGGTGGCGGAGGACACGACGAGTCGACAAGACTTCAGGGTGGCGGAGGACACGCACGGCAAGGCCAGGGTGCTCCGCAGTATGATCGGCGTTCCCAGTACGACCTGCGGAAGGCGCAGCGCGGAATCGGCGCGGCACGGCCAGGAATGGGGCGGACGCGCGCGCAGCGAGCGGAATTGCTCCAGCAGGCCCCAGACCCCTCCCCAGACCTCATATCCAAACTATTAGGCCACGGCGACCCGAGTGAATCGGGGATCCCAAAACCGTGTGGTGACAGTCCGTGCGGTGACCTCGGAACCCCAAGAGACCTCACCGCACAGTCCGTCACCGCACGGTCTTGGGACCCTGGAGGCCCCAGTCGCCCGAGACATCCTCGGAGAACGACCCAGGTCCCCAAACCGTGCGGTGACCCCCGGATCCCCACCGACTCGCCACACGGTGTGGTCACCACCCCGGTTTGGGGGCCCCCGAGTGAACAGCGGCGCGGCACGGCACAGAACCGGCACAGCAGGACCGGGGGGGGGGAGGGGGCAGGCACGCGCAGCGGAGGGCCACGGACAGGACGGCTTGGCAGGCGAGGGGATCGCAACCGGCCTTCATAACCCAGCATCGGGATTTCCACCAGGTGCTGCCATCGAATGCCTGCTGCAGCGCGCAGCATTCGAGCATGATGGTGAGGAGGACAGGGGGGTGGGAGGATGGAGAATGAGCAAAAGGACGAGGAGGGACGATGAGAGAGGAGGACGAGGACAACGAAAAAGGGGGGAGGAGGATGAGGAGGGGAAGGATGGGGGAAGAGTAGGATGGAGGAAGGGGAGGAGTAGGAGGACAAGGACAACGAGGAGAGGTAGGGGGATAGGGAGGCGGAGGACGAGGATGATAAGGTAGGGGGATAGGGAGGCGGAGGACGAGTTTGAGGAGAAGGAGGAGGGAGAGGATGCCGATGATGAGGAGTGGGCAGCCAGGATTTCCCCTCTGCCTTCCCCACTTACCCCCTCCTGGCCCCCTTCCCGCCCCATTCTCCTTCCTTCCCCTCCTCCCCTCCCCTCCCCCTTCACTTCTGTCCCCTCCTCCCCTCCCCTCCCTTCCTTCCCCTCCTCCCCTCCTCCCCTCCCCTCCCCTCCTCCCCTCCCCTCCCCTCCTCCCCTCCTTCCTTCCTCCCCTCCCCTCGACCTCTTCACTTTCTGTCCTCGTTTAAAGTTCACAATTGCCTTCATGCCTCCCAAATGGGGTGCGAGTAGATGGGGCCGGAGGATGGTGCTGCATCGCCGATGCATCGCCGATGTATTGCCGATGCATCGCCGACGCATCGGCGACGCCGGCGATGTATCGGCGCCGCCGGCGTGGAGAAAGTCGGGCTCCGCATCGAGCCGCATCGCCGATGCATCGGCGATACGGCGCGATCCTCCGACCCCATGTGCTCGGATCACATCCTGGAGGCCCAGATTGTCCCCTTTCCTTCTCCTCCTCCTCCTCCTCCTTTCCTTTAAGACGAAGTCAAGACGAGGATGACATCGGGTGAGGATGAATCGAGAATCTCTGAAATCCGGCGAAACTGGACGGGCACCGCGGCCCTCTCAGAGCGTTCCGGAACGTTCTGAGAGCGTTCTGGACTGCTCTGGAACGGATCTATCCTCGACGTAGCCCCGTCCGATCTTCCTCCTCTGCTTCTGCTGCTGCGTCAGTTCACCAGCTCCCCATGGTGCGCAGCAGGTGGAGGGTGGGCAATTTTGTCGGCGGAGGAAGCTGGAGAGGGATACGCAACATAGAAGGACAACTGGAGACAGCATATGAGGAAGTGGCCTGCATGACAATCGGCCAGCGTACGCTGGGATATCCAATGGCCTTCATACCTGCGCGAGAGGGAGGAGGAGGAGGAGGAGGAGGAGGAGGAGGAGGAGGAGGAGGAGGAGGAGGAGGAGGAGGAGGAGGAGGAGGAGGAGGAGGAGCAGGAGGAGGAGGAGCAGGAGGAGGAGGAGGAGGAGGAGGAGAAGGAAGAGGAGGTGGAGGAGAAGGAGGAGGAGGAAGATGCGAAAGGCTTCGCTGGACGAGCCGTCCTTCGGCGCCTCCACCGGCTCGCCGTCCTCCCCAGGCTGGGGAGGCGTGGCCGCCGCGAAGAGGGCGTCGCGCTGGCCGTCCTCGTCGAGCTCCGTGCCGATGAGGACCTCGGGGCTCAGTTGGCGGATTTCAGGAACCCTGTGCCCAAAAACGTATTCATCTCTTGGGGACGCATTTTTCACTTCCGCCGCCTTCCGCCGAGCTTCCGCCGGCTTCCGCCGGCGGAGGCGGCCTCGTTCCGCCGCCTTCACGGCGGAAGAGATGACAACTCTTGCTATCCTCGAAGGCAAGGCCTCTTTGGAACGCCTCAGTTGGGTTCGATCAGCTCTGGGAGTTATGTTGCTCCCATCGTACTTAAGGGCCACGTCCCAGAAATAACACTTCGAGCACCCAGACTAACAAAAACTTCGAAACAGGGTCGAGCGAGTATCGCCTCCCAAGGCCCGACACGTGAATACCCTCCAATTCCGGTACTTTCTTGGTGCTCGAAATTCCTTCTGGTGGTCAAGGCTGAAGTAGGTTGGAACATCATTATCAGAGAGAAAGAACGAGGCCGTCTACGGCGATAGAGCGCGCAGCTCAAAGCCGGCCGGACTGACAGCGAGACCGAAACCGACCGACACCCGCAGGCCGCAGGCGACCTTAGGCGAGCGCAGCGACGCAGCAACGGCACAACAACAACCGACCGAATCAGACCGACCAAACGAAGCCGACCGCGACGCATCCGATCCGA
This sequence comes from Prorocentrum cordatum, assembly GCA_963575745.1. Classification (NCBI taxonomy): domain Eukaryota; class Dinophyceae; order Prorocentrales; family Prorocentraceae; genus Prorocentrum; species Prorocentrum cordatum. Next base: position 98,527 of record CAUYUJ010014295.1, read on the forward strand.
CCGAACTGCGGACACCCTTGAAGGTCCTTTCCGCTTTGAATAAGGCAGCGAACAATGACATAGACATAACAACTCGGAGGTCCGCGCGGATTTCTCGGATCGGCGCTGGGGCCCCCTGGCGGCGCCTCCGGCGCCGCCCCTGGCGCGCTCCGCGCGCCAGGGAGGGGGGTCCAGTGCGGATCCAAGAAATCCGCGCGGACCTCCGAGTTTTTATGCTTGTCATTTTTCGTTCCCGTATTTTAGCTCTGAGACGAAGGCCATCGACGGAACGCACAAAGAGGACAAGATACAGGAGACGACCTACCTCGACCGATCCAGCCTCAAGCGCGGACAGAGGCCGAACGATGCTGGGCGACAGTGTAGCCACGACAAGTATGAATGATGTCGGCGTTAGTTTCTGATACCGCGTGGATCGTTCAACCTTGATGCATTCGCAACTTTCCGATAACGCATCTTGCTCGATATGAACCTATTCTGGGCCACACCCGCGTTGGGGTCGCCAGCGCGTCAACGCGGTCCAACCCTACCTCAGACGGGTACCCGCCGACTCGTCCAGAGCCCCTCATGAAACAGAAGGCGGGTGCCTCCAAGCTTATGCCACTGAACTTGTTGCAAGCAAGCGTGCACATATATTTCAAACTGTCCTTCGCCCGCCTTCGATCCACTTTCGGCCGGCCATGGGGTGCGAGTGCGAGGAGGGGTGAGTGGGACGTGAGGAGAGGTGGGATGGGGGGCAGGAGGAGGACTAGGACCAAGACAAGAGAGGAGCTCAGGAACAGTGTGTGTGTGTGGGAGAGAAGCACATGAAGGGCTGAATGTTATGTTGCTCCCATCGTACTTAAGGACCACATCCCAGAAATAATTTCGAGGACCCAGAAAAGCATCGAAAGAGTATCGACACCGTGTCGAAGCAGTGTCGGACGAGTGTCTCCCAGGGCCCGACACGTGAACACCCTCGAGTTTCGGTACTTTTCCCTGGTGCTTGAAATTATTTCTGGTGATCAGGGCTAAAGTAGGTTGGAACATCATAAGCCGAATGGTGGAACATGCGGGGACGGACCCGCGGGGCCGCTGCCTGCGACCAGCCTCCCGCGCCGCCCTCGTCTTTTAGCTGGCACGCCGCCAACCTGTCCTCGGGCGTGCCACCTCTCGCCCCTGTTCTTTTTGTTTCCCTCCGGAGTCCAAGGCCGCGCTGACGGCGATGTTGGCTAACGGCGATGTTGGGAATCCGACTTTTGTGACGCCGAGCTCGCGCAGAACAAATGGTAGAAAACCGCGAAACACCGTTTCCTACATGTCAAACATGCGAATGTATCGAACGAAATCGGCACAACGAGTTGTAGGAAAGCACGAACCACGCGTTCCTACAATTGGTTTGGCCACGAACCATGCTTTCCTACAATTGGTTTTCCTACATGGCCGGTAACAGAAAAATCGTTAGCGCGTCTACGGTGAGTGCTGCGCGCCCCCCGTTGCTGAAGAGCGCTGCTGACTTCATCCGCCGCCGCGCCACGCCGCAATTGGTGTGCGTGTCGGACTCCCCCCGTCTCTCGGGGCCCCGGCAAGGTGCGGCGCGACTGACCGCGCGGTGGCCCCGGAATCACCCCGACGGCCTCACCGCACGGTCCGTCGCGCCGCGCGCTTGTGGGGGACCTTGGAGGCCCCATTCGGGAGGAACGAAAGGGGGGGATAGCAAAGGGTAGGGTAGAGAATCAGCTCACGTAGCTGATTTTCCCAGCGTCTGGCGCCCATGTGTCAAGGAATGTGCCCGGCGGCGGGGCCGAAACCAGCTGCATGCAGCAGATTTCGAAACCCCCCTTTCCCTATGCCGCCCTTTCGTTCGGCCCGACCCATGTGCCCGAGACGTCCTCAGAGAACGACCCAAGCGCTAAAACCGTGCGGCCACATTCGGGGGGCGGCCCAGATGGGGGCGTCCAAGAGGGGGGGGGCGCAAATCATGGCCACGGCATGTGCGCGGCCAAGGGGGGGGGGCCAGGGACGTATTGAAATAAGAAGAGGCGCCATTGAATCAGAGGAAATATCATTGCCGACGCCACGATATCCCCCCCTAATCATCACCCCTCTCTTGGCCGCCCCCGACACCCCGGATCCCCGCTGCTTCACCGCGCGGTGCTCTCTCCCGCTGCAGGCCGGCGGCGCGCGGCGCGCAGCCTCGCCGTGCCCGCGGGGCGCGCCCGCCACGTGCGCGACCGACGACCACCCGCACGGCCGCCAGCCGCCGGCGTGCTCCCGAACTCCAGGACGAGGCCTGCGACGCCGCTGGCAGGCAGCGCGGTCGCCGCGCCGCGGGCGCGGGCTCCCACCGCGCGGCGTGGCCGCCGCGCTGCTGGGGCCCCGCCCGCTGCTCGCTTGTTGTCTGCCCTCGCCCGGGCGAGGAGCGGGGAGCGAGGCCGAGAACCGCCAGGGGGCGCTCCACGGCACCCCCGCCTCCTCCAGCAGGGGAACGAGCACTGACACAGACATGAAAGACTCGGAGGTCCGCGCGGATTGCTCGGACCGCCGCTGGACGCCCCTGGCGGCGCCTCTGGCGCCGCCCCCGGCGCGCCCCGCGCGCCAGGGAGGGGGGTTCCAGCGCCGATCCGAGAAGTCCGCGCGGATCTCCGAGTCTTTATGTTTGTGTCAGTCTTCGTCCCCCTCCTCCAGAGACGTCGGCGTGGGGAAACACGGTGACGTCGGCGTGGGGAAGCACGGGCTCCACATCGAGCCGCCTCGTCGATGCATCGGCGATGCGGCGCGATCCTCCGACCCCATCTACTCGGACCCCACCTAAGAAGCCTCTTTGGACGCCCGAAATGGGTACGGACAAACATGGGCACAATGCAAGAACAAATGCGTCCCAAACCACCAGCGGCCGCTGTTGGGCAGGCGGCCTTCTGTTTCAAATGGCCACAGTCCGCGGAGGCGCGGACGGCGAGTCCTGTTGGGCATTGAACCCATTCTCTCCGTACCTTGGGCGCCCGAGTTATCCGGGGTAACTCGGGTCCGGGGTAACTCGGGTTTGGATTCCCGAAAAAGGAACCCGAGTTAGCCCTGACCCGAGTTACCCCTGATGATTCGGGGCTCTGAGTACCCATTTCCTTCGTGCCGAGCCGAGACCCCGCCAGCCACATCTTTCCTCGGCAGCGCGGTGGCGGCTGCAGGCGCGGGGGGTCGGTACACCGTCGGGGCGCGCCGGGCGCGGGGCGCGGGGGCGACCGGAAGGACAGAACGGCCGCGGGGGAGGAGCGAGGGAAGAGGCCCGACCGCCGGAGATCGGCGGGGGAGGAAGGGCGCGCGGGCGGTCGCGGGGGAGGAGCGAGGGAAGAGGCCCGACCGCCTGAGATCGGCGGGGGGGAGGAAGGGCGCGCGGGCGGTCGCAGGCCCCGGGGGTGCGGTGCAAGATGCGAGGGCGGGAAGCACAGGAGCAGGCCGACGAGGGAAAGGCTGGCGGCCCCCCCCCCCTCCCCCAGACCCCCCCCAGAGGGCAGAACGGCCACCTCTGCAAAAGGCGCCCCGTGCTAGCGAAGCCCTTCAGCGAAACCGCATCTGAGGATGGGATCGAAACGAGGAGGGCTGGGCCGAGCAGAAAACGTCCCTGGAAGAGGAGTCCAGGATGATGAGGAGGCATCCAAGATGAGGAGGACGATAGCAGGAGGAGGAGAAGGAGGACTCCAACAGTAGGAGGAGGAAGAGGAGGACCAGAGCAAGCCCAATATGTATCAACGATGCTGCGATCCACCCTTCCGTCCCCAGACGCTTTGTCATATGCTCCTGCGACCGTTGTTCTGTTCACTGCGCGAAGCGACTCCTTGAAGGACGGGCTCCCCTTGGGTCGGCAATTCAGGTGAGACTTCGGTTTCGAAAGCAAATGCGACAAGGTGGGGCCATACAACTGAAGATAATCCAGTCCGCTAGTCCCATTTTGAAGAGGAGCCGCCCTCAATTCATGTAGCTACCCCCACTCTAATATCCAACGGAACAGCAGGGAAGAGCATGGAGGGAAGGGGAGGGGCCCTCAAACCGGACCCTGTTGCTGCTGCTGATGATGATCGGACGCTCCACTGCACGAGGTCTTCTCCACAAGCCGCGACTGGAAACAAAAACGACACCACAAAGTTAAATGACAGGAGACGAAAACATATTAGGTCGGGCATGTTCTCCCACAGGCGGATTTTGGAGGACAGATCAAACACAGCCAACATATGCTCAACATATAATTCAGACAACATTCGAAACGTCGTCCCAAGACCATGTGTTGAGTATGCTTGAGCATTCCTTCTGTCGAGGGACGTGCCCGACTTAGCACCACAGTGGAAGCCCTTCCACAAACAAAAACTTCCACAAGAAACCCGACCCTGAGACCCCAGGGCGCCCACTCCTTTTTGGTGCCCGAACGTCCCGCTTTCCATGGCAGAGCCGTCGAAGCCCACGAATCATTAAGATCTTGCCGGCGCTTGACGCTTGGGCGCTTCTCGGACGATCCGCAGAAATCTGCGAGAACCCGATGGCATCTGGGAGAGTTCGGAAGAATCTGTAAGAATCTTCGTCGAAACCCAGGGCGCCCTGGAGGCAAGCAGGGTGTTTCTTGGCAGGGGCCCCTCCCGGCGGGGGTCAGCGCGGCGCAGCGAAGGGGAAACGACGGGGGCAGCGTGGGGGCAGGGTGGAGCAGACGGAGCTCCGGAGCGCGAGCGCTCAACACGGGGGCCGGGCGAGAAAGCGGGGATGTCGGAGCGGGAGGAGGAGGAGGAGGAGGAGGAGGAGGAGGAGGAGGAGGAGAGGACAGGGAGGAAGATGATGATGATGATGATATGAGGAGGAGGAGGAGAAGGAACAGGAGGATGAGGAGGAGGAGGGAGGAGGAGGAGGAGGGAGTGGGAGGATGATGATGATGAGGATGGAGGAGGAGGAGGAGGAGGAGGAGGAGGATGAGGAGGAGGATGAGGAGGAGGAGGAGGAGGAGGAGGAGGAGGAGGAGAGATGAGAGGAGGAGGAGGAGAGAAGGAGAGGAGGAGGAGAGAGGAGGAGGAGAGGAGGAGGAAAAGGAGGAGGAGGAGGTTGAGGGACGAGGGAGGAGAGGAGGAGGAGGAGGAGGAAGAGGAGGAAGAGGAGGAGGATGAGGAGGAGGAGAGAAGAGGAGGAGGAGAAGGAGGAGGAGGAGGAGGAGGAGGAGAAGAAGGGCGGAGGAGGAGGGGGAGGAGCAGGAGAGAGGAGGAGGAAGAGGAGGAGGAGGAGGAGGAGGAGGGGGATCAGGAGGAGGTATATCGAGGAGGACGAAGAGGGATATCGAGGAGGAGGGTGAAGAAGACGAGGGACATCTAGGAGGAGGTGGAGGAATATCGACGGTGAGGGGGCGGGAGGGATCGAGGGGGGCCCGGGGCCGGTCGTCAGGCCGGCTGCGCCGCGCGATCTTGTGAAAAGGCCGCGCGCAGAAGAATAATGGTAATGATAACACAAACGCGAATAATAGTCATAAAGATAAGAAGAAGAACCAGAAGACAACTAAGATGAACAATACTCATAATATTGATAGCACTGTTAATTTGCATACAGTACGAATAACCACAATTATAATACTAAGGTGAATAATCATCTGGACAAGCACAACACTTCGGGCGCGCGGGCTTCCCTAGAGGCCAGACTTAACTCGAGCAAAGCACCCCGATAGCAGCCAAGGTGAAGAGGCGGGTCCAAGAGGAGGAGGAGGTCGGTCAGCAAGGACGTGCATCCCCAGGTATTCCTAGAAAACGCGCGGTCATATGCACTTCGGTGTGCGTTTTTACATAGACATGGCCGTAGCAGTCCGGACCAAACACGTAGCCGGCATTGAGGCGAGAGTGCGACTCCTGAGCAAATTGCGCGGGCATCTAAAGCGAAACATCTGCCAGACTTGGCGGTTTAGGGCTCTCCGCCCCCCAGATGGATCTCTTCTGAGGGTCCTTGTGGCCAGTCTCGGGGCAGATTTCCAAAGACACGAAATGAAGGAAACAACGCGCCCCCCTTCACGAGCGGAGAATCTCTCCATATCCATGCAGTCGCGCTTTGGATTCCCGAACGCGGTCCGAAGGATACACGGCTGCGTGGGTACGGTGAAGGCATCGAATAAGGAACGATTGGATAGGGAATCCAGGGCCAGGAAGCCCGCGAAACTCCAATCGTGGAGTGGCATGAGGTAGCACCGCCGCCTTCACGGGGGGAAGAATGCGCGCCGACCAGTGAGCTGACAAGCGCGCCGTGGCCTCCCGTGCCCGCTGTGGGCCGAGGGAAGCGCCGCTGGAGGCCCCACCACAAAAGGTGTGGGTGGGTGGGACCTCAAAAAGAGCTGGCCCCGCATGGGGCCGTGAGCCCAGAGGGCCACCGAGGAGGCGGCTACGCGTACGAGCAAAACCCTCTATTATATCTAACGTCCAAAGAAAGAACCCTCCAGGGTCTGAAACCTCCTTGGCAGATTCCTTAACGAACGCCCCACCCGTATACACGTTCCGCGTGGGACATCGCCAAGGCCGCCCCGCATTCACGGGGTTGCGCGGCCCAGGGGCCCGGCTCGCGAGGCCGTGGACATGGGCATCTCTCCCGCCCACGACTCCTAATACGCACCCCTGCAAGCGAAGCCCTGTAGTGAACGCCTCCTCCTCCTCCTCCTCCTCCTCCTCCTCCTCCTCCTCCCCTTTCTCCTCCTCCTCCTCCTTCCCCTCCTCCCGTTCCTCCTCCTCCTCCTCCTCCTCCTCCTCTTCCTCCTCCTCCTCCTCCTCCTCCCCTTCCTCCTTTTCCTCCCCTTCCTCCTTCTGATGGTCCTGCTCCTTCCTCCTCCCAATCCTCCTCTTCAAACACCTCCTCTTCCACATCCGCCCACTTTGCCTTTGTCTCGTGACCATCGCACCGAAGGAAGGGATCGAATAGGTAGTAATGCCTTATCACCGCCGAGGACTGCAGAGCACCCAAGAGGCCCCCATGATGGCCCAAGAGGCCCCGAAAAGGCCCCAAAGGACGCTCCGAGGGGCCACAAATTATTGATGTCGCTGTGGTTTTCAATGTTTTTCGCGTTCTCGCGTTTTCGGGCTTCCAGTGCCCCTGGATTGTCCAAGAAGCTTCGAACATCGCCCCAAGGCGGCCCACGAGGCCCCTAAGAAACCCCCAAGAGGCCCTCAAGACGGTCGGGGGTGGTGGTCTGCCCTCCCGGGTCGGCGATGCCGACGAGGGGATCCAGCGCAGATCCAAGACGTCCGAACGGGCTTCCGAGAATTTGTGCTCATGCAGATTTCTTCTCTCGGGGAGACGCAAGACTCGGGTACGGGGGACTCGGGTTGGCCTGACGGGGGCCATCGTAAAAATGACGAGACCCAATATGAAATTTGACGCGGGCTCCCGCTGCAGACGTCCCACTTAAACGGGACCGTCAAAATCCAGGACGCGCTCGTCAAAAAGAAGTCGGCAAACCCGAGTTCCGGCTCGCTCGAGTCTTACGTTCCCCCGATTCTCCTTCGAGCCTGTGCCATCGCGCCGATCCTGGATAGGCTGAAATCGGGCGTGTCCCCCTACAGGCGGACTTTGGAGGAAAAGTTAAAGACAGTCAAAAAGTGCTCCAGAATGGCCAGAAAAGGGTGAACACATCGTCCCCAGACTGCATTTTTGGCTATCTTTGACTAGTCCTCCTCTCGAGGGACAGGCCCGACGTCAGGAGAGGCCCATCCCCGGACCTCCACAGCGCCGCGGACAGAGGCCAGGGCTTATGATGTAACCGTCGAGGCAGATGTAATGGGAAGCGGGAATAAATCAGAGTGACTCTTGAAGTAGGTTTCGGCGCTCACCCACCAATACCTCGAATATGACTTGAAACATGACCCTGGGAATAGGTTTGCTGAGGCGGTCACGCCAGTGCTCATGGAGAAACGTTGCGTTCCACACACACGGGGGATGACCATGCACACCCCCAACGATAAGACGAGATGCACGACAGCGGTTGCATACATGTACATACAGCACACCGATTGGTTTGCGGAACGGCATTGGTGCAGGCAGGCGTCGTAAAGACATAGGGCAACTTGCAAGTTACAATTGCTGCGATGGCCGATACATCCATTGCCTGGCGTGGTCCAACAGTCACACCTTTGCGTTGGATGGACTGAGCAAGCGAACACAAGCACGGTACATACACACGGGAGCATTAAGGATGGCAGAGGAAGGGGGGAGCGATGAGGGGGCAGGGTGGATGGGAAAGTATGGGTGGAAGGACTTGCTGGATGGCGCACGAGAGGAGCGGCGAGACAGAGAGAGGCACGAGGGCGGCATGACGGCAGACGAGAGAGAGATAGAGCGGGCGGCCAGAGCGAAAGGGGGAGGGTGAGGAGGGGTGGGGGACGCAGAGGGGAGGGGAGGCGGCGGCGTGAGGGAGTGAGGGAGTGAGGGGGGAGGGCGCACGAGAGCAAACGAGAGAACGCATAAGCCAGACGATAAAGAACGACAAGCCCGTGACATCCTTTGGTGTCGACGCCCTGCACGCTGCGCCCTGCCCTGCCACGCGGACGGAAGAGGGGCAAAGAGCGGAAGGGGGCAGCTGGAGACAATGCGGTGACGTGGTTTTCTCTCCAAACGGCGGTCGTGCTTCTCTCTTTCGACAAAGCCCGCTGCCACCTGCCCCTGGCCAGCAACAAACGCAGGTAGTGCAGGAGCTAAAAAAGAAGGACACGTTGGGTTGACACATAGCCAACTAAGTAGCATGACAGAAACGGAGAAGGATGAAGAGTTAATGATATCAATATTCACACCCATCCTACACCCCCTCCTCCAACTACATTCGTCGTCTGACCCTCATCGTTTTTAGTTCTTCGGTCACCGTCCATCCTTCTTCCCTCAATCGCCCATCCTCCGTCTACCTCTAACTCGACCCACCCTGCCCTCCCGCTCCGTCCTCCTCTTTTCCTTCTTCGCGTGGTTCATGTGTTTTCTTCCGTTCGACAAGCCCCCTCGCAGCCCTCTTCGCTCTCTAATTATCTCTCCATGTTGAGTTGGTTCGTAGCCCTCCAGGCTCTCATGATGCTGGTGACCATCATCCTCTCACCACCGATCCTCCTCTTTACCCTCATCGTGCCACTACCATGGCTACGCTCAAGCATCGTACCCTCGTCTATGGTCACGGTGTGTTGCTGTGGCAGGGGCGAGCATGGCGGGCACAGCACTGACCGCCCCCCTGCCCGACTGTGGCACGAGTGTCGTGAGGGTTACCCGCACTTCAGGGCACAAGCCTCTGTGCCCCTACTCCCCCACGCAGGCCCTCAGTGGGAGGGGGGCCCCCTTCGGGGCGAATTAAGGAACCAGCCCCTGTGGGCTTCGGCGAACCCGATCTCCGCTCAGCCCTGGATGATCTTATTAACGGGCTTCTGGAGAGGACGGAAGAGCACTTCGTTCCATTTCACCCCCTGCGGCAGCGATGCCTTCAGCCCGAACAGCTCGTTCTGAACCTTGTCGCGCAATTGCTGGCCCTTGGCAGTGGAGCTCATCGCGACGCAGATCAGCGCCTCTGCCTTCGTCACCTTGGCGGCTAGGATCTGGTCCATCACTAACTTCTCAACTGCATCGTCCAGCCGATCGCCAGTGGCCTCGAGCGCATCCTTGAAGCTGGTCTTGGCCTATTGGGCGATGCAGCCAGGAAGCGCACCCGCCCACCCCCGCCTCGGCGATGGGGGGAGGGCGGGTACACCTCGCGACCACCGCCCAAGACGCCCATCGACAGGACAATCCAACTCGTCAACCCAGGGGGGCGCCCACAAGCAGGTTGATCACGGGCGGCCTTGGCAACTGCACCGAATGCAGCGATCAGCTCCCTGATGCGCGGCGCGGTGAGGACCTCGGTCGATTTCTGCAAGACCGCATCGATGGAGACGGCAGCGGGGTCCAGGTCCTCGTGCCACGCCTCGCCGTTCGTGCCGCCGTGCTTGACGATATCCAGCGACTCTTGCGCCTTCTGGAGCGTGCTGCCCAGCGACTTCACGCGCTGCTCGTGGACGTTCTTGATGTAGATGCGGGATGCCTCCATCATCTCATCTACCTTGCCAATGATGGGGTCCCCCTGGACGGCCGTGTTCGGTTTCAGCTCCTCGATGTACTTGGAGAGCTTGGCCCTCGCCCTGTCCACGTGCAGCATCGTCTCGAACATGCTCTGGTCAAGCGCGTAAGCCGCCTTGCACTCGGCATCCTTCCAACCGTTGAGTGCTGGTCCATATGTATTGGCGAAGCTGTAGATGCGATCGAACAGCTTGATTTTATCCCTGCATGTGGAATCAGCCAGACCGTCCACCTTCGCCATCTCCCGAACGGCTGCAATAATCGAATGTAGATCATGCTCACTATCCGTAACGTTTAAGCTCAGCGTCTTGACGAGCTTGTCCAGCAGAGAGTTCGCCCTGCTCGCTTGCTCTGGGTCCTCCGACAACTTAATGCCAACCGAAACGTTCAAGATCTTCGTAAGCTCATCCAGGAAGGGGTTGATGACGTGGAAGGTCTGGGGCGGGAAATTGTCGAACAGGGCGGGGTCCGCTTCAGCGGGTGGGTTGATGACGACAAGCGTGGACACCACCACGGCGTCGATGGTGGCCCACTTCTCGTTGCAGCGCAGGCTCTGCGTGACCTCCTCGATCTCCTGGTGGCGCTTGGTGAGATTGCCGTTGGAAGGCCACGCCAGGAAAGCTTCCGACAGGAGGTCCAACTTCGGCGTAAGCTCCTCAAGTGCAGGCTGCTTGCCTGCGACGATCTCCGTGGCGTCAATCACGGCGGCGTACAGGCCGTCAGAGAAGGTCGGGAGCGGCACCTGCTTGCACCAAAGGACGCACAACTTCACCAATTCAGTCACCTTCGTCAGGCGCACGATGGGGTCTGAAGGCAGCGACGCCAGTGTCTCGAGCGCACCTGCAAGCTTCGGCAAGATGGGGGTGACATTCGCCACCACAGTTGCCGTTGCGGCCAGCTTGTCCGACCAGTACTCGGCATTCGTCATTGCTGTGGCGATAATGGCCAGCGGCGAGTTGGCCGAAGACTGCCTGTGCTGGAGCACAACGTTGACCGCCTCCTCAGGAAGGGGAATGTAAACCTGTGTCAAACATGTGTTTCTCTTGGGGCGGGGTCGTTTCATCGTGTGTTCCTTGTCACCCCCTCTGGCTAATTCTTTCTCCCCCCGCTTTGCGCCTTCCCGCCCTCCCGCCAACTGTCCCCTCCACCCCCCTGTTTCCACCTAACCATCCCCGATTTCCCTGTTCCCTTCTCCTCGTCCTCGCTCTAGTCTCCTCCCTCCGCTTGGGCTGCAGTGGTAGACCTGGAGTTTTCGGTAGGGGGCAGGCGTATCATCATTATCACATTTCAGAACCAACCCCTGTCCACGTTATCTTCGTCAAAGGTGCTCGTGACAATGGCCGTCGCAGCTTGCGCGATGACCTTCACGTCCTTGGAAACAGCAGACACCTTGGAGCTCAGCTCGAGCCAGTCGCAATCATTGAGTTCGTCGAGAACGAAGCGGCACCACTTACGGAGGAGCGGGGCCCCCTCCACACCCATGCGAACGACGGGGGCGACGAAGCCTTCGAACGCGGACGCCTTGGGGAGCGGGGGGAGGGCGTGACAGCAAGCAGGAGCAATAAGTCAGAGGTGATCAGATACCGTCGATAACTTGAAGAGGGGGTCATTGAAGAAATGCGATGGCAGGCGCATTTTAAATCTAGGTGGATGGTGAGGGTAGAGTGGATGAGGGCAACGGGGGATAGCAGACAAGCCCAGAACTTGGGGGAGGGGCGTCCCCTCCTCCTGCTCCCCGCTCCTCCTCCTCCTCCTCCTCCCACCCTCTTCCTCCTCCTCTATCCTCCTCCATCCTCCTCCTCATCCTCCACCCCCTCCTCCTCCTCCTCCTCATCCTCCTCCTGGCCATCCAACCTCTCTCCTGCAATTCATTTTTGCCGACAGCGCCTTGTGCTCGGCCACCGTCACCGAATCGTTGAAGCCACAGTCGATGATCCCCGCTGTCGTGGGGCTTGGCGGTGGGGTGATTCTCGAGCGCCACAGAGATGTAAGGTTGTGGAGTTTCTCCACGTCCGCGAGCCCCTGACACGACGAAACGTGCTTCTTCACGACTGCCAAGACCGTGCAGTCATGAGACTGGATGCCCTCGTTCTGGAGAATGGTCATGTGCTTCGCTACGTCGGCCCAGGTGGTGGCTGCGTCGGCGATGGCTTGCGGCGTAGTGTGGAAGGCAGTCTGGACAAGATTGCAGTAGTTATTCAAGCGGTTGCCGTCGTTCCAGGTGTCCTGGCGGCGCTTCAAGCGAAGCACTCTGCGCCTCATGCCCTCCACGGTGCGCTTGTCCAGCTGCATGGCTTGAACTTTGGAAATCGGGCATCGGCCCTTCCGCACATCCACGATGTCTGCGCCTGCTGGGTATGTTTGCAAACTTGCTGCAAACTGACTGGCCTATGCGACGGGGGAGTGTTCGGACACGGAGTGGTTACCGTCCAAAGCAGGGGCATGGGGCCCGATTGCGATTGACAGCCGACGGGGTCCGACATCAAGGTCGCTCAGTCGTTGGGGGGGTGCGCACAACGGGGTTAGGAATGACGGGGCGGGCTGCGGAGGGGTTCGCAGGGAGATTGTGGCAGGGAGAAAGGGCAGGCTGGGATCTGTAGGAGATATGCGATGGGAGTGATGGGAGGAGCAGGGGTTGATGGCCACTCCCTCCTCGGATAACCTCTCTCCCATCGCATCCCTCCCTCAGTTAAGTCCAGCAGTCCCTCCGTCCCAACCCATCCTCCCATGCCCCATGGCCCATATCCGAGTTCTTATTCATATCATCGTGGGGGGGGGGGCTGGCGGTAGACCGTTTCTAATCCCCATGCCCGCCTTACGGCCCTTTTCGAAACGGTCGCGGCACTTACATTGACTTTCCCCCCCTGGCAAGGATAAAAAGCTTGCGTATACCGTGCCCCCTTAGCCTTCACCAAGCTCGGCCTCGTCGCCGATATCTCCGCCCTCGGTGCTCTCCCCCCCGACGACGCTGGCAGGGCCGACGGGCGCGCTGTCGCCCAGGGCGCGGAGCGCGTCCTTCGTGAGCTTGGCCGAGCCCCCTGCTGTCGCTCCATCTCGTGCATGAGCGCCTTTGATCTTCTTCGCTGGAGGGGGCATGTCGGATAGCCTCGAAGCCGACGGACCCGTTGGAATTGGAACGCAGGGAGACGAACCCGTTGAGCTGTGCTGTGTAGTACCTCTCGACCCACCCACTGTTGAGCGAGCACGGTCCTTTTCGCCGTTGCTGCTCTCTCCACCGCTGAGCTGGTCGTCGTCGCCGCCGCGGTTGGACTCCGCAGGTTCATCGCCAGACGAACGGCCCTCCGCATCAGCCTGGAGCGCACGAGGGTGCGAACGACTCACCTTGGCTCGCTTGGGATGCGGCGGCCTAGGGCCACCGTCTGCACTCAGCTGACGCACGACATCTGCGAAGGTGTTGGCCGATGAAGACGGTAATTCTGAGATAATCGGTGATATCGAGATGTCGGATTGTGCTCGGAAGTTCTCGTGCGTGCCGCCTTGCCATAGCTGCTCGCTTGCTTTGATGGCAACGTGGCTGGCATCCGCCCAGAAGCCCCTCTGCACGACCAGCTGCCTGGACGTCGCCTGGGGGAAGACGAACGTGTTCTCCATGACACCGTTTACATTTGGGAGTTCCACTTGCGCCAGCTTCTTCAGAGGGACCTTGGGGAGACGTTTCAGGCTCGTGGCGTTGCGAAGGTCCCCCTCCGAGGCGATGTCGTACTTGTCCTCGGTAAAGCACCATGCGCGCTGACCGCGCATGACCTCGCCCCTCTCGAACGACGAGTGTGTCCCGCGCCTGCACCGACGAGCAGCTGCCACGGCAACCGAGTGCAACTCATCAGATTTGCACAATTTGACGAACTCGCTCCAGGTCCTGGTTGGCCACCCCAAGCGGTTCAGATCCCAGCGCTCGACGCGCGCGTCGGCTGGCATGCTCATGAGATCCTCCGTCCGCTGCGCCTCGGGCAGTACCTCGCAAAGAAAGGAGGGGCGACGAAGCTAAAGGCCGACCCCCCTCGACAAACTACAAACGTTACAAGAGGGGTGACGAAGCTAAACGCCGACTCATCCTAGACAATATACCAAGGTTGGGTATGCTATGTATTATTGTTTCAGAGCGATCCCATGGAAGAAAGGGCACTGGCTCCCCGTCAAGCGCGCAGCACACAGTCGAGCTCCTGCGCCTGGTCTTCGCCGACTCGGGCATCCTCGCTGCTGCGGTCAAGTCTGGCCGCGTGGCCTCAAAGCGTGACCCCTGAAAAATCAAACCGAAAAAGGCTTCGGGAACCCACCGTGGGTACGTAATGGTCATCCCTCCTCCTTTCTCTGCCCTCTATTCACCCTCCCTCCTCCCTCTCCTCGTCGGCGTTCTCTCACTTAGCGCTTGCCGTTGCCGTTTGCCCCCCTTACCCGCCGCTCACATGCCAGCCGACAAGGGTGGGGAGGCTCGAGAGACCAGGGCAGATGAGACGGAGCGCGCTGCAGCGGTCTCGTCAGAGGGCACAGAAAGGGGGCTGGCAGGGTCAGTCGACCTCGCCGACTGGAAAGGCATGTTGAAGCGTTGTAAAAAGAAAGGCCTGCAAGGATAAAAGCCTGTAGGGTTAAGGGTATTTAGGGTCTGTAGGGTTGACGTTTCTAGAGTGGCTCTAGGGGTTTGTGGGGGTACGTAAGAGTTTGCAGTCCTCTCAGACAAGGGCACCAGGGGCCAAGAGCGGCCAAAAGCCCCAGGGCCGAAGCCGAAAGCCAAGGATCCGCAGGGATAAGGGTCTGCAAGGTTCAGGGTCTGTAAGGCTGACAAAAGGTCTGTAGGGTCGGTGGGGTTACGGATTCTTGAACGGCCCCAAAGGTCTGCAAGGATAGATGTATCTTGGCATCTCCTGCTCAGCCACTTCCTCCTCCTCCTGCTCCTCCTGCTCCCTCCTCCTCCGTCCTCCTCGTCGTCGTCCTCCTCCCCCTCCTCCCCCTCCTCTCCCTCCATTGCTGCCTCCCGCACCTCCCGCCCGCGCCGCTGGGCGCGGCCAGCAGTTGACGGCGGCAGCCACTTCACGCCCTAGGCGCGGCCACCAGTAGCTCCTCAGACTCACCGGCGGCCCGCCCGATGCACTGGCACGCCGGCGGCGGGGGGGGGGGTCCCAGAAATGATTTTAGCGAGGCAAAAACTGACTCAAAAGTGACTCAAAAAGTGACTCCTGGAATGGGTCTGGGACCGCGAGTGGGTCTAGAAGTGAGTCTGAGTACAGGTGGGTGTCCCAAAGTGACTCTCAGCAGTCACTTCCTCTCCCAAGGGGTGTCCGAACTGGGTCGGAAATTGAGTCAAAAGTGACTGTTTTGACACACGTTCTCTAGTTCCACTGGTTTTTCACAGCGTTCGAGGAGACGTAATACTTCGTGCTGCGAGAGAAGCTTTCGGAGAAGCCTCAGATCGCTCAGGAAGCCTCTGGAGAAGGGGCGACGAGAGAGGGGACAGGAGGAGGAGGGAGGGAGAAGGACGAGGAGGAGGAGGAGGATGAAGGTTAGGATGCGGAGGACGAGTACGATTTTCCAGCATTGAGCTGGCAGCTCCCCCTTAGGCCAAGTACCCGTCTAGCGTAAGGGGTTCCTCAGGCTCCGCACCCTCGCGTGGCCTCTCCTTCTCAAACAAAGCACGAGCGTCGGCATGCTCAGCCAACGAATGACGGAAGCGCGTTCTCTCAACGGGATCTTGCAATTGGGGTGCCCCATCTTTGAGCGCGTCCACGTGTTCTGCCTTGCAAGTGAGAGCGGCGCCCGAGGCGAGCCAGGAAACCAAGAATCCTAGTGGGCGCCCACCCTTCGGAAAACCATCATGACCCAAGTCCTTTCGACTTGCAAGTGCGACGTATTTTACATGACTCGTGTTCCGTACACATGGCAAAGAATTGAGTGGATTTTGGATAGTATGCGATCCAACCTCCACGCACCCTGCAAGATAATTCGGCTGGGCGTCTGTCCCCAGCTGCGTGGCCAGGACCGTCGCCGAGCGGAGGCGGTGGCGGTGGAATCGGCGCCTCGCCACCGTGATCTGGTAGTGGTGCAGGCGGTTCCTCGGGGGGGGGGGTGGAAGTGGCGGGTCTGGTCCAGGCGCGCCGCCCCCTTCAATATGAATGCCCTCGCCGCCGACGCCCACGCCTTCGCCGTCACCATCAGCACGCCCGCCGCCTGGAGGGTGAGCAACGTCCCAGTCGTCGAAGAGATCTTGCAATTCCTCCAGCGCAGCAGCTACGCTGTCATCCCCGCCTGGGCAATGAATAGTATCGCCTGCAGGCCCACCACCAGCAGCAGCCCAAGCACCATGGGCATCCTCACCTTCGTCTAGACCATCCTCGATCGCCAAAGCGACGTCCTCGTCGACACCATCCAGCGGTGGCCGCCCCCCATCTGCTCGCGTTCGGGCTCGCTTGCGCTTACGAGGTGGTGGCCAGAACGCTTCCAGTTCCGCAGGAGCCATAGAAATGGCTGGGACAACGTGAGGGTTCACGCTGCCGATGGCGCGCCTCGTGTTCTCCAGCTGGTAAAGCCTTAGAGACCACCGCTGGCACTCTGCCAAACTGTGAAGGCCACGTAACCCCGCTTGGAAGTCTCCAGTTGCCTCGAGGGGGCACATCATTTGCTCGCGCTCTTCGGGCACACGGGCTCGCGCGCATGTTGGCGTGCTGTCGCTGCTGAGTGGTAGTAGCAGTGGCTTCCAACATAAGTGGGCCAACCTCGATCGAGAACGATCGCGCCACTACCTCTCAACATGCGCGCGCACCCGTGCCCCCGACGAGCGCGAGTAAAGGGGGTGCCATGGGCGTGGCCTCCAGGTATATTCTCCAATCGCACGCAGGCACTTCACCCAAATCATCATGTAGCTGCATGCGGTGCATAGTTGTGCGGTACGGGTTCCAGAAGAGTAAACCAATCTGCAAGTATAAGTCCCGAGGACCTGGGGCGTGCGGCGGGCTTGCATCCTCGCCATGCAAGTGGATCACCACGAAGCCGCCCCGCAACAGTCGGCTGAACTCGGGCGATGATTTCGGACATCGCTCCTTCAGCGCCCGATGCAGCGCGCTGAGCTGGAGGCGCAACCGCTGACCAGGCCGTCCGTGACACACGCACATGCCGAACTCTTTGCAGCGCGGCTTGCAGGCGGACGTTGCAGTGTCTGGCCCAATGCGATAGCCGTCGTCGTCCGTCTGCAAGCGCTGGCCTTCGACAAAAGCTTCCTCGAGTGACTTGGCCAAGTTGCTCGAGGGGTGGTCCACGGCCCATGCCGCGGCTCGCTTAGCCCACTCCACGGTCGTAATGTAATCAAATACCACACCGTGCCGAGCTGGCATTGGCACCAGACGCTGCGCAGGAAATTCTGGAACCGACCTGAGTAGTGCACGGACTTGCTCTCGGCCCGCTGACGTCTCCCAGGTGCCGAGGCTCTTCTGCAAGTCTATGTCGGCTGCTCTCGCATGTGAGCGAACGCTGCGTAGCACAGCTCGGCCAGCTATCAACTTGTTCGGAAGATCCGACTGACTGCCCAACAAACGAGTGTTTAGAACAGCCAGTTGAGACGCCACTGTAGTCTAATTGGAAGCTGCATCCACGACCTCGCGTCGGGCATCCCGCGCAGCAACTTTCCGAATCCAGGAAGGCTGCGGGCCAAAGGAGCTCCACCCCGAAGCAGGCTGCACAATTCGGATGCCATTTGCGATGCAAGCTGCGCGCAATCCTGCCGAGCGACGAGCAGCGTCGCCCGATGATCGTAGCCGAGCCCTCTCTGCATCAGTGAGGGCACGATACCCTGCAACGAGATCCCTGGAATTGCCACGACCGTCCCGCATACTAAACTGTTCACTCACATACGCATTCCACAGCGTACCAAACTTCATAACGCTAACTTTCTTCCTCTTGCGCACTTGCTTCTTTGCCTACGCGCAGGAAGGCGGGGAGGGGGGGCGACCCTGAAGACGAGCCCGAACTTGGGCGTGGAAGGTGAGGAGGGCGTGCGAGGACGGAGGAGGAGATTCGATGAGGCAGGGGTGGAGGAGGAAAAAGAGCGGGACGCGGATTCATGCATACGACGTGGTTGGTGGAAGGGGTTTATACCAGATTAGCAACAGAGTATGGGGGGGAGAGGAGCGATTGAGGACCAGTTGGCAGGCGCGAGGTGGTTGGCTGAGTAAGAGAGGAAGGCGGATAATCAACAGAGAGGACGCGAGTAAGAGAAGGCGTGATGTTGAGGATGCTTAGGCGCGTGTGGGGATTTCTTTGATGGGCAAGTGGGAGGGGCGATAGGTCGGAGTGACAAGGTAGAAAACACTGGAAGGAGAGGGTGAGGACCAGCGGGTATGTGATAGTGCACTTTCGGACACGCGGGAGATAGATGCATGAAGGAGGAAGGCAATAGAAATGAGCAAGGTCGGAGGATAATTTATGGTAAGGAAGGGCAGGTCTGGGTGAAATATTGGCTTGAAGTGACAGGGATCAACGGGATGCGACGGAGGCAGCAACGGCAGGCGAGGGGGGTGGAGACAACGAGTGGCGGGGAGAAGGCGACCCAAGGAGGATGATCAGCAGCAGCAGCAGCACCTCCGAAAGCGAAGCCGATCCGACGGCCAAAGAACAGAAGTAGCTCGACATCAGGAAGCAATCATAGGGACGGCGTGGGCAGGAGAGACGGCAACGGTCCCGATCCCCCCGAACATACAAAAACACCAGTTTACAGAAAAGGGCGGATGGGGTGGGGTCGATTTGAATCATCTGAGGTCCACGGCCTTCTGAGGTATTCATTCTCATGCGCACGAGGCGTATTGTGTAATGCTAGATGCATTGCATGCGTGCAACGCCCTTCTTGCGCAGCCGCACAACGTACACCTCACGCGCGCGCGGTCACGCAGCGCATGTCCGTCTCCACGTGCGTGCCCCCCCCCTTAGACGTTGCAAATCCAAACCTGCCTCACCTGCTCTACGTCAACTGTGGCGCGAGTCGGTGGAAGGGGGGAACTGGAATGGAGGAGGCGGAACAGGTGAGGGGGACGCAGAAGGAGGAGGAGGAGGAACCATAGCAAAGCAGAAAGAACAATCGCAGGCCTTGGCAGTCATATTGCGCGATGCCCGCCTGTCAGCTTTCCTCGGCAGGATGGCTGCCTTGCACGTGCCCCCGCCTGGGCACGGGGGTGGTTCTGCAGGCAAGCTCGCGAGGGCGTGCCTCTTCAAGGTGGCCAGGCGGGTCTGGTCTCTCTTCCTTGATGCGAGCAACGTCCAGTCAGCGCTCAGCTGGTCAGAGTCGATTTGTTTTGCCATCTGGCTTCTAGCTTCGATAAACCTGCGACAGGTTGCATGCCTCGCTTCCACGTGCCCGATGTCGATGGCCGTCGTCAGAGCACGAGCCTCGAGCTCGGCAAGGAAGGCGGCCCCTTCTAGAGATGGATGCTGGTCCCTGAGGTCCGAGACCCACGGGCTGCAAATGCACTCTGGGAGATTGCGGAACTTCGGGGCCAACAAGCTATCTACCAAGAGCAAGTAGATTTGCAGCTCAATGTCGCGAGCCTTCGTAAGCAGGAACTCCTCGACGCAGCTGCCAAGCCGAATGCATATCCTCTGCACAAGGCACCTGAAACCAACAGTGCAGCAATGTTGCGGCAGGCACCGCCACTTCGTCTCGTCCGTCAGAAGGTCGATCACGTCCTCAATCGCTTGCTTGCCGTGCGTGCACCTCGCTGCCTCAACGACTCGGTACGTTCTAGTAATCGGATCTCCACTCAAGGCTTGCTGAGCCGCCAGCCCTCGTTGACGGCATTCCCAATCTTCCGAGCTCAAGTCGAATTGGTGGGAGAACGCTTTTCGCAATACTTCTGCTGCCCTTCTCTGCGCCACCAGTGGACCAAGGACGCCATTCGGCTCCACCCATCTAAGGGCAGCTCTACGATTAGCTGCGTTGACCTTCTTCCAGTCTGGCGCTCCGCCACTGCTCGCTGCTTGGTGCTCTGGTTCGGCAGCTGGATGGTGCAATGCATCGGCGTGGCCACCGCCAACGGGCATGGCTGCATCAGGGTCATCTTCAAGTGCTGGTGAGCCCACCACGCCTCGACCAGGCCCTTGAATGTCGCCGTGCTCTTTACAGAACCGTCTGTAGGTCCTCGTGAGTAGCCCGTGGCACGCATCGCAAATACCTTGTTGATCCTGCGTGATCTCAAAGCCTTTCCATCGCGACCCGGGGTACTGATCAAACTTCTTGCCGAAGAGTGCGGCGGTAATGCCATGTGCGATGTCCTTGGCAACTGTAGCTTCATTTGCTCCAGCCTTCCTCCTGACGTGAACTCGCTTTCGGTCTCGCCAATCGCCGTCAGGGAGCGGATCTAGAATAATACGTCTGGCATGTAAGCTCTGACCGCTACTCAGGAACAACTTCTTTACGTCGTCTTTGTATTGCTCTGCTTCCTCTGATGCTGGGAAGTCGGTCCATGTGATTGTCTCCATGATCTCAGCTATCATGCATCGCCGAAATAATATCTCGTCGCTCGATACCCTGAAGCTTTTGTACATGGACTTGATGCCGTTCGTGTTCGTTTTCATCTCTTCAATGCCCAAGAACGTCCAGGTGTAGCAACCATACCACAAATGTAATGCACAATATACTGTCGAGCTAGACCAACCGTCCCCACGAGCGAGGCGTACTCCCAACTCGGCCCGATGATTTCCAGACCCCCGATCGGTAGTACACCCCCTGGCCTTTGAAGCAAACTGTTGGGCGTCATGGGCGAGGGTCGATTGCTGCATCAAGCTTTTGGCAATGCACTCGCCTGTGTTCCTGGCCAAGAACTGCAAATGGCACGTCGTCGGGAAGATGATCGAAGCATAAGTGCACGTGGTGGGCAAATACACGGTAAACGTGTTGCGGGATTGTGTCTGCAGTATTTTCTGAGTAGCTTTGCCTCGGACCAGCTTCACAAGGACGTGCGGGGTGTACGGGACCAGCGCGCCGTCACCTTCGCCAGCGCCTTCATCATCGGCTAACGCAGGCTGGCTGTCTTTGATATGTAGGTGCTGGTCGTTGTGGCTGATCGTCGTCTCCATGGGTGTCTCATCGTACTCGGACGCCTCGAATACCTGAAGCTTCTCTACAACTGCACCGGGTGCCATTGACAAACATCTGACCACTGTCTTGTACTCAATCCTCTCACCACAATGGATCGCGCCGCTGAGTATCGCGCCGTACCGCTGGATATGACGTCGTTCGACCTTGAGCTGATCGGCCAACACAATCTGCGACGCGGTACGGTGAGGGATGTCGCCTCTCGTCTCGTGCCGAATGAAAGTGGTCATGTCTGGGTTCATGCTCTGATTATTCGTGAGATGTGATGCTGCAATCAGTGCTGTCTCGTAGGCCCTCGGCACAACGAGGCCCGACACCAGGGCGGGGACCAACGCGTGGCGGGACACGTCTTGCACAATGGTCAAGTCCGATAGGTTTCCGCCACCAACGGGCGGGAACCAGTCGCACGCTTGCTGCGAAGCTTCAAGAACAGGTGCTGGGGCAACTGCAAGGGCCACTACGTCTTCTCGTGCTTGCGCTCGGGGTCGTCCACGCCCGCGCTTGGGAACTGGCAGTGGCCCCAGGTGTTGTTCTGGAGGGGCCCCTGGTACGATATGAAGTTCTTCAGGTGGGTTCGGACCTGGCGCTACAACGAATTCCATGCTGTCTCCGAGGTCGGGTATTGCAGCTGTCTCCCCCGTTGCAACCGTTGGTGCCACAAGGTCATCCCAACCCGTATCATCGACCGGGGCTGTCGGTGGCGCGGGCACCAACGGGAGCTCGGCAGCATGAGAGGGCGGGGCAGCTAGCTGAGCCCATCCGTCATCTGGCTCTCCATCCATCTAGGCGCAACCCTCGAAGCCCCACTTCGAAAGTTGAATTCTTTGCAACGGGAGGTAAAGCCAAAATGGGCTTCGGAGGTGGCGGTGACATGGGCGACACTGTTATGGGGTGTGACGTGTTGATGCGAGTGCAAGCGCGCTGTATGTTTGATGGGTGTTGGCTGCGTTTCTCATGGGCCCGAACTAGACATGCAACGTGTATTGCTGAGAAGTTGTTGCTTGCACACCCTCCGACACAGCCCTCTTCCTACATCTCATCTCATCTACATGTCTTGCACCTCCCCAGTTTCCTCGTCGCCACCCCCGAGAGCCTCCCGAGCCCCCCTTTCTTCGTCATCCTACCCGTCCTTTTGTCACCTCCAATGTTGCACCTCCGCATTTATTGTAACGGCGACTGTCAGCTATCTCTTGTGCTTCTCTATTGGCCGAGCTCTAGGTGACCTCCAGAAGTGCCCCCACCTCCGCCTCACCTCCCCCAGCAGCAAGCAACACGCTCAGTGGAACGATATGCCCAAATTCATGAGATCGGATCCGCATTCATATAGCCGCACCCTCGCGCGCAACGGTCGGAGCAAGCTTCGTGCAGTAATGCTCGCCCGACGCAGCTGTCAAGCATGGGGTGCCCGACCCACTCCCAGAAATGAAAACTCACATTTGAGGTCTGATGTATGGGTCTGGGGGCTCACTTTCTATATGGATGCGTTACCCTGGCCAAACTCAAATTCCGACGTACTTTGATTTTATTCGGCGCGAAGACAGAACTGCCTCGCCCTTAGCATCATAAGTCAGGGCAGGAACCTCGTCGGCCGCGCTCGGCCTCCGGGGCCGCACCTGGCCAGGCCCGCGGCCGGCAGACGACGGCCCGGGGGCGGAGAGCGCATCCCAAGGGGCAAAGTCGGGGCCTAGCTGGCCGGATGCGCAGCACGCAGCGCGTGGCGTACTGACACGGAGCTCAGCACGCAGGCCGAAAACGTAGGCCCGACGCGGCACATTCGCCAAAACGTGGCCCAAGACGTGGGGCCAACACGCAGCGTATTGACACGGACGCCTCGAGTACGGCACGTGTGGCGTGTCAAAGCGTGCGCATCGAGGCAGCTGAGAGTCGGGGATGGACGGGGCCCCCCTTTGGCGAAGCGTGGTTTCGTGAAAGCGGCCTCGGGCCCAAACCTGGCGGGCGGCGGCCTGGAAAACGACGGCCGCGGCGCCCTCTCGAGAACCAACAGCGGACACTTAGCTAATCGACGTGTCAGGGTGGGGCTTCGGTCCGCCCCCGAAAACTGGCGGCGCGCACAAGGGCGTGGATGGAGGGGGGAGGGCTCCTTGGAAAGAGGCTGCTTCTGAGGAGGCGCCGGCCTTACATGGATAGAGAAGGGCCGCGCCTTCCGAGAAGCAGGGGTGCTTCTAAGAAGCCCTCCTCCAACAGGGGGATTTGGGGCGAAAAATCAAAGATATTAGAGAATACCCCAAATCATCAAAACACGCTGACAAAAATCGTCCCCTGACAATTTTTGATTATTGTTGAATATTCCTCCTGTAGAGGGACGTGCCCGACATAACTGTATATGGCAAGCATTCTACGTGCTCTTTTACAGACTCGATGCACGAATCAACTTTTGTGGGCGGACCGATTCTGTAGTCGATCCCCTACTCGAGTCGTTGTGTAGGCCCTCCAGGCCTGGACAGGCAACACACACACACACACAACTACGCCGACCCAAAGCCCGAGCCCGGCATCGGCCCGGCCAGGACTGGTGCGGATGTATGGCAGGCGCCCCCAGAAGAGGCCAGGACGAGGATAAGATCGGGTGAGGATAAAACTGCAGGGGGCCCAGGGACACACAAAATAAACAGGCACGAATACTATGATCCCCTCATTTCTATAATTTTGCTTTGGATTTCCGTCTTCCCCTCCGCTTCCCATGTTTTCCATGTTCTCCTCGGAGTCAGCGTTCATCTGTGCCTGTGTGTGCGTGCTTTGTCCCGCCTGAAAATCGAGAATCTCTAAGATACGGCGGCTCTTTAGGATGTCCCGAGCGCCGCGACCTTCTGAGGCGATCAGTCATCGTGTCGGGGGGAAGGGACTGGGAGGATGAAGCGTATGAGCAATAGCATCCGCACGCAACGAACGATACCTTCGGCCGCCTAGGGGTAAGGACACCCTCTTTTCTCCCAGCCCCACCCTCCCAACCCGATCATTATCTTCCTGCCCTCTCCCACTCCTCCTCCTCCTCCTCCTCCTCCTCCTCCTCCTCCTCCTCCTCCTCCTCCTCCTCCTCCTGCTCCTCCTCCTCCTCCGCCCTCCTCCTCCGCCCTCCTCCTCCTCCTCCTCCTCGTTCTCCTCCTCGTCCTCCTCCTTTTATTCCTCCTCCTTCTTCTCCTTCGCGTTCTCGTCCTCGTGCTCGTCCTGGGTGCCTCGTCCTGGGTGGCCTCGTCCGACGCCCTTCACCGATCGTCGCGCGGCTGAGGCGGCGGCCCCGAAGCGGATGGGCCTCGGTGGCCGGGCAGTGCAGCAGCCGTCGCGAGGGCCCATGGCCGAAGGTCAAGCAGCGAGAGGCGTTGGTCTTAGTTTTAGGTCGGGGGTGTCCCCCTACAGGCCGGTTTCTGGGGGACAAAATGGGAAGGGTCCACGGCGGTCGCGAGGGTCCACGGCCGAGGGTCCATGGCATCGAGAGGCGTCGGTCTTGGCTTTAGGTCGGGCGTGTCACCCTACAGGCAGATTTTTGGGGAACAACATGGGAAGTAGTCAAAAAGTATGCAAACATATCCAAAAGCAGTCGAAAAGTCGTCCCCATACTAATTCTTTGACTAATCTTGAATATTCCTCCTGTAGAGGTACAGGCCCGACTTAAGCTTAGCTGCCCCGATACGCAGCGCGCACCATGCACCGTATCGATACGGAGCTCAACACGTAGACTGAAAGCGTGGGTCTGACACGACAACGTTCGCCAACACGTGGGCCAATACGCCGAGCCAGCACGCATCGTATTGACCCCGACGTCTTAGGCACGGCACGCGTTGCATGTCAGGACGGGCGCATCGAGGCAGCTGAGGTGTTGGTGATCTGGGACCTTTCTGGGCCTGGGCACCAACAGAGGCCCCTCCTCCTCTTCCTCCTCTTCCTCATCCTGCTGCTGCAGCTGATGGTGGTCGTGGGTCTCCCTGCAGCCACCTTGCTGCTGCTTCTGCTCCTCCTGCACCTGCGCGACGATCAGAAACGAGTCTTGCGCGAGATGGCATAGGGACTTCACGCGGTGGCTTCCGCGGACCGCCAGCGCGGCACGGCACGCTGGAAACGAAGGCGCCTACGCGCCACCTTGCGCGAACGGCTTACGCGCCAATGCCGGCGCAAGCGAACCCGCTTTTCTCCGTAGCTCACCTGCTCCTCCTGCTCCTCCGCCTGCTGCCGCTTCTCCCGCTTTCCTTCCCTTGTCCTCCTCCGTCGTCGCCCGTGCCTCTCCAGACCGCTGCTGCAAGTCCACCTGGCGCTAGACCTCAACGTCCGCCGACGATGGCTCTCCAATCCGAGGCCCCGGAGGTTGGCTGCACGTGAGAGTGACCTCAGGCAAGACTGACTGACCTTCTGTGCGCGACTTTCGGGGGCCGCGCAAGCCGCTTCTTTCGCATCGCATTCAGCCATCAGGGGGCCCCAGTGTGCCCGCACCAGACGTTCCTCCGGCAAAAAGTCGCTCTCGCGTGTAGCCGACAGAGGTCCCGACCGCTTCCTCAGGGGACCGGTTACGCCCCGGGTGCATTCTTGGTCCTGGGGCCCGGAAGCGGCCTCCGAGGGCCCTAGTCGAGGAAGAAACCTTGAGACTCGACGTCGAGGACACCTCAGAACACTGACAAGTCCTCGCCCGGGCCTCGCCCGCAACCCACCCGAACTGCTCTGATGAGAAAATCGGCGCCTGCGGGGATGTGAGCGCCCGCGGCGGGCTTCTTCAGAGCTTCGCAGACTGCCGACGACCGCGCCGCCCCCTCACTCTTGTCCGCAGTTGCGGGGTGCTGCATACTTCATTTTGGGTTTCGACATTTGGCCGAAAGGTGGGGGAAGGGGGGGGGTCTGGGCCCGTGTTTCGTCGATCTGATGTTAGCAGATTGGGAGGGGGGGGTCCTGACCAGTCGCCCAAAAGAAGCCAAGATCTGGCCAAGGTGTCTGTGTGTGTGCGTGTACCACACGCGCATCGTGGCTTCATTAGCAATCCTATGCCCTACATTTGCCCCATCCGTCAGCGCAGTCACTCTGCCTAGCCGCCGACGTACAAAAAGTGTGTGTGTGTGTATGCGTGTGTGTGTGTGTGTGTGTGTGTGTGTGTGTGTGTGTGTGTGTGTCTGTGTCTGTGTTCCGTCGATATGTTTTTGCCAGTCGCGCGAGCAGATTGCGAGGGGGGGTCCTGACCAGTCGCTTAAAAGCAGCCAAAATCTGGTCAAGGTGTGTGTATGTGTGAGGCAGTGAGGCGCGAATCGTCCCTGCCTAGCCGCCGACACCAAAAGTGTGTGTGTGTGCTCCGCCGATCTGGTTTTGCCCGTCGTGCGAGCAGCTTGGGGGTCCCGACCAGTCCCCAGCAGCCGCTCAACGCAGCCAAGATTAGGTCGGGCGTGTCCCCCTAGAGGGGGATTTTGGACGAAAAATGAAACATGCCCCAAACATCCGCACGTCAACAAATTCCAAACATAGTCAAAACCTCCTCCCCAGACTATGTTTTTAAACTATCTTTTGATTTCCCCCCTGTCGAGGGACAGGCCCGACTTGAGACCAGTCCCCAGAAGCAGCCGCCCAGAGCAGCCGAGATCTGCTCAAAAAGGGGGGCGGGCGGGGTGCGGCGTGCCGCGGGCCCGCGCCGGTCCGCGAAGCAGCTCATATCAAAAAAACGCACGGCCTTCTGGGGTCAGGTCGGGCATGTCCCCCTGCAGCCGGATCTTGGACGGAAAATAGGACATACTTCAAACATGCGCAGACATACTAAGCAAGGAGTAGAAACAGTTGTTTTGTTTGTTTGTTATTTTTTGGCTTTTGGTTAAACAGCACACAGCCAACTAGGGTCAGGTCGGGCATGTCCCCCTACAGGCGGATCTTGGACGACAAATATAGCACACTTCAAACAACACTCCAACATTTCCAAAAAGTACTCATAAAATCGTCCCCAGGCTGTTTTTTTTGTCATTGAAACACAACGCAGCCGCCTAGGGTTAGGTCGGGCATGTCCCCCTACAGGCGGACTTTGGACGAATAATAAAACATACTTCAAGCATGCTCAACGAAAGCGTAAACATAATCGAAAAATCGTCCCCAGACTATTTTTGACGATTTTTGAATATTCCTCCTGTGGAGGGACACGCCCGACCTACGCCCAGGGGGCCATGTCCTCGCCACACCGCTCGGGCGTCCTTGCCCCGTGCACGTGCGTCGGCTCGGTGCGCGTAGTTATTTTTCTGTGTTCGCAGGATCGCCCAGTGGGCTCCTCGGGGGTCCTCGCCGAGAAGTTCGTGCACGGGCTGTTCGAGCGCGGGGGTCCTCGAGGGTCCTCGGCGAGAAAGTAATGCGCAAGGTCCTCGAGGGTCCTCGCGATGCCAAGTTCCATGCTGTTCGAACACTGGCGTGCCGCTGGCAAAACAAAAACCCTGCCTTGCGCTCGGCTCTGCGCGCTCACGCCTCGCTCCAAAAGCGTGGTCCCTCTCATACGGGTCGAAAAAGAGCCCGCACCCGACGGGCTGAGCACGGGGCCTCCGCGGTCACCCCCCAGTCAGGGCGCCGCCCGAGGGCCGAGATCCTCTGTGGGGAATCCTGCTATGAGACATCCTGGGGCACAGTCTTCGCCGATCTTTGAGCTCCCGGGGGTGCCCCAGGGCTTCCGCGGGCCCCAAGAACCATCGGGAGACTTCCATGGGGGGCCATGCTGCTGACAGGCCGGTTTCCCGCGTGACGTGCCCACCACGAGCTCCGAGCGCAAGTCTGCGTGCTCCTGGGCGAAGTTGTTGGGCCCCTTGCGCCGATGTCGGGGGCGCGCAAACATGGATTAGCGATCCATGGATTTGGCGCGCGGTCGCCAAATCCATGGATCTGGGGAGGTGGCCTCCCCAGAGTGCGGCCGATGCCGCCTCGCTCGGCGGCGGAAGTCCGCGATTCCTCCTGGAAACGGGACCCGTCGCTAACCCACGCCCCCTTGATCCATGCTTGCGATCGCCTGCCGATGGATGGGTGATCAGGGGTCGATGCGCCTCCCCCTGGGGACGATCCCCCCCCCTCACGCTGCCGCCGAGGGGAGCTGCGGCAACCGCCTGGTCGTGGGTGGACCGGGCTGCCACTGGAGAGATGTCTCCCGAGCAGATCCCGGCAACCCTCGGGGCACACGGCAGGCTCGTGCCGTGAGGACGTCGGCATTGGCTTCTGACATCGCGTGGGTCGCTCCACCCTGGACGATCGCAGCCTTCCAGACGCGCGGATTGCTAGATGTCGGCCGATTCTGGGCCGGTGGCGGCGTCCCGCCTTGAACGACCGCGCTGTGGTCGCCGCCGCATCGTCTCGGCGCAAACCTAGCGTAGGTGGTTCAAGGCGCTTCCTCTTCCAATCCCCGCCATCCCCTTCAGTTGAGGGTATGCCCATGTTCTTCCTCACTCCCCTTGTGTCTGGACGGGGGGGCGCGAGAAGTTAATGCGTCCATGATGGCTCCAAGATGGCACGCTATTGCCTAAGATGGCTCAAGGCAAGGTGCCCTCCCCAACATGCCTCCAATAGTTTCCAAGGCGGCTCCCAGTGGCCTCGGAGCCTCCCAAGGATACCTGCGATGGCCCCACGTCCTTCAAATACCTACGGTGTTTCGGTGTGCTGTCGCCTTGTCGCCTTTTCTCATCCGGCGGGCCTGGGAGGTTTCAAAGCCGCTCACAGGTGGCACAGGAGAGCCCCATGACGGGCCCAGAAGAGGTCCAAGACGGCCCCGAGGGCCCACAAGAGCGCTCCAAGAGCTGATTTCTCATGTTCCAGAAGGGCAGGGCTGAACGGCGCCGCCCCCCTTTTTGGCCGATGTCTTCCACCCTGGTCCATCGAGGGGTCGAGACACCCCACAGAGGTCATTCCACTCAGAGGCTTTCGCATTCCATGCAAACGCTTGTTGCTCTACTCGCGTGCACCGAGGGCCTCTTCCCTCCTCCACCTCCTTGTCCACTTCCCCCTCTCCGCCTCTTCCTCCTCCTCCTCCTCCTCCTCCTCCTCCTCCTCCTCCTCCCTCCTCCCTCCTCCCTCCTCCCTCCTCCCTCCTCCTCCTTCCTTCCTCCTCCCTCCTCCCTCCTCCCTCCTCCCTCCTGCCTCCTGCCTCCTCCCTCCTCCCTCCTCCTCCTCCTCCTCCCTCCTCCTCCCTCCTCCTCCTCCTCATCATCATCTTCTTCCTCCTCTTCTTCCTCCTCCTCCTCCTGCTGCTCCCTCCTCCTCTTCCTCCTCCTCCTCCTCCTTCTCCTCCTTCTCCTCCCCTCTCCTCCTCCTCCTCCTCCTCCTCCTCCTCCTTCTCCTCCTCCCTCCTCCTCCTTCGACGCAGGGTCGGCAGCTCCACCTCCTGAGTATATATATATATATAGATTATCGTGCTGATGATGCCGAGCTGCGGGCCCTCGATGGCTGCCTCACCTCTTGTGGTTCACTCCCTGATCAGGGCAACTCGCCGCAGGGCTGGACCTAAACATCGTTTTTCGTCGATGCTTTCGTTCTGCATTTCGTTCTGCTCCGCTTGTTGTCCTGTACCCTCCTGCCAAGACGAGAAACAAAACACAGCCGAAGTTCAGCAAACAGCGCGTAGGTCCAGCGCTGACTCGCCGGGCCATCGTTTCT